>JAFIRS010002353.1:0-225005 GCA_018342105.1 Gonioctena quinquepunctata | reverse complement strand
TTTTTCTTTGTGGACAATTCTGGTCTTCACGTGACTTGCCATTAATTGTTTAAGCTAATTCGATTTTTTTTCCGAAATAGTGGTCGTTACTTGTTTCGCAACATTGGATCAAATCGGGCTATTAAATATACTAAATCTATAAAGCTGCCGCTAGTCCAGTTGAATCTGAGTCACTTATTAATTTATCTCTATAACCTCTGAAGGCCAAATTGTGATATGCTGAAAAATTTACAATTGCAAGTACTATTTCTATAATATCTGCAATAAGAGACAGCAGTCTGTGACATATCAATAGCTATATTTCATCAAAAATGAAAAACGTCCTATTCCTCAAGACTGCTGACTACAAATACATATACAATAGGTGTATGTCGGTAGTATATCCATAAAAAATCAACTACTTTCCCGGCTAAACGTTGAATGACTTGCGATGGGTAAACGTTCAAAGTTTTAATCATTTCAATCAGGTACCGCAGACATTAATAATTGCCTGCTTGACCCACCTGTACTGATGAGGGACAAAAATAATCCGAAACCGTTCTACACTTGGTCAGCCTAAGTAAGTGGTTAATGTTTATCCATTTCGCAACAAACATTTGCAAAGTCCCTTTTGTAGGACATTCCACGTTTATCCATCGGATGTACTTCAACGTCCGTCGAGGGATTAGCCGGAAATAGTTGTATTTTTTATGGATAGTCAACCGACATACACATATTGTATAGGTATTTGAAGTCATCGTTTTTAATTTTGATCTATAATATCTCTACAACGCTGTATTTTGTTCAATTTGGGTCTGGGCTGGAGAGTCAATAATAATACAGCTTTATTAACCCGTTCTCTAAATTCAACTATTCCTGGCTAGACCAGGGTCGATAATTTTTGAAACCAAAAAAAATTATAGTAGAATGAAACTCTTCGGAAAAGGAAGGGAATATAACAAAAATGAAAGGAAAAATAATTTACGGGCGATTTGAGGTCAGGAAGTGGAAGGGAGTGAGTTTTTAAGGGTAGAAAACGGTTTATCTCGATTTTCCGCAGAAAAAGATCTACAACTTTGGTTTCCACACTTTTCTCACATAATCTCAAAATTTATGTGAAAAATTCAAATAACCAAGTTTTTGGTTTTTTATTTTTACCTTTTACAAAAAAAAAATTTTTTTACAGAATTTGGGGAACACTAACTTTTTTATGTTCCAAACACACTGTAATTTTCTTATTTAAAATATTTATTTTTCCACCTTATTTTAACTTAATATCGAAAAAGCACCCTAATTTTCAATCAGAAATTCTCTCGTCAAAATATCGGGTTTTTTAAAAAATTCGGTTGGCTTTTGTTCGTTGAAATCTCTACTTTCTGATTGAATATACATTACTATGGTAAATGTTCTCAGAAAATGCAAAGAAATAACAGGTAGTAAAGCCCAGACCCTCCTAGTCCCTTCCCCACTTCTCTATGAAATACCTTTTTATGAGCTAAAATTTTCCGTAGGCCACTCAGGTATATGAGTTATCTTGAAATAGCAATAAATAGGCATCTACGCATATAATTTAAAGAAGATTCTACAACTTTCTCAAAATATTGTAGATGTCTTATTAAATTCGGATTCGAGTTTTTTTCGTTTCTTTGCATTTTCTGTCATAGTAATGTACATTTTTTTATACCATCAGAAAGAAGAGATTTCAACGAACAAAAAGCCCACCGACTTTTTCAAAAAAGCTGATATTTTGACGGGAGAATTTTCGATTGAAAATTAGGGTGCTTTTTCGATATTAAGTCAAAATAAGGTGAAAAAATAAATATTTTAAATAAAAAAATCAAAGTGTGTTTGGAACATAAAAAAGACGGTTTTCACCAAATTTCGTGAAAAAAAATTGTTGTAGAAGATAAAAATAAAAAACAAAAAACTTGGTTATTTGAATTTTTCACATAAATTTTGGGGTTATGTGAAAAAAGTGTGGATCTTTTTATTACCTACAACTTTGCCATTTTCGTTTTTTCCATAGGAATTCGTTTTTTACCCTTAAAAACTCACCCCCTTCCACTTCCCGACCTCAGATCGCCCGTAAATTATTTTTCCTTTCATTTTTGTTATATTCTGTTCCTTTTCCAATGGGTTTCATCCTACTATTATTATTTTTCACTTTTTACCATTTTCAAAGGCTTCAGCACTGGTCTAGGCGTACTTCCAATATTTTCGATGTCTTACTAATATATAACTCGTGACACAAAAACAAGGTATATTGTATACACATTTTTTTCATCGATCGTTATTATTGATCGACACAAGATGCAATCTCGTACCTGACCAACAAAATCTACTCCGCAATGGGCAAAAAAATAACTGCGATCTGTATCTTTGCCGATTTGACCAAGGCATTCGACACGGTGAGTCATGAAATTTTACTGGACAAGCTCATAAAAATTGGTTTCAGAGGTACTAATCTCAATCCAATGGAAGATTATCTAAGAGACAGACAGCTATGTGTAAGGGTGAATGGAGAACTCAGCCCATTCTTGAATTGTAATTTTGGTATACCACAGGGGACAATACTAGGGCTTCTACTTTTCAATATTTATATATATATATATATATATATATATATATATATATATATATCAACGGATTGTTCAACCTACCCAATGATGGTGATATAGTCAGTTTCGCGGATGACGCTGCAGTCTTTTACGAAGCCAAATCAGGAAACTGCCTGAAAAATAAAATTGAGAATGATTTCACAATGATAGCTGAATTCTTCGAAAGCAGACTACTCACCATCAACGGAAGTAAAACATATTTCATCCCCTTCACCAGCCAAGCCAATGCAATCCCCTCCCTGACAAACCTTCAAATAAAAACATCCACTAAAACTATAGAAATCTCCCCCAAAAACGATGTTAAATACTTAGGAATTCACATAGATAGCCAGCTTCAATGGAATACCCACTCGAAAATGCTTACTAAAAAATTAAGAAGCCTCACACCAAAATTCAAAATATGCCAGACTTTCTCTAATCAAAAACACGTAAAAATGGTGTATTATGCTCTAGTTCAGTCCCATCTAACATAAGGCATAATCGCCTGGGGGGAATGACAAATAATCATTTAGAAAAAGTTGCACAAAAATGGATACTGAAAATCACCCTTGGCAAGCATTATAGATATCCTAGCGACAATTTATTTGCCGAAAGCAACGTCCTAGATATCAGACAACTATACTATCAAGCATTAATACATCACCAACATAAAACCAAACATCTCCAACCAAAAATCACCCACAATTATGACAGGCGATATAGAAAAGGGTCTAACTATACCTAAAATCAATAAAACAATAGGACAAAGAGGACACGGTTTTCTAGGACCCAGATTGTTCAATATGCTACCTGAAGAACTGAAACACATAAATAGTTACACACTTCTTAAATCCGAACTAAAAAAATGGATATTCAATCACAACAGATCTGAAATCCAAAAGCTGATGGATATCAAAAACACTATATGAATGTATGCACATCAGCATATATAGTAGTCACCCCAACTATATTAATGTGGTCGCAATGTTCCTTCTTTTGTTTTCCTTTCATTAGTATTAAATTATTCAATCCTAATAAGTCCGTCACTTTGAAAACAATTTTTGTTGAATGTTCCGCTTATATCTATGTAAGAAATTTTATTTATATTTTAAAATGATCAACACAGGCAAGTCCACGCGCGGATTGATTTCCTTGTGGTGCCATTGTTTATTCATTTGCTGTAAACTCTCACAAGAGATATTGTATATTGACCTGAATTCATTTATTAATAAACATTATTATTATTCTTATGTCTATGGATTGATAAATTCAATCCCAATACTTCTTGAAAGGGAAATTTGCCTCAAAAGCATTTGGATTATTTCTGCCTTTTGTGCGATTCCAGACCTGCGTATGCAAATCGGGCAGTTGATAAAATGCAGATCCAATTTTTGCTGGCTATCAACCATAATCATGATGTCAGGCTCACGCCCGACAGACATGTAAACCAGACAGCTAACTGACAGCTCGACTGCGCCACATGGACAACTGACAGCAACAACCTGCTATTCACCGTCACGAATATTAGGTGGGATCGAGACACCCGTGAAATCTATTATTTGCACCTCGACTTGTGTACGTGAAATGCCGGAAAACTGCTGCCAAATTCGATAGGGAACGAGTCTCGTCGGTTGAAGTCTGGAAAAACTAAAATTCATATCGGACTTTGGATGGACTATCAAATCACATATGTCTTTTACATTTTACAATGATAATTAATGGATTATTCACAAAAAGGTGAGCTGTGGGAATGACTCTACAAAATTAATTACATCTTTTGTATTTACAGTTTGTAGGAAAAATATTTTCGACCACTTTGAGCTTTACCTTTCCTAGATAATCAAGAGAAATTTTAGTTTTCTGCACATATTTTAAGACCTTCTTCCAGTATCATCTGTACGAATAGATGGATGAAATATTACAAAAACTAAAATATTCCACAATTAATTTAAAACAATTATCAGTGGTTTTTCCTTATCAAATTAGATAAAAAAATCAATGTACTCCTGGTTACAAGAATAACGTGATAATATGGGAAGACACTTTTCTTTTATGTGTAGGTGCTGCTGGAGTTTGGTGTATTTATAAACAATCCATATCGAAAGCAATTTCATCAATAAACAAAATGAAATCGTTATTATACTCTGTTTCCCAATGTGACATAATGATAAAATGTAAATTTTGCAATGACAGAACCCATTAAACAGGGTGGACAACTTGAAGGCTATATTGCAAACTTTCAATGATTTAAAAAAAAATCAGTTTTTCAGTTATTTAGGACGTACACATCCCGAATCGGTCCTAAATTAGAGTAACCTTAATTTGCATAACAATAGAAAGATTGATTTGTTGAAATTATAAACAGGATGTTCATAAAATCAGATGTGGAATCATCTGCGACTGAAAGATAAACTTTAGTCACTATCTTCCATCGTCAAGATAACCTCTTGTGGGGTATTCATGTTGAAAAGGGAAACATTCTCAATTAAATATTGATAGAAAGATTTTTCTGTGAATTGAAAAATCCACGATTAAAATGAAGTTATTTTTGTGAATGTGAATGTCTCTCCAAAAGAAATGATTCTAACTTTTTCCATCTTTGCAAAGTGAGTTTGATTCTTAAAAATGTGTTTCCCATTTCTTCCGGTCTTCCTGATGATCGTGGAAGCGTGAAATAGATTTTCGTCGACAAAAATGTATTGGAGACCTAGTGAATGCGATGTCCCTCCTGCGTCAATGTTACGAATGATTTCTGGTGAGTACTCTCTTTTGGAAAACATTCTTCTTTGCCTCATTCATCTTCATGAGTTCCTAATCAAGACTGGAATAGAAAATCAAATAACTATCTTAATGAAAATGCAAATTTTCAATTTCAGATTTTTTCTTTTGAGTTAGGGCCTTTTCAGAATATCTATCAGATGTAGTTCAATGTCCAGCGTTGGCTTTAGCCGGGGAAGTAGTTGTTTTCTGTTAGACATTCACAAAAATAACTTCATTTTAATCGTGGATTTTTCAATTCACAGAAAAATCTTTCTATCAATATTTAATTGAGAATGTTTCCCTTTTCAAAATAGAAAGAGTTTTCTCAATGAAATGTATGTGACAGCGGCGTAACTACAGGTAGTTTATTAGATTAATAAGTGGAGTAATCATGTATAATAATAATTATACATGATTATAATTATAGAGGTAGGGAGATAAATGAGGAATTAATTATTCTAATATCAAGTAGATGAACAATTATATAAAAGTAACAATAATATATAAAATATTTGAAAACATTGTTTATAGTAGGATGATACATTTTTTAAATATCAACGGGCTCATAACCACACACCAACATGGATTTCGAGCAGACAGATCAACACAAACTGCTGCTTGCAATCTTTTTGAGCATGTTTACGCGCAACTAGATAAGGGGAAGCACATGTCAGGTCTGTTTTTCGACCTATCGCGTGCCTTCGATAGTTTAGACATGAAGTTCATCGAGAATGAATTGTACAATGTTGGATTCAGAGGAATTTTCTTGGACTGGACTGTGGACTTTCTCAGCAATAGGAAAATGATAGTCAAAGTAAAGAATGCTATATCCAACTCTCATATTATGAATAGAGGAGTTCCTCAGGGCTCTGTGCTCGGACCGCTTATATTCCTACTTTTTATAAACGACTTACCACTTCAACTAAAATCGCAACTACTGACGATATATGCGGACGATACCTCACTGGCGGTCTCGGCACATACCTCAGAGGAACTCATATCATCCATTGCAGATACTGTACATTCTTTCGTAAACTAGTGTAAATGTAACGGTCTAATGGGTAATATCAATAAGACAGAGTGTGTACATTTTCATTACAATTATATTACGTCCACCTCATCTTCTCTAACATGTCGAGTCGAGAGTAATATGATTGAATCAACCACAACAACAAAGTTCACAGGCTTACATATTGATTCTAGTCTCAGATGGACAGAGCAAGTTAACGCAGTTAACAAAAAAATTAATAAGGCCTTTTATGCAATTTCGAGAATTAAAGATGCCCACCAGTGCAGTAATTAATGTCTGCTACAGTTTAGTGTACAGTCATTTATGTTATAACCTAATCTTAAGGGGAAACTCCACAGATGCCAATGGAATATTCATAACACAGAAAAAGATCATACGAAAAATGTTCAGCCTAGACTTCAGACAAACTTGTAAGCCCACATTCATTGAATATAAATATATGTCGTTCTACAGCATTTATAGTAAGAAAAAATATTGATAAATTTGAACTGAATTCTTCAAATCATGATTATGATACCAGGAATTCTGATCATCTATGTGTCCCCAGACACAAAAACTACAAAACTTGAAAATAGTTTTAGATACATGGGAATGAAAATTTATAATAAACTCCCACTAACTTTTACGAGTATTTTTTTTTTTTTTTTTATATGTTCTGGTTCCCACGAAAAGGGATATCCTGTAATGTTCAGAAACATCGGGGAACCAAGGGAAAGAAGGAGGGTTGGGTTTTAAATTTAACTCCCACTAACTTTTACGAGTATTTTTTTTTTTTTTTTTCTGTTGTATGCCTCGGGAACACCTCCCTAGGCAATGAGTTCCAAAGCCTCGCAGTTCGTTGGATGAATGAGTCTTTGGAAAGTGATGTTCTGCAGGTCTCCAAAGTGACCACGAATGGGTGTGAAGACTGAACTTGACGGGTTAATCTCGAAGAGACTGCCAAAGGAGGAACGATTGTTGATATTTCAGAAGAGCATCGCCCATGAAAATATCTATAAAATAGAGACAAATCGCCAACTTTTCTACGGTGTTCCAGACAAGTGAGCGAGTTTGTAAGCGAGGCATCACCGACGAGACGAATTGCCCTTTTTTGGACAGAATCCAATAGCTTCAGGATATGTTTAGGTGCCGCACTCCAAATATGGGAACAGTATTCCAGGACAGGTCGGATCTGTGCCTTATAGATCATAAGCAGCTGACTGGAGGTGAAATAGCTCTTGGCACGAAACAAAAAACCAAGTTTTTGGGATGCACTTTTGGCAATGGACCTCACGTGATTTTCCCAGGAAAGGTTATTGCTGATAGTAATACCAAGCATCGATATGGATGACTTCAGTGGTATGGTTACTCCTGACAAAGTTATGTTAGGCACAGTGAGATCGGCTTTTCTAGAGAAAAGACATGCTTGTGTTTTGTTTGCATTGAATTCTACCAAGTTATTGGATCCCCATTCGAGAATTGTTGCTAAGTCCATATTTATATTGTTAACATTTCTTTCTCGTTCATTTCTGGTTTCACGGGCTGATATAGGGGCCCTGGAAGAGAAAGCGGTATGGAGGGTACTATCATCGGCAAAGCTGTGTACAGGACATGAAGTTGCTTTCAACAGGTCGTTGATGTGAAGTAAAAATAGTGTTGGTGCTAGAATGGATCCTTGCGGAACACCAGCATTTATGAGTAGAGTGTCAGATGAAACTCCATCGACCACTACATGGAGAGACCTGTTTGAGAGAAAACTAGCAAGCAGAGAACACAGCTGAGGGGGCAAGCCATAAGATGGAAGCTTGGCGAGGAGTCCCTGGTGCCAAACTCGATCGAACGCCTTGGAGATATCTAATGCCACAGCTAAAGTTTCTCCATACTTTTCAATAGATAGCCGCCATATATGTGAGACGTATGCGAGCAGGTCACCAGTTGATCTCTGATGGCGGAAGCCATATTGCCTATCATTGATAATTCCTGAGTCTTCCAGATATTTCATGAGCTCGATGTTGATGGCTTTTTCCATGACCTTTGAAATAATAGATAGCGGTGCGATAGGTCTGTAGTTGCTAGGTAGGGTCTTTTTTCCTTTTTTAGGGACTGGCTGTACTCTTGCAATTTTCCAATTGGATGGAAATACTCCCAAATTGTAAGAGTGGTTGAACAACTTGCAAAGAACAGGTGTTAGTTCGGGGGCACATTTCTTGAGAACAATCGGCGGGATTCCGTCAGATCCACAGGCTTTGTTGGTGTTGAGACCCAGCAAAATCTTTCTGATAGTACGTTGGCGAAAGGTGATCTCGGGCATGTGACTGTCAATAGGTGTAATGTTGGGGGGTTGTTTTCCCGAAGAATCCAGAGTGGAATTTCCAGCAAATAGATGCGCAAAGATATTGGCTTTTTCCTGGGCAGTCGTTGCTAGTGTTCCATCTTCTTTGGTTAGGGGAGGAAAAGAGCTGGAAGTGAAGTTTCTTCCCACAGCTTTGGCGAAAGACCAAAATGAACGGGATCCGTTGGGACATTCAACAAGTTTTGATCTTATTTTGGCATTATGAGCATCTTTTGAACATTCTATTGTCTCTTTGCATATGCCTCTAGCCTCAACATATGCTGCTCTGGTCTCAGGTCCCGGATTTTTTTGCCATCGATGGTATGCTGCCTGTTTGGAAGCCACAGTATGGACCCCTTCAGTGATTTCAAAAGGACCATATAAAATTTAATGCTAGAAAAATGCTACTATAGTGTAAAGGAATACCTCCATGATAGCTTGTAGGAACTGTCTTTGTCTATTCCATCTGTATTTGCATAAATATGCCTGTATAGTGCAATAAATACATTATATGTTTATATGAAATGTACTATTTCAATACTATTTTATTTTATTTTATTCATACCAACTGTATATTATTATATATTATTCGTGATCATAATTTTAAGATAACCTCAAAATACACCTTTTACAGCGGGTGACTGACTTGTCCTATACATGTTTGTAATGTCACAAAGGAATAATAAATATTTCTATTTCTATTCTTTCTATGGAAAAAGATAAACTGGAATAAATATTAATAATTATAAAAAATCTACTACCTACAATACAATACAACTTAATTTTTAAATTTTAGGCATCATATTCCGAGTAGTCCGATGAACTATCGTCGTTGGGGTCCAGAGAAATAATAAGGCCATCCACAGTGTTTTCTAGCAAGTTATCAGCTTCTCACATTCTTTCTTCTATTCCAATTACATGTTCGACGCACTTACTCCATTTTTCGCAATGCACTGTTTTATACCCTCTTGCAAGAGGTTTTCGACATCTCTCATTTTAAAAGTACAAATCCTTTTACTTGGACCCACACCAATTCTATGGGGTTTCATTCACGGTGATATGGCGAAAGCCAAAGTATCATTATATTCCGTTTTGAAGCGATTTCGTCTACAACAAAGAAATTTATTCAACTTTACAATATCCAGTAGCTGCTCTTTCAGCATATCATTGTGAAATTTCTTTATTTCTAGACAGCGCACTTTTAGTTATCCGTTTATCAGCAACAAATTCAGAAATACTAGCCATTTTCTAGCACGAATTTTTCTTACAACTGCCGGAAAGTAACTAAACATTTCAAATTTTTTAAACACTGAGATACAGTTAGGTAAACTACCTGTGACTCTACCTTAGCTTATAATCGTTTTCATACAAAAAACCTCCATTTGTGAAACAAATCCGACCATATTGTTATCTCTCATCGCAGGGATGGATTTATATCTACATTATATTATTTGTTTAAAAAAACTTTTGAAGTGAGGAAAATATAATCAGGTAGGTGAATATAAATACATTATTCTATTGTACCAGGAACAGAAAATTGTCAGGGGATAATCATATTAACAGTCACTAAGCTGGTACGAAATATATTTGAACCAACTTCCTCCTCACTTGAAAAGCTGGAACAATGGTTGACTTAGGAAAGTTGTAGCATTTTTTCTGTTCCGGCAGAAAATCTAAATAGAAAAACAATTGATAGCTGCATTAAAAAGTTATGATATAAAATTTTGTTTTTTCTAATGGGACATCCAGTATTACCTTATGGCCGATTTCAATAGGGTTCATGTTCATGTCAACTTTTATCTGCCAACCACGAATCTTTTGAGCATAATAATTGTTGTTATCATATACCGGGTGAGTGAAATTCGAGTAGATGCATGGGGATCTCGGAAACGGTTAGAGCTACAGAGAGGGTTAAATGACGGCAAAGTTGCGTATTATGGAGCTCATTATTATGATGATGGAAAATCTGTGCCAGCCCTCTCACTTTCAGAGATTACAGGAAAAACCGGAAAATTTAATTTTTGTTTTTCACTTATATCTGCTTTAATACAATAGATTTTCAGAAACTGTTTGCACTTTGTCATTGCAACTTTCAATGGGCTGTGAAAATATGTAAACGAAAGTGTTCTACAGGGTGTTGTTTTCCTTGGGCCACCCCTAACTATGAAATTTTAAATACGGACCTGGATTTTTATCATTTTTTTAGGCTTCACAATCATGATAAAATATGACCATTGAATTAGATTATGTTAGCGAATAGCAAAGCCCTCTAACCCTACATTGAGAAATCTAGCCCGATTTTTTTATGTTGAAAAATAAATTTTCTTCAATTTTTACTTCATCAAACACACCCTATTGAATATGAACTTTGTTAATTCAAATATGTCCGTGCCAAGGAACCACAGAACTAATAATTATGTTGTGAGATATAATTATGAGTTCTGTGGTAGGCACGGTTTGTAGATAAAAATGTCAGTTGTCAGTGTTGTCACAAGTCACACACACACACACATATATATATATATATATATATATATATATATATATATATATATATATAAATATATATATATATATATATAGAGAATATGAGAAATCTGTTACGAATCCAAAGGAGATCACCATCCGTCTACAGCCTGTTTCATGGTTTCCCAATCATCAGGACGGCTTGTGGTCTCTTTCAAATTCGTATCAGATATCTCGTAGGTTATTACCAATCGGTACGTACGGAAATATGAACAGTATCAAATTATAGATAGCGACACCTATAATCTGTGTGGTGGAGCTTAGACCTGTCATCGTGGAATTTTGAAGATACGAGATTTCGTACAACATCAATAGGTCACCGACAGATGCCAGCATAGACCAACCCACGATACCAATAGTCGTACTCCTAGTGCGTTTTAGGGACGCAATACAAATAACGAGAATATGAGAAATCTGTTACGAATCCAAAGGAGATCACCATCCGTCTACAGCCTGTTTCATGGTTTCCCAATCATCAGGACGGCTTGTGGTCTCTTTCAAATTCGTATCAGATATCTCGTAGGTTATTACCAATCGGTACGTACGGAAATATGAACAGTATCAAATTATAGATAGCGACACCTATAATCTGTGTGGTGGAGCTTAGACCTGTCATCGTGGAATTTTGAAGATACGAGATTTCGTACAACATCAATAGGTCACCGACAGATGCCAGCATAGACCAACCCACGATACCAATAGTCGTACTCCTAGTGCGTTTTAGGGACGCAATACAAATAACGAGAATATGGAAATCTGTTACGAATCCAAAGGAGATCACCATCCGTCTACAGCCTGTTTCATGGTTTCCCAATCATCAGGACGGCTTGTGGTCTCTTTCAAATTCGTATCAGATATCTCTAGGTTAATACCAATCGGTACGTACGGAAATATGAACAGTATCAAATTATAGATAGCGACACCTATAATCTGTGTGGTGGAGCTTAGACCTATCATCGTGGAATTTTGAAGATACGAGATTTCGTACAACATCAATAGGTCACGACAGATGCCAGCATAGACCAACCCACGATACCAATAGTCGTACTCTAGTGCGTTTTAGGGGCGCAATACAAATAACGAGAATATGAGAAATCTGTTACGAATCAAAGGGAGATCACCATCCGTCTACAGCCTGTTTCCATGGTTTCCCAATCATCAGGACGGCTTGTGGTCTCTTTCAAATTCGTATCAGATATCTGGGTTATTACCAATCGGTACGTACGGAAATATGAACAGTATCAAATTATAGATAGCGACACCTATAATCTGTGTGGTGGAGCTTAGACCTGTCATCGTGGAATTTTGAAGATACGAGATTTCGTACAACATCAATAGGTCACCGACAGATGCCAGCATAGACCAACCCACGATACCAATAGTCTATCCTAGTGCGTTTTAGGGACCTAATACAAATAACGAGAATATGAAATCTGTTACGAATCCAAAGGAGATCACCATCCGTCTACAGCCTGTTTCATGGTTTCCCAATCATCAGGACGGCTTGTGGTCTCTTTCAAATTCGTATCAGATATCTCAGGTTATTACCAATCGGTACGTACGGAAATATGAACAGTATCAAATTATAGATAGCGACACCTATAATCTGTGTGGTGGAGCTTAGACCTGTCATCGTGGAATTTTGAAGATACGAGATTTCGTACAACATCAATAGGTCACCGACAGATCAGCAAGACCAACCCACGATACCAATAGTCGTACTCTAGTGCGTTTAGGGACTGAATACAAATAACGAGAATATGAGAAATCTGTTACGAATCCAAAGGAGATCACCATCCGTCTACAGCCTGTTTCATGGTTTCCCAATCATCAGGACGGCTTGTGTCTCTTTCAAATTCTATCAGATATCTAGGATTCACCAATCGGTACGTACGGAAATAGACAGTATCAAATTATAGATAGCGACACCTATAATCTGTGTGGTGGAGCTTAGACCTGTCATCGTGGAATTTTGAAGATACGAGATTTCTACAACATCAATAGGTCACCGACAGATGCCAGCATAGACCAACCCACGATACCAATAGTCGTACTCCTAGTGCGTTTTAGGGACCAAATACAAATAACGAGAATATGAGAAATCTGTTACGTATCCAAAGGAGATCACCATCCGTCTACAGCCTGTTTCATGGTTTCCAATCATCAGGACGGCTTGTGGTCTCTTTCAAATTCGTATCAGATATCTCGTAGGTTATTACCAATCGGTACGTACGGAAATATGAACAGTATCAAATTATAGATGTGACACCTATAATCTGTTGGTGGAGCTAGACCTGTCATCGTGGAATTTTGAAGATACGAGATTTCGTACATCAATAGGTCGACAGATGCCAGCATAGACCAACCCACGATACCAATAGTCGTACTCCTAGTGCGTTTTAGGGACGCAATACATATAACGAGAATATGAGAAATCTGTTACGAATCCAAAGGAGATCACCATCCGTCTACAGCCTGTTTCATGGTTTCCCAATCATCAGGACGGCTTGTGGTCTCTTTCAAATTCGTATCAGATATCTCGTAGGTTATTACCAATCGGTACGTACGGAAATATGAAAAGTATCAAATTATAGATAGCGACACCTATAATCTGTGTGTTATAGGTGTTATAGGTGAATGAGAGAAATCTGTTACAAATCCAAGAGAGCCCACCATACGCCTACAGCCTGTTCCATGGTTTCCCAATCATCAGGACGGCTCGTGGTCTCTTTCAAATTCGTATCAGATGTCTCGTAGTGCTAATACCTACCGGCAAGTACGAAAATGTGAAAGCATCAAATTATAATGGCGCATATACACCTACTTGCACAGATTATAGTGTCCATCTATAATTTGATACTTTTCTATTTCGTACGTAATAAACCTCGAGATATCTGATACAATTTAAAAGAGACAAAGCCGTCCTGAATTGAAACATGGCGCTGAGACGATGTGATGTCCTTTAGTTCGTAACAATTTTCATATTCTCGTTATTTTATTGCGTCCCTAAAACGCATGGACGACACTGGTTATCGTGGGTTGGTCATGCTGGCATCTGTCGACCCATGTGTTGTGAAAAATCTCGTATCTTCAAAATTCCACGATGAAGTCTAACCCCCGCACCAGATTATAGGTTCTATCTAATGATACCATATTCCGTACGTACGAACCCCCAAAACCCACGAATATCTGATACGTTTAAAGAGACCACAAGCCGTCTGAATTGAGAAATGGTTGTAATCGTGATCCTTTGGTTGTAATTTCTTCTATCGTTTTTATTGCGTCCTAAACACTGAGTCGACTAGTATCGTGGGTTGGTCTATGCTTTGTGTCATTCATGTCGTACGAAATTCGTTCTTCAAAATTCAGATGATTGGTCTAAGCTCCACCACGCAGATATAGTATCTAAATTTGATACTTCTTTTCCGTACCGATTGGTAATAACCTACGAGATATCTGATACGAATTTGAAAGAGACCACAAGCTCCTGATGATTGGGAACCATGCAGGGCGGATGGTATTCCTTGTTCGTAACAATTTTCTATTCTCGTTATTTTATGCGTCCCTAAAACGCTAGATACGATATTATCGTGGTTGATGCTGGCATTTGATATGTGTTGACGAAATCTCGTATTTTAAAATCCACGATGATAAGTCTACTCCACCCAGATATAGGGGTCTATCTAATTTACTGTTCATATATATATATATAATGTCTATAATGTGTCGTTATACGTACTGAAGAATCTTATTGATCTGATGATGATTCGAACAAAATTATTTCCCACCAACATTCCCTGTACCATTTCTTTTTCCTCCCTCCAATCCTAACACCTACAGAAAACCTCTTAATACTGGGAGAGAAGCTAAAAGTTGATGAGCTAATATGAAGGGAACCGATATAGGAAAAATTATGGCTTTTATAGGTTTTACTTATCCGCCATGCCATTCCGTATAAATTTTCCTTTATTCCCGGTTGTGTCACGCGGAATGGGGTAGTTTTCTCGATATCTAATGGTTATTGCTTCTCTCCAACGGACATATTGCGTTCCATCTACTGCAATGTGTGCTGGCCATTCATCACCCAACATACAGCTGCAGGGATGTGCTGTCGCAGGATCTCCTGCGATATGAGCGATGTGTCAGAACTGGAAGAACAGGAATTACTGGATGTGTTCATGTATTAAAACAGATGAATTTATGGATATCAGCTGCACCCGGAAAATGACAGTGTGCTTTTTCCGAAGTCCAGACAGCATAGCTCACAAGTAACAACTGAAAATGGATTCACGTTCTGAATGTCTCTTTTTGTTTCCGGCTCGAAAGAAAGTTGATTAAAATGTTCACAGTGTATGTATCATTTGTTCCGGGAGAGGAAGTTGTGTAATATTTATTATATGTTTTATTGTTGGCTTTGTGACTTAATAATAATTAAAAAGTTGATCAGAACCTAAATTCAGTTGAGGTTTATTTATACAATTCAATCGGTTTCTTCTCCACCACTCTCATTCACTCACGTCGTGAACTGCTTCGCCGTTCAGAAAATTGTGCTTTTTTCTTTAATATTATACTTTTTAGCGATATACTGGATGTCCTCAATTGCTGTTAGTCACTTGTTGCATTGAAAAATTGGAATAAACCGCTATAGTTTTCTCATCACTGGTATTGCATAATTCAAATTATTACCGATTTTTCTTCATAGTACATTCAGTTGGTCTGTGTTAGTTTTTATTTTTCATGTCGGCGGCCTAATAGTTCTCGTATTAATAACACGCTTTCATCAGCTTCACTTGTAACTAACAAAGAATGTAATCGAATCTTGGAAGTCAATTCTGACCTACTTCTTATTTTTGTATCGACATAAAACTTGGTATGTGTATGTAATTTGGATGACAATAGCATAATTGAATATATTGGAGCTGATCTGATGGTGATTGGTGGAGCTCTTCACTGGCAACTAGTAAAAGATAGTGAAAACACCGAGGCCGTTCTCAGCATGATTTACAATTCAAAGATATGGCGAATGCACTGGTTCTCAGAATATTCGCCAAAATTTTGTTATTAATAACTTCTATCTCATGTGGATGAATCAATCGAAGAGTTTTATTCCGCAGTTGTTTCCTAGTAGAAGAAAACTAAAAAACCACCTATATATTTGGCAATGAGGACTGAAAAGCTTAAAATAATGAGAATGAAGTCATTGACCAAAAACTTTTCTTTTGTGTTAAACAAGCGTGGGGTGCTCTCCACTCTCTTTTTATATTGATATTAAGATAACTGATGTCAACCCAGGTAGCACCGTGACGTCGAAAAGACCTAGGACGTCACTCTGACGTCTGAAAAATGACCTATAGAATATGACATTTTGAAGACCTACAAGACCATCAGAAGACGTCAGTCAAATGACTTATGAATGACGTCAAACGAAAGTCTTACACAGTCTCTGGACCCTCTAGGAGCTTCAAGTTCTCATGAAGAAATTGACAGTTTTAAGGAAGTAGCATAAAATAAAATGAAATACTTTATTGAATTTATTACATTTTGAACATGAAAAAATTACGGGATATCCTGATTAACAATTCAAAAGAATATGTTGAATTCGTTACAAAAAGTATAGTATCATTACAATGGTGTATTTTCTCTGAATTAAATTGAGTATACCCAAGGATACCAGTTATACCTGGAGTAGACATTACCTTTGTTATTTTGAATAGAATATCTAAATCCTTGATATATTTAACGAAAGTTATTTGGTCTTTTAATGGCTGCCACACTTCCCGCTTTCTTGGCGTTAGCCAACTTGTGTTGACAATGTCAACCCCTTTCCCATCCTTCTCGGAGAACTCTACTAGAACATAGGTCATTATTTGTCGATGAATCCGAGAGTAACAGCGAGAAACAGCGTAGACACAAATAAACTAGCACCAAACCACCAAACAACAATAAAAGCAACAAGCGGTACCGTGACGTGACGACAGACCGAACCCAGCCGAGTCCGACCGACAACCTACGCTACCGCGTCAGAGTTGCCAGGTCAGAGAAAACATTATTTAATTCACACAAAAATTTTGAAAAATACCTATCAATAACTTGACCGATTGACATGCTTTTACACGCTTTATATTAGCTTCACTTGTATGTTTGTTTGTTTGTAACCGACTCCTTTGGGCGCGATTTTGACCCACTTCCAGACGTAAGAATGATTTAAAATTGGGCAGGTTGACATAATTCCGGTGAAAATGCATTAAGAAATTTTTGTTTGAAAAAAAAAAAAAATGGGGCCCAATTGGCGGACGAGTTTTGTGATTATGGTCCGATTCTTCAAAATTGGATTGGGGTTTTCGTGGTCAAGATTATGATTCTTTTGTCAAAACTGGAGAATTCAAGATGGCGGCTCCAAAATGGTAGACGAGTTTTGAGATTATGGTCCGATTCTATTAAAAATTGGTATGTGGGGGTTTTTGGGGTCCAATATTATGATTCTTCTGTAAAGATTGGGAAATTCTGGATGGCGCCTACAAAATGGCGGACGGGTTTTGTGATTATGGTCCAATTCTATTCAAAATTGGTATGGGGGGGTTTTGGGGGTCGGAGATTATGATTATTTTGTCAAAATTGAAGGATTCAAGATGGCGGCTCCAAAATGGCTGACGAGTTTTGTGATTATGGTCCGATTCCATTCAAAATTAGAGAATAATAGTAAAAAAAATTAAATAACACTAATAATAGTTTGAAAAACTAAAAAACACGCTTCAATAGAAAACAAAACTAAAAAGTTGAAAATAAATAATAGTTCAAGAACTAAAGAACACGCTTTAAAAGAAAACTAAACTGAAAAGTAGAAAATAATTTTAAATGAGTTTGGAATAAGAATACAGTGATTAACAACAAATTTATTTCATCGTTCAAAAACGTGGGGTGCTTTTTAAGATATTTTCATAATGATTCTACTTTTACCAATATCTGTCCATGAAATATTAACAACAATTGACATCAAGCACTCCACGCTTTTTTACGATGAAATAAATTTGTTGTTAATCACTGTATTCTTATTTCAAAATTATTTAAAATTATTTTCTCCTCTTTAGTTTAGTTTTCTATTGAAGCGTGTTTTTTAGTTTTTAAACTAATATTTTTGTAATGAGAATTTTACTTGACAAAATTAAAGGAAGGCTATTTGACTACCATCTAGTTATAAAACAGAAATAAAATGTTCTTGGAAACAAAAAGGTATAAATATCACGTATATTTTTGGCTCACCCCAACTCTTTCGTTTTCATTTTCGAGAACATTTACACTTCCAGACACAAATAATTCATGATTATTGACAGTTTGGTGTTTGACATTGACATTGTGACGACTCATCTCATCGGAATTTGTCATCCACTACGTACTGTTTATTGACGGTATTCTGAAATTTTGGTCTGGAAATAGATCAGCCTCTTTCATCTTCATGTAGCGTCATAAAGTTTTCTCTGCTTCTCAAATTGAAATTGATTTTGAATTCCCCATTCCTGGGGATTTTTTTTCAGTATTGGCAACTCAGTCGGCTACCACGACTTTCGAAATGTGTTGTTTTCACGCCCAATGTTACTGGAGATGGAATTCTCTGTTCAAACCAATCAACTGCTAGGGCAGGATCACGTATCATATTCAAACTTCACTTCTTTCATGATTAAAAAAATAGGGAAAATAAAGGAAAATGTCAGTTTTAGTTTTGAGCTTATAATTTTATTCGTCGGTGGAGATTTTGATTAGACTTTTTAACATGCGAGAAAAGTTGATCATAGCTGATGGGTTGGCTCAGTTGATCCTTCGTTAATATAACAGAACGCTTCACACAACCGGCCCTTGATCATTGTTCGCGAATTCCCGACAGGATGGATCCATATTTCTGTAACAATCCTGGAATCCTCAGTAACGCACACTTTTTGTCATCAATTTTCGAATGACAAATAGTTGACTTCGCAGGGACGCCATTATGACCTCTACTGAAAAACGTCAATTTGACGGCATGAAATATGGCGTTATTTTTAGATCCCATTGCGGTCGAGAACCAATAGGGACTTGAATAAGAGGTTATTATAGGACGTCATTTCACTAACCTTTGCTATCTGGGAAGGACCTCACGCTTTTTTACACTAAAGAAAATGACTTAACTCTTATTATTTTCAACTTTTTAGTCCTCATTTCCTCTTCAGACTCAAAGCAATGTGTCTATTATAAATGAAAATATCTGACATATTTTTAGTTGCTTATGGGTTTACTAAAAGCGATAAACAGTTTTTTGTATTTATGTAGTTGTTTATGTGGACTTCAGGTCTCAACAGCCCATGACTGACTACTTGGATGAAAAAATATTACAAGACGCATTATTAAAAAAAACATTTTATTGGGAGTGGAATTAAAAAAAAACATTTTTGTCTTTTAGAATACATAAAAAAAACAAAATATTTTGAGCATCTGATTCGTATTCTTCCGGAACATTTTTCATATCTGCATCTAGCAGCATCCTTCATTTTCTCTACAATTGGTAAATGTTAAGCACCCAATCTTCTCACACCCTTGGATGGTAGAACCACTTTCCCAGGTCTTCCTATATATATATTTTTTTAAATAGGTTCTTCAAACGAAGAATCGTTATGAAGTGTTTGGCCAAACTCTGTTCAAATGCATTTAGATCTAGCATTTGTTTTTGTGGTAACTTCTTACTTGAATACTCTCCTTTGTATTGAAGTCATGAATTGACTGCAGCAAAATCCAAAAAGTGTTCCAGGAATTGAACTGGCCATTTTTTGGTTCTATGGTAGCTAAGTTTAAATGCAATCAAGCGATTCACCAAATTCACTCCTCACAGGTTATCATTATATTGCTTTACGACGACAGGTTGATTCACGTTTATGAAGCTTTCATCAGCTCTGGAGTAGCGTTTTACCAACCTCGTTGGATTTACACAATGAAGAGTACTCGCCATTAGTACAGGACGATTGTCCATCCATTTGACTATAGAAATATCTTTATCTTTGCGAATAGTATGATAATAGGATCATCTACCTTTTTTTTCCAGGTCATTATCTGCTCTCAAATTCAGTTCTGAAAATCGCTAACGCATTATAATTCATGTTTCTGGAATTCCCTTTCTTTTCAACTCATCTAGAAGAACAGCACTGGTAAAATACCAGCTGCAATAAAAAACTAATAACTCAACGTTTATATATCTTTGATGCCGATTGTTCATAAATGTGTACAAATACAAAATTAGTAGGTTTGATGATTAGACCTTATATCCACATTTGGGCACAAATTATTCAATCATTCAAGATCTCCGAAACAGTCACACTAAAAAATTAAATATGATTTAGGTATGCTATTTACATCATTTTACTAACTAATCAATGCAATAGATTCACTTGTTCACCTCACTATACAAAATATGAACCTATTAACCTTGTATAGATGTCATTTTTTACAGATAACCTTAAAATCGCCACCTATCATGCGTTCTATTGAGAGTGCAGATCATAACTGAACTAATTTCCTTTTCATCTGCGTGGTTGATATTAACATGTCCAATGATGATATTGAGCGCGCCAAATTCGAAATTTAAAATGCGGTACAGACTATACAAATTTAAGATCATTTGTACACATATGTGGTCTGAGGATGATATGCGTATTTTATAAGTTTTTTCAAACTATAATTTTCACCTAATAACTTACATCTATATTTTGATTTTTCTCTGGTTTGTATTGTATGCTCTTGATGGTAAATAATAATCGTATCATTATAAGTGAACTTATTTATGTTTCAATTTGGGTAGTTGAAGATTATTGGAACGTAGTTACTTATCGCGCGTTGACGCTAGACGGAATAAATTAAGACAAAAGTTGTAACGAGACTTTCGCTATGGTTGCGGCGTGCGCGTGTTTCTCTGTCTGTCTCCCTCTCTCATAGAAAGCAAGCCAGTTATTTTCGTTTCGTGTTTCTATTTCACATTGAAAAGTGTGGTGTCGCGACGATTATTTTTGTTGAGTGTATACAGGTTTTTTGTACATAATAAATAATGAAGAATAATAACAATAATGAATCCTGACAGTGTTTCTGCACAAGTTCCGGATATTTCTGATGGAGTTAGGTAAGTAGAGATTTTATACAGACAATAATAAATGCTTATATATTTTCAGCAAGTACGCATTATAACCTCTCTTTACTATTGTGCTAACCAAGTCATACGCGTTATAATCTCTCCATTATTATGTGTTTAGCAAGTGTACGCGTCATAACTTTAATAAATTTAAAAGCAAATTATATTTTAATATTACAATATCAATGCGTATGTATTTAGCAAGCCGTGCGTGTTCTAACCTATACGCTGTTGTGTTTACGAAGTCGAGAGAGTATATAGATATATATATATATATATATATGTATATATATATACTCTGTCGTGTTTACAAAGTCCCGCGCATTAATGACGTGTACGAAAGAATAGACAGACAGAGTGCATATATAAATATATATATATATATAAAACATATTATTATAACCTGAAAAAAACAAAATTTTATTAATATTCCTTCACTAATTAATCGAAAGGAACTACGTTCCATCCGGGTGTCCCTTGACACCTCTCAAGTTTTTTATTCTATTCCATTGGGTGGGATATTTTCAACCCCTGACGCAAACAGAGGGGTATTATAGGTTTAACGTGTGCATCTGTGTATCTGTCTGTGGCATCGTAGCTCCCAAATGGATGAACCGATTTTGATTTAGTTTTTTTTCTTTGAAAGGTGACTTGGTCAGAGTGTTCTTAGTCATAATTCAAGAAAATCTGTTCAGGCGTTTGAAGATCATTAGCTCTTTTCTAGTTGGTATTTTTCCACTTTCAGAAGGTTTTTTGTATCGTTTTTTTTTAATTTTTATTCAATGTTTATGTTACAGGCTATAGTTGTTTTCCATCGAATTCCAAAACGGTTGCCGTTCAGATCGCGTTAGTCTCCAAACGCATCTCCGACTCTGATTGCGGGCAATGATAAACGACGCTTCCTCCTAACCGCGTAAATCTGTGCAAATAGCAAACACAAACTCGAACGGTTTCGTGAAGCGTCTCCGACGGAATAGAAAGATCGGCTGACAGGGAACCAGAGCGATGAGGCCATACGTCTTGGCTTTCCTCCCAAGTCTTTGGGCGACGGAGAAAAATAGCCCTCACGCTTGTAATGCTTGAGAAACGGTGAATGTAAGCGACTGCCTAAAAGAAACCGTTCATCTTCCCTATTTATATCTGTCGAGATGACATGTATATGTACGTCTGTAGACACATCTCATTTACTCGTGGAAGCATATAATTCTTCAACACTATCCAGAAGTGACCGTAAATCTGATTTTGGCATAGCTGTTTGTTGCCGGTGTTATTTATGGCAATTGCCGTAATGGGGCGGATGATGAATTGTGGGGAATCGCAGGCACGGCGGCGTGATTTTTAGGATGGCGCGAAAGGAAAATAAATCTCAAACCCATTTATGGATGATAGGAAAATAAATCATCTCTATTTGAGAATAATAAAGCGTATCTAACGAAAGCGTTATGGGATTAATAAAAAACTCATTAAATTACGTTAAGATTCGTAAGTAATACGGGAGGTTTAAAAAAGTATTTCAAAAACTATACAAAAAAAAAAGATGACGTGGCTAATAAGAAAGGTGGATTCAAGATTTTATTTATTGATTCTGAAATAACCATCACATCAATCAAGCTAACGAACCAAGTGACAGAAAAAGTACAACATTATTAATTGGAAAATAATCATGTTTTCTATTTTTGTACAAACCTCAAACACTGCGATCAAAAGTTGATGAGGGATCAAAATCTCCCTCAACGCTTGCTACTATTTCTTTGTATTCTGACTCAATCAAAAGTGGTTTTGTTTCGGTTCGATTTTACTAGAGTAAAAATAGCTTAAAATTATGCATTATTTCGGAATCCTGGAGGACGCCAAGGATTTTCCTTAAACCTTCTGATATTACTTAGAAATGACTTGCAGAAAAAAGTTATGAAGTTATATTGGTGCGCTGATTGTTCATTGATTGTTTAAACAATAAAAAACGATTTTGTTAGGCAAATTTGAAATAACTCAATGAATTTCGAAGTAATTCAACTCAAATTGATGCTATAGAGGTTTTTGAGGTCGCTGAACAAGAATATGATATCGAAAAAACGATAGCGTGTCCATTCGTCAATGTAGATTTCATCAATGATAATTTACAGCTATTTATGTGTAAGTACATTTCGGAGAAAAAATTTTCGTTTGCCGATAATATGTATGGAAATGTTCCAATATCACATTTTATAGAGTTTTTGGTCTTTGAAGCACGGCCGAAAAATCCAGTTTGTTTTATTCTTCTTTTTCATTTGTCATTTTGCGAGTAATCTGTTGACATTTCAGATGTTGATAATGAAAATAAAAAAAATTAAGATCTTTAATTGATTTCAGACAGAATTTTGCTTTGACCTAATTTCATATAGGTATACACGTACTATTTCTATACATATTCCAATTCCAATTCCAAAATATTTATTGAGATATTCTGTGATTACATTTCATGTCCTTAACCTAATTACTAACTGAATTTACATATTTACAAATATATATACAATTTACAGATTTGGGGGTAGCTCGCGCCACCCTCAGTCCGGAGAGAGTCAAACCATCCCCCCGGAGCACCGTTTCCGGGCTCTGAGCGAATGCCTCGGCCCCAAGACGGACTGATACCCACGAACAGTCGAGGGAATGAGTTCATCCCAGCAGATTTTAGCGCTGTTTCTCTTGAGTTATTCGGAAAGTCCATGTTATTTTGGGGGTTGTTTCAGTCTCCTGCTTGCGCTAATACTGAATTTTGAAATAGATTTCGATTTGTTAGGAATTAGTTTGATTTGTGTGTATGGTTTTTGTGGATTTTTCCAGGAAAATAATAATAAAAACCTGGTGTCGAGTGTGAGTGTTGTGGTTGTTTGAAGTTATTTGAGTATGTTTTGAGTTGTTACGTTTTGATGGAGTTTTGAATGTTTTGTGTAGTTTTGCGTATTTTATTATTTGAGTGTTTTTGTGTTTTGTTGTTGTATTTGAAGTGCTGGATTTCATACTCGCGTATGAATGTTCCGTTTTGAGTTTGTTTTGTAGTATGTTATCAGCCCTCCGCGTCCGCTGGCGGCTGCCCCCACGGCCGCGGGGAGGGGATAAGGCGGCTCATGCCCCCGCGTTCAGGGAGTCACAGCCACCAGCAAGGCGATGACCTGATGTATCATTTGTGTTAATATTGTCTGGTCTATTGGAATATAGTTTTGATGTTAAATAACCCCATGAGAATCAATCGAGAGGAGTCAAATCGGGGGTTCTGGGAGGCCATTCAAACGTTTCACGTCTTCCAATCCACCTATTGGAAAAAACTTCGTTCAAATAATCTCTAATAATATATTCGTTTGTAATGCGGCGGAGCTCCGTCTTGTTGGTACCAAATTGATCTATCTATTGCATTTGGATCATTAACATCAGAAAAAAGTCTTTTTGATGTAGGCTGTAGAAAGTTCATCAAAAAACCTAGATAAACTCCACCACTAACTGTGCCTTCAAAAAAATAAGGGCCAATAATTTTGTTGTTAATGATACCAGCCCAAACGTTCACTTTTTTAGGATATTTTGTTTGAGCCTCACACATCCATTGAGGATTATTTCTGCTCCAATATCTACAGTTTTATCTATTAACCGTTCCATTGAAATGAAAAGTAGCTTCATCAGAAAAAACAATTTTGTTTATGAACTGCAAATCTGCTTCCATTCTGTCCACCATCAGTTCACAGAATTGTTGCCTTCTTCAGGACCATCCTCTTTTAACTCCTGAACCAACTGAACTTTATAAGGATGGTATTTTTCTGTATGTAAAGCTCTCAATATCGATGATTTACTCACATCATTGTCGGCGGCAAGCTGTCTACTTATCATATGCGGATTTTCCTCAATCGCTAACAGTACATCTAACTTTTTTTACATGTACAGTTTCACGAGATTTTGTTTCTATTTTGCTAAATGTAGACTGTGAGAAGTGTTGACCAGGGTATTTATTATTGAATATTTCACAAACTTCCTTTTGAGTTCTTATTTTATTACCGCATACAATCATAATGGAAGTGTCTATATTTTTGAGTTTCGGATAAATGAGCCATAGTTAAATCAAATACACACACACAAATATTTTTCAATACACTGACGTGTGTCAGCAACTTATGGATATCAAAATAACAGTAGTCTACTAGATTGGCATTTCATTATATATGTGGGTTTTGTGAATAATTTTTTGGTTTCTTGAACGACTTTTTCCTTACGTTTAGCAAAACTGATAAGAAAATACCTGATTATTTCTCATGGGGTTATTTAAAATCAAAATATATTCAATATTGCAGATTTAAAAGATAGGATAACTGAAGAAATTAACAACATAACCCCTGAGGTCCTACAAAATGTTGTACGAGAATTCCAAGACCAACTGAAAAGAAGTGAATGGTGGTCATTCTGAACATTTAATTTAATCGTAAAATAAATTCCTAAACATTATATGACTTCCTAAACATTATATGACATAATTTCTTTTACTATACGTAAAGTATCAAAATTTTACATTTTCAAAATACATTTTTTCAATTATGATAGCACCAAATTTGAAAAACTCAATATTTCTGAACAGAGAATGAAAATCCCTTCCGAACAAGGTGGCACACGACCCCCCTTCTCATTCAAAATTTTTGAGGGGGTGCTCATAATTCAGAGAGGGCAATATTTTCATACTGTAAATTGAGAAATTGACAATAGCATTCAACGTGTTTCAGATTTTTTTGAACAAATACATAATAACGCCAAAATGAATTTATTCCATACCTATGGACCGCACTGTATATCAAGATATATACAATGTGGAAACCTATGATGGGATAAAATCCGTATCTCGATAATAGAAATATATTTAAAAAAATCCTCGGACAGGTCGATATTTATTTTTGAAAGTCTATTTTTTCACATAACATCTTTCAACCCCTTTTCAGCCTCCTGCTCTACAGACCAACCCCTTATAAGAGGGGTCAAGTTACATCTGAGATGTATTCTAAATCTCTATCCAACGGTACTTTTTTTTTCAATTCGGTTGGGACATATCTGCAAGAAATCATTGGAAAAATTTAAAATTTATTGGAATTTTCGTCCAAATTGTTGTATTACTCGTGAAGTAGATTACTTCTTATTTGAAATCAGTTTTTGATACGGAATTTCCGTCTACGCCTATGTTTTCCTAATTAATTTTTTTTTTCAAATCTGAAAAAAGGCATTTTAGAACTGAAAAAAACGAAACTTATTAATGCCTGTTGAATTTTTTGCTGTTTTCGCAGGTCTAGTGGAAAATGTGGCAAAAATTAAATGTGGTCTTAACAAAATAATATTCATTGGGAATAGCCAATGGTGATAGTTCAAAACGGTAGTAGTAATTTTTTAAATGCGTTATTTAACCGAAACTCATCGTATAACCATCCTAATGATGATTCGATATGGAGATATGACTAGAACTTGTTAATTTGTTTCGTAAAAAGTATCCTGAATTGCCTCCTATTTCACAAGGAATGGTTATCAGAATCGAAAAACAATTTCGTGAGTTAGGTCATGTAAAGTGTTTGTTTAGAAGAAGACATTATTTCGTTGATGAAGATACTAAACTAAATGCATTGTTGTTGTAAGTCATACAATGTTTAATAAACTGTTTGAAGCTAACAAACTACATCCTTACAAAATTCAGCCGACAGAGGAGTTATGTGAAGGTGATCCTGACGGAAGGATGAAATTTTCTAAGGAAATTATGAGAAAGTTAGACCAACATGAATTATTGCTTAGCCATGTATTGTTTTCTGATGAATCCACCTCCACCCTTCATAGACAAGTAGATCGTCAGAGTTGTAGATACTGGTCCCGAAAAAATCATCACTGGATGCGAGAGTTACATACTAAGAGACCAGAAAAAGTAAATGTTTGGGGCGGCATTCTGGAAAATCGGATAACTGGACCAACATTTTTTTAGAGTAACCTGACCGAAGATATTTATTTGAAATATTTACAGCTAGAGCTTTTTCCTATACTAACAAATGTATTTACTAATCCAGTTATTTCAAATATACCACATTTTTCCCTATGGTTTTGACAGGATGGAGCACCACCGCATTTAGAGTTCCCGTAAGAGAATATTTAAATACAGTATTCCCGAATAGATGGATAGGTCGAAGAGGTGCATTGGAATGGTCGGCGAGATCACCTGACCTCACCCAATTATATTTTTTTCATGGGGTCATATAAAAAACAAGGTCTACTATACATGAATACATAACCTGTAAACATACAAGACTTGAGAGATGGAATAACGGCAGAAATGCGGGCGATTACTCCACTGATGCTCGAAAACGTCAGAAATGAATTTTATAATGGGCTGGGTTGCTGTTGAGAATCAGAAGGAGCACATTCTGAACATCTTATCAATTAGTGTGTCAAAATAAATTTATTTTTATCTGAGTTTTTTTAACTAAAGCATAAAAAACTCAAATTCTTTCCAAGCACAGCAAAACGCGAACAATAATGACACTAGAGCTTCGTGATATTCTTCTGTTTATCAACTCTTTTCTTCTCTCTATAGCAATGTTGCTGCTTTTTTACTGAGTAAATAAACATTGAAATAATTATAATCATTATTAATTTTACTTTTGTTTTACATTTTTTTTAATCAAAATGTCATAGCCCATGACAGGACTGATTGTTATTCATCTCTCTGAGTTCTCAACTGATACTGGATTTGAATGAATTGAACAATTGAATATTCAAATAAAAATACCAATTTGCATTTTCAGATAATCTTCTTACCTTCCACATCCAGCATTATGCATTTCATGAAATAAGTGCTGTCTGTCTGTTTTTACCATTTCCAGAGAAGATAATTCCAACAGCTTGTGGAACTAGACCAGCAGAAAGAAGAAGGAAACAACACCAAAAGTGCCCCAGCAACTCCCATACAATCTTTTAGGGAACCCAATGAACAAACACAAAAACCAAATTCAGACCAATTATTATTGTCAGAAACCCCAAAACCAAATAAGGATACAAGAACGAAACCAAAAATACAACTGAAACAAGACAAAGGAAACAAACAGCAAATTGGAAAAGTGCAAACAAGATCCACAAGAGAGAACAATATGAAATAAGAAAAAAGAAAAGCAGGAAAACAAACAAAAACTGGTATGTAATAAGCCATCAACATATTAAATAATCTAAACGAAAATGGATCCTTATGTGAGAGACTTTACTTTCGAAAAAATAGACAATTTTCAACTCAAAGGTGTTAATGAAACAAAACAGGTTCTGAATATAAATAAAAAATTTGTTAATTTTAAAATCATACATACAAATATCAGAAGCTTGTCAAAGAACCTAGATGAATTTAAAATCTTTCTTATGAATTAAACTCTAGCATAGACTGTATTGTACTTACTGAAACACATCAAATACCTGATATATCATTCTTTAAAATACCAAATTATATTTCACTCTATAATAATGGAACACTCAATAGAAACGATGGTGTAGTAGTATTTATTAAACCTGAAATATATCGTTCACATAAAATTTATGAAATTAGTGATAGCAGTAAACTAATGCAAATAAAGGCCGTGATGGAAAGTGAAGTTGTCATAATAAACACACTGTATAGATCACCTTCAACAAAAAACCTAGACAAATTCCTCGAAGATCTAGAAAATATACTAGGAAACACTACAGAAAAAGTCAAATACAGTCTGTTAGTAGGAGACATGAATATCGATCTTTTACAAACTGACTTCTCACATAACTACTCAACTATACTACATGAACTTGGCTACTTATCGGCAATTAACACTGTAACGCGACCCTTATCTGGAACGTGCATAGATCATATTTTCCTGAACTCAAAAGATAATGAATACGATACTATACTCTCTGCAACCGTAGAAAGCGATATAACTGACCACTTAATGATAGCATTGAATTGTCTTTCCAAATAATAATATCAAAATCAAAAAACATCATAAAATAATAAAACAATTCAATGAAGAAAAATTCAAACAAAAAATCAAAGAAGCAAACTGGTCTGACGTACTACAAACGGAGATCTAGATACAGCAACATCCAAATTTATTGACATTATACAAGATGCTCTCAAATCCTCGGAAAAGAGCAGAAGAATAAACAGCAAAAATAATAGAAAAAAAGAATGGATAACAAACTCGCTAGTCAAATCCATCAACCAAAAAAACAAACTATACAAAAACCTAAAACAAGACCCAGACAATGAATTACTAGAATACGAATATAACAATTATAAGAATGCACTCAAAAAACAAATAGAAAAAATTCATTACTATAAAACTAGACTGACAAAATGTGGAAACTCAAAGGACACATGGAAAACTATCAATGAACTCCTCAAACCTACTAAAAATGATAGCTCAATATCCCAAATAAACGTGGAAGGCAACATTATTGAAAATCCTGAGAATATTGCAGAACATTTCAATACTTTTTTCGTAAATATCGGAAAAGAATTGTCAAAAGACATCATATTAGACAAAAACTACCAAGAAAATAAAATCATAAACCAGAATACAATTTTTCTGTTTCCAGCTAAAGAAACAGAAGTCATAAATACAATACTGAGCCTGAAAAATAACAAATCTCCAGAAAAAGCCTCTGAGAATTATTAATGAACACTGAGAACGGGTCAGTTTCCCACCATATTCAAAAAAACAACAGTCATAACTATATTCAAGAATGGAGAAAATATGGAAAGAACAAATTACCGACCAATTGCATTGACATCTAGCTTCAGCAAAATTATAGAAAAAATCATAAAAAATAGGTTAACTAATTTTCTGAAAAAATATGAAATCATTTCAAACTCACAGTTTGGATTCCAAAAAGGAAAATCAACACAAGATGCCATTCTACACCTAACCAAAAAAATATACAAAGCAGTCGACAATAAAAAACCTTGTGTTGGAGTATTCCTGGACTTGACGAAGGCTTTTGATACCGTCAACCACCAGATACTAATAGAAACTCTCGAAAGCATAGGAGTGAGAGGTACTGCACAATCACTCTTCAAATCGTAGAACCCAACAAGTAAAAATACAAGACTCACACAGCAGCAAAAAAATTGTAGAATGTGGGGTCCCACAAGGAACAGTGTTGGGACCAGTGCTGTTCACGATATACCTGAACAACCTATTCATTGTGCAATCAGAAGGAAAAATTATCAGTTTTGCTGACGACACGGTCATCTTATACGAAGAAGAATCAAGGGAGCAATTAAAAAACAAGGTAGAATTAGATCTCCCTCTCATCAAAAGATTGCTTGATAATAAATTATTATCAATTAATCTACAGAAAACGTTCTACGTCCCTTTCTGCAGCTATAGGTCACAACTTCCTAACTTCAATACAATTAGCATCCAAGATAAATCACAAATAAACTGTTCGAACTCTATGAAATATTTAGGGATAAAAATAGACAGCCACCTGAAATGGCACCACCAAACCAACTTTCTCCTCAAGAAACTCAGATGCGTGGTGTATAAGATAAAACAACTCACAAAAATAATAGAAGAAAACCAATTGAGAACTTTATACTATACACTATTCGAACCCCATTTGAAATATGGAATCATAGGATGGGGAGCTGGAATGAACGTACACCTAAGCAAAATTGAAAAAGTACAGAAACGAATAATAAAAATAATATATAAAAAATCGCCACGTTATCCTACTGAACTTCTACATCAAGAAACAAAAATAATGGACATAAAACAATTATATTTTATGAGCCTAGCAATACATCAGTTTGTGAATAAGCATGAATCAATTAGGAAAAACCTCCAGAAAAATACGAGAGGTCAAAACCTGTATCAAATTCCATTTGTTCACAAATCAATATGCCAGAGGACTTACAGTTATCTAGGACCAAAGGTCTTTAATGTATTACCAGAGAATCTGAGAGAAGAGAAACAAATGAAAAAATTCAAAACACAATTGAAAAAATATATCATCGAAAATACTAGGCAAAAAATTCATGAAGTAATCGATAGATAAAAAAAAAATATTCCCATATCTCATACAAGAAATTTTTATTTATACATTTATATATCTTTATACTATACATTTTAGGAGCATATTCTATAATTTACAATTATAACTCATACGTTATGAACAACACAATAATGATTACCTACATCTACATAAAGACTTTTTTCATATATATTTTAATATTTTGATATATCAATATTTGAACATGTTAACTTCTTTACATTTTAACACCTCCATTTTTATATTCAATTATTAGTTAAATAATAAGAACATAGCATAGTGAATATAATTTATTAATAATTTCTTAAAAATCTGATGAAATATTATTGTTATTATTATCAATGTCGTACTGAAATTCTTGAGTGCTTGTGCTAATTCCTTTTTGTTTTTTATCATTTTTTTATTCATTGTTATATTTGTAATAGCTATATATTATACATATTGAATGAATGTAAGTATATCCATGTTTGAATACGTCCACAAACAAGCGGTGAAAACAGCTTCGTGGTATATTCCTTATTCACAACCATGTTGTGAGAGATACTGTCCAACTATTGTCCATCTTATTGTGAATAAAATTATTATTATTATTATATTATTATTATTATTATTACTCAATTGAGAATGTTAACTTTTTCTAATCAAACACCTGATTTTAGGAACATCATGTTAGTATCTTGAGAGAAATCAAGCTGTCAATCGCTTCTGCCAATTCTGATTCGAGAAAATTGTGCCATATTGAAATATGAACAGTAATTAAAAAATATTGGGTTCGGGCAACTCGAACTTGAAAAATGACTGTGGAAACCCTGGAGAATTTCATTAGCATCGAATATGTATCCATACTGATATCTGGCATACAGTAAAACATAAGCTGAGTAACAATTTTTATCTAACACTGCTCGTAATCCTGGAATACGATATTAGGCGTTGTGGCCCTTAGAAAGAGGATAAGAAAACATAGATTAATTGAAGATTTTGTCTTAGTTATTTCACATCACCTCTATTTGAATCCCGATAATTTTCCTCGTATATCAGCTGATATCGCGTCGAGTTCTTCCGATACCCAAACAAATGGGGACACAAAAATAATTACTGAGTTCCATGACATCCTGCCAGGGCCAAGCAATTCCACACCATTTCTACTGTGTCAGTTGAAAGGTTACAAATGTAAAACGCTTATCTCCGGGAGAGCCACTTCCGAGCTCCCTGCGGGACACGCCGACTCGCCTGGTGAGTAATCACCGCTGCCAACAGGGTAAGAGACTGCTGTCTGCTCTTCCGCCGCCCGCGTCCGTTGCTCCCTAACCCCATCAATTCATCTTCCCGGCCTTATCTGTCCACTCGACAGCGCATTGAATCTTTCCCGCCTGTCGCCCACGTGACGGGATGGATACCAGAAACGTGTGTTTTCGTGAAATGGGTTTCTATAAACCGGTCGACATGATTATATCCACTGGTCACCATAATTACCTTTGACGGGCCGTGCAGATCTACTCACTCAACAATTTCCACAAATGTTTCCACCATTCATTTGTCGAATTTATGCCATACCAAGGAGAATGATCGACGTTATATTTTTATGCCCTCCCAGTTACACATTTTTTTCCATGTGTCCACTCGACAGCTCATTGCATCTCTTGTTTTATATCCACGTAATGGGAAGGATATAAAAAACGTTCGCCTCTTCGAAATGGGTGATAATAGTATATTATTTGAGAACGGTAATGTGGATCATAACTCACGCAGATGAAGTTACCGCAGGCGAGTGTTGTAATTCATCAAGTGAGTTATGACCATTACCGCAAGTTGGATACTATACTTTATCTACGACTATAACAATAAATACTGAGATACAAGTACAGCGAAAGAACTTTATTCACAAATCTTAATAGTTACCTATTAACAATGCTATGAAAAATTTGATTGTAATTACTAATTTTTTTTTATTAATAAAATTAACTGTCAAGTTTGAATAACCAGTAAACTGAATATGTGGGACTGAATTATGCAAGTTTATTGTTTCATTTTGGGTTTGTTGCATATATGTTGTTGATGTACTAACTGGTTGAGGTGTTATAGATCTGTATATTTTATTTGCAGAATCTGTCTTATTCTTTTCGGAATCATCATCGTACCAATCAGCCACAGTAGTGAGTACACACTACTGTCATTGTACTATGCAAATTTTCATTCCCATATAAAGTATGGAGTTTTGATTTGGGGAAATTGTGCACATGTGAATAGAGTATTGGTACTTCAGAAATATGCGATTAGAATTCTTGCTAGTATCGATAGTAGAACGAGCTGCAGAGATTATTTTAAAAAATTCAAAATCCTAACTGTTGTAAGCTTATATATACTGGAAGTTTGTACATACGTCTATAAAAATAAAAACAAGTTTTTGAATACTGCTGAGAAGCATGACCATAATACACGTTTCAAAGGCCAACTACAACCTGAGAATCACCGGACTACGCTGTACCAAAAAAGTTTTTTTTTACTGGCTGTAAATTATACAACTCTCTTGATGAGCATATTAAAAGCTCCCTCAATTTAAATATTTTCAAAACAAGACTGAAACAGCAGCTAGTTCAGAAGGCCTGCTACACTATAGATGAGTACTTAGTATAATTTGTGTTATGTTCGCGATATATGCAACTGATTTGATTTGTATTCAATATAGCATACTTATATATACGATTGTCTCTCTTGTTGTCTCTTGTGCATTCACGTCTTCTACCTTTTCATGATATATTGTCCGAAAAGTATGTTCCTGCAAAGATGAATTTCTCAATTTTTATCATATATTTTAATCTAATGGTATGTATTTTATTTTATTTTGTTTTGATGTTTAATTTATTTTGTTTCGATGTTTATTTGTGACTTGTCATGAACATGCATCTGTCTTTGGTCCTTGTGATTGAATTTATATGTATATTTTATGATGAATAAATTGATTGATTGATTGATTGATTGATTGATCGCCAACCGCCACAGCGGCGTTTCAGTGCCGTTATATCCCGTCCAGCATCTACTAATAAAGTTGCTGACGAGCGGCGAAAACAATGCCCTGTATATAAATTACAGTGTGATAATTTTAAAAATGTAGCAATGTCTTTCCCCATTGCTCCAAATTTATTAATGCCATTTGTTTGTGAGTGATATTTTCCATTTTGAAATTTAAAGAATAATATCGTTTGCGATATATCAGTAAGACGAAAATTTAAATATTTCTTAACTATGGTATTGAAATTTCCCGTAACAGTGAATTTCCTGGCAATTTTGGTTTTTGTATTTGGTACACTGACCATAAAAATAGATCCATGTTCTTCTAAATCTGTAATTTGCATAGAGTGCAATTCTGCTGCACGACAAGCACCCATAATGCCCATTATTAAAGCAACCTGAAATAAACTATGTAATTGACTAGATGATAAAAACGATTGAATATTGTGAGATCTCTACTACCTTTGTCGCCATTTTCAGGGCTTCAATTATGAAATTATTAAGTTGTTCTGACCTAAAAGTTTTTGCCTTTTTAGCTACGTATTTCTCTGATTGACGTTTAAGAAACGCGCGTAATTTCAAATAATCCTCTATATTGATTCCATTATTTATGTTGAGTGTGCTTCTTAGCATGGAGTAGAAAGTCCATAGGAACGATGCTTTATATTTAGTGCTAAGTTCACTAAAATCTGCCAAAAGTACATTTTCTGTGTACGATGACTTAATGTTCTTGCTGCTACACCAATCTTGAAAATTTTTGTATACACCTTAATATTTGTTTTGGGATTTTTCGGGCAATTAATTCTGTATAGTAACATTAGCTACTTGTCTTATTTCTGGAGGTGTACATAATAATTCATCTTCACTATCTGAATTCATCTTTTTCAGCACAAAATTCAGAATAATTAGTTATTAACTTAATTTGAAAACGTCAAAATTATTCAAGTGACATTTCCCCTCAATAACAATAATGGACTGTTCTCTTTCGGCCAAACGGCTTCTACAGAAGAACAGAGCCACCTTGATAATCGGTTCGTAAATAATTCCAAGAATCTTTTCCGATTTATTATAGTGAGTTATTATAATTCACGTTGTTTGTTTATAGATACTATTAATCGCTCAAAAGCAGTTGCATAATCAATATATGATTTAATAGGAGTAGATAAACATAGTTATTTCGACTTGTTGCCCTAGCTTTTATTAACACTAGCTTAGGTATAGTCCAAGATCCCAGAGCAGCCAAACGTCATTTTAGCAAAGCTGAAATTTTGAGAATAAATAGTGTAATAAGTAGTCAAGAACGTATGAGTACTTGTTATACGACGATATACTATAGAGGAGTATACTACGGTCTCCACAGAAAAGCTATCTCGGAAACTAAGCGAAATAGAGGTATAGTTGCTTCGGAGAAAATGGTCCCTATCGAATTACGAGAAACTTTAGTTTTTGTATGTGATCTGTCTGTCTGTATTCTGTATCAATCATAAATTGAAATATCTCCGGAACCCTTCGACATATCGTCTTGAAACTTTGCTTTAAGGTTCCACAATAAACAATATCCTGCCATTAAAATATGAAAGAACTCGGAAAATTCTAAGATGGTTTTTCAGGGATTTTTCTGAAAATTCTTTGTGACTTGACTATAGGTCGCATGGGTGAATCTTTCGATTTCATATTCTGTACCAGAATAGGTTGACGACCGTACAGGAAGCCTATTGAAACTGGGCGTGATCGGAAAATTCCAAGTGGATTTTCCAGGGGGCTTTCACGAAATACATGGTCCGACTTAAATTTAAAAATCTCGCAATCTATCGGAAAATATGGAATTCTACGAAATGCAGTGTACCTCTCGAATGGTGCAACAAGATATTTCGAATACATTTTTCTCGCGCTCCACCGGAAAATCAAAAAACAATTGAAAATCTGAAAGTTGAAACTCGAAATTATAACAACTTAATTTTTCTCGAAAACGACTGAAAATAAGAAAATTTCCACGGAAGCAAATATATTGTTCTTGTTCTGGAAAAAACCTCCCAATACTTTCTCTGAATTGAATAGTACGGGAGATATAGCTGAAAAACAGTAAAAATTAATATATTTGACCATAATATTGGAAAAAATGACACAAGTTGAAACATTTCATTTATAAGATTTCATGGGTCCTATTGAAACATCTAAACAATATTTGTTTAATGATTCAAAGTTAGAAAAAAAAATCATTAATAAAATTCAGATTTTTCAAAAATTATTGGACATATCAAAAAAATTATGGAATGCAAAAAAATTCCTCCCAACTATTCCTACAATAAATCCGCATGAACTTCCCCTTTAAATCGAATAGTACGGAAGATAAAATCAAAAAACAAAAGAGAAATCAGATATTTCCATATTTCCCCGAAACCATTCAAAATATCGCAATAATATTCCAAAACAAAATTATAGCCTTCTATTAATCCTACGGAAAACCTGAGTGAACGAAGAGCGAAGTAAAATACACATATTTGGTCGCAGTACATCTCTCTACTCATATGTCGTCGTATACACATCTTTGGTGCCCAATGATAGCTCAATACCAATCAGATATCACATAAAAACTACATACTCCAACTGGAAGGGCCGAAGGCCCCTTGTTAGCTTGAAAGCAGGACTCTTTTACAGGTGGCAGGTAGAGAAAGTACATGAAAACCTAACTTACCTACGTTATGTAGTATGATAGGTAGCTGGTTTTTATATATGTTTCACAGAATATTGTTGAAATCCAATATTAATTATTGCCAGACACTTTTCGTGTGCTTTAACTTCCACCAGACGCTTTAAAGTTCGTAACGAAATTAGGTAAACTACGTCATAGTAGAAAGCCTGAATTTCATATAAAGTAAAAGGTCTGAAATCCATCCTGGATTAACAAATTATTTTAAATCGATGAAACTAGTCAATATTCATTGATTAGATGAATTTGAATCTTGACATTATGTGACAAGAATGAAAGGTGATTGCCTTGGCGAGTGACTTTCATGACATGGAATCACAGAGCATGAAATCAGAAATAATCCTGAAATAAATGTCCATGTCAAACGAAACATAGATCTGATAATGATCAGTCTAATGAGATGTATGTTAGAGTATGCTAAGAAAACTCTTCAAGATTTTTGTGTAATTCACTCTCCAAATTTGAGCCATCATAATCGAACTCAGGTAGAAAATAAATTTCCAGATCAATTATAAAAATGGCATCCCACCAACGTTACGCTGGGGGGTGTTGAGTAAGAGTGGAAGAATAATGATAACTTGCCCAAAACTCAATCAACTACCAAAGTTGAAAACTAACACAACATTGGAGGTGCCAAAAGAAAAAAATAAAGTGACTTGTTCTCAGTGTTGTGGAGCAAGTTGAAAAAGTGGAAATAAGAAAATCAGGAAGAATGAAATATGAAAGTAATTCAGCGGTTACCCAGGCAGCAAGCGTACGTCATAACGATGTATCCTATAGGTCATGTCGGACGTCAAATTAACCCCGAAGTTGACGTCATTCAAACGTCTAAATGACGGTCAAGTGTCAGCGTCATTATGACGTCAGTATATAGCGTCATTTTGACCTTACATATAGCTTATATATGAGCTGTTAGTTCAAATACGAGAGTACATATGATGTCACTTGAATGTTATGAACATCTTCATCGAGACGTACTTTTTTGGTTATATTTGGGATATGCAGGATGAAATGCCACGTTGTTTTCAGCTTCCCAATTGTTATAGTGACTATAAAGTGATTTTCAAAATGAAAAACAATGCCACAATAGTGGATATACGTTTTGTTCTTACGAGATTAAAATCACAATGAATATCATAAGGCAGTGTACAGGATGATCATGCATCTACTAAAACTAACTAGATTGAAAAAACTCAATGTCGTGGTTACATTTTTTAATGCAAGGGATGATAGAACACAAAACTCAAAACAACTGAGTTACAGTATAAAACTTATTAATCATTTTGTACAATGTCCAGAAATCAATGAACTCATCATACCCATTATATACCTGTAGTGTATTAACATTTCTTTATGGAAAATAATTTCCATTTATCGGTTACTTCTTCTCCTTGTTTTACCGCTTCAATATAAGCTTTATTGTCTTTGTAGAGTGACCAAAATTCTTCCTTTTTCAGTGGGATAAACCAGTTAGAGTTCACCACTTCAAGGCCACCTCCAAGTATATTGTTCATTAAACAACACAACTGAAAACATTCTGAACACTGTAACCACATGCACAACTATTACCGAATTCAGCGAAACCATTACTTGTATATTTATCTATAATGAAATTTCTTCGAACTACCAGAGAAAAATGGTGAAGCCAAAGTCCATAGACATAAGGAGTACGGTAATACGAATACCAATACCACCATCCACCAATTACTATGCACGGATTCATAAAAAAAGCAGGAAGCACAGACGACGGCCATGCCGCTTAATCCTAACCAATCCGATGCGATCGTGTCGATGTCGAACCACACCGTTGACTTTCGCGGGAATTATGAAATAACGAAAATAATTAGCAATATGAATTCTTGACATATGGAGGTATTTTGAACTGTTTCAGTTCTTAGTTATACGGTTTTAGGTGAATGATGACTTAGTATGTACCCTATTAATTGAATAATATGCAAATTATAAAATTTTACATATCAGACAGGAATTACCCATAGTATTCGATAGTTTCAGAGCATAATAGCACTTATTGTAAACGTGATATTGGCAACAAAAATTATCTTCCACGTCGTTGATTATTTAACGCTATTTTTAAAGTGACTCGATATAGGTACGCGTAATTTGACTCTATCAACACAACACTTACGGATGTCTTGATTTTCTGAAATATCTGCAATGAAGTTACCTAGATTTTTTATTTCAGAAGTTTTTCCATTTTTGTGTGTTACATTGGTGACGCGAAAATGACGTCATGTGAAGAACGACATTGTCACGTCCAGTTAATGACGACCATCAGACGTCATTTTTGCGCCGATGACGTCCAATGTCAGAAAATCACCAATTAAGTACGTCATTATGACGTAAGCTTGCTACTCGGGTATCTATGTCATTATAGGAATAAGCTGTCAAAATTTCAGCCTTTCAGGTCCAACGGTTTGGTCTGGGCATTGATGAATCAGTCAGTCAGACATTTAATCAGTTTTTGCTATTGATGGACTGCTGAATACTTTACCCAAATACGATTTACATCAGAAATACTCAAATTTGAGGCATCTGCAACCCCTCAAAATCAAAAACAGACAATTGTTAAAATTGAAATTGTAGATGAACTGAGTACATACAATGCGATGGCAACAAAATATAATTAATATTTTTCTTCCATTGATTTTTGTACTTCTACTATGGATTACAAAATTTGTTTTCCTTTTTTTGTTCCACCGAATCTTCCATGTCTTTTATTCTGTTGTCATTAGTTTTTGATGGTACCATTCATCTTATCTTGAAAAATTGTTTTAAAATAGTTTTTGACCGCTTTTTCAGTTGTTGACCAACCCTAAGAAATTATTGATACTTGTACGAGTTAAGATAACGGGGGCCTTACCATTTTTAGTGAGATCCGAAACCACTCTTAGGGCTTTGATGAATGTATTGCCAGCTGCGGTAGTCGAACCCGCGCTGGGTGGAAACAGTGAATTCAAGACTAACGCTCGTACCACTGAGCCACTAACCCTGTGGCGGTTGAATTATTGTACTCTACGCACAACTTCGGTTTCAGTGAATTCTCATTGGTTAATTCGTCCAAATATCTTTCATATCATGTATAAATATGATACCTTTGTGCAAATATGAATGAACATCATTATAATGTAATTTGGCTTCAGATAGACGTAATTAGTATAACAGCAGTGGAAAGGAAGATTTTTCTCCATTTTCACGTCCTCTTTCAAAGTGGTCTATCAAAGAGAGTACTATTTGTTGAGGGGGTTTTGATAAATGTTCATATTGATAATACACAGGTCTCATTGAAAAGTATTTTTAGTTCTTAAGAAAAACGCTGTTTTCGTCATCAAATATAAAACACCAAGGAATGAAACGGAACAATACACAAACTGAACAATAAAAGTCAAAGCAGTCAGAGGATTATTCTGTTGAGCGTTCAGCAACGTCTAACAGGGTAGGAAACTTCTAAAATTGAATTGAATTGCACATCAAACTTGAAAGCTGGAAATCTGACTGGACAAGTGGAGATTCTGAAAAATACTCCCCTACAGTCCAGGTGCTAACAATCGGATATTATGCCTTCTAGGCACGACTTCGAAGTGCATTTTGAAGGGTTTATAATCAGCCACCAAATATGCACAACGAACGGGCCTCAACTAGAAAGGGATACACCCGTTTGGTATACTGATGGATCCAAGATGGACGGAGGGGCTGGATTGGGTTAACCGTGGCCTAGTCTCAGGCTCCTATCAGATAGCAAAGTAGCACTAAGAGCTCTAAAGCCACACACTCGTGAGTCTAATAGACTGACTTGAGACTACAAACTCTCCCTAAGAGGACTGGCAAGGAACAATCAGGTCACTCTGATGTGGGTGCCAGGTCACGAAGAAATGAAAGGCATTGAGGAAGAAGATAGTTTTGCCAAGGATGGGGCATACACTCAATTCCCGGCCCAGAACTGTAGTCTCTTCAAAGCTCACATTTGGAAATAGTTTCGGTGCTGGGAAGCTGACCAAATCAAACCCTACTGAAACAAGATTCCAGGACAAATACAAGCGGAAAGGCTTTTGAGCGCAGCGCCAAGGAAAGCTCAACAGATTCTTCGGTTGGACAAGGAAGACTTGAAACTGGTAACGGGACTACTCACCGGACATTGCCTCCTGAGTTATGAAATCTAATCGATCAAATAATACTTTATTGTCTGAAGAGAATACCTATAAAAAATGTAGATTCCCTTCTGAGCGAATCTGATTCCTTGATTTTTTCCGTTTGACGTACGGTTTTTGCATAAAAAAATAAAATTCATTCATTTGCACGTTGTTATGAAATAGGATATAATCAAGGATTGAAAACGTATCCAGTGGGGAAGAAGCAGATTTTGTTTTGTAAACATAAACAGTTTTGATAGTTGTCTTCCTAGTCCAGTGGTCACGTACTGAAGTTCTTCAAAATTAACAATATTGCAGATATGCATAACATGTATGGGCTTGCTGATGGTAACGCACTGGAAGCCAGGCGGTGAGATGGAGATCGCTTTCCAAAAAGAAATATTCCGGATGTACGAGTATTTTTAAACATTCATGGGAGTTTGTGCGAAAAGGGAAGTTTTGAATTAGACAATCTTCTAAAAGAAGTACAACGTACTGTGAGAATACCAGAAATTGAGGTAGCGGTTTCGAAAGCAATTGAAGAAGATCCCGGATTAAGTACTCATAAAATTGGGAACAATTTGAATATCTCACATATTCTTGTTTCGAAAATTCTCCATGACTTTTTATTATATCCTTAGCATATGCCAATGGTTTCTTCAAAAAGTGTTTGAAAATCCTTCATTTGATACTGGAATTTTAGTCACCGATGAAGCCAAATTTTCCAGAAATCCATAATCATTTCTGGGATGTAGAAAACCCACATGCAATCTTGGAATCCCGTCACCAGGAGCAGTTTTCCGTTAAAGTGTGGTCTGGAATATGCGGTGATTATTCAATTGGTCCCTGCGAGGTTGGATGGGCATAATTAACGGCAGTTTCTCGGCGAAGAATTGCCAGCTTAGATGGAAGATGTTTCTATGTCAGTGAGAAATCGACTGTGGTTTATGCACGACGCGCCAGTGCACTCTTGTGCTCTGGCGCACGAATATTCAAACCAAAATGATAATAATCGCTGGATAGGGCGCGGAGGGCCACATGCATGGCCACCTTAGTCCCTGGACATCAATAGTTCAGATTATTTCTTATGGCGTCATCTTAAAACATTGGTTTACATCACTTCCAATTAGTCATACATGATTTCCTGTCACTGTTACTGAAATCAAGTGTAACTTTGGACAACAAATAAGTGGGCAACAGCCATTCACGAATTTAAAATTTTGACTAAATAAGGACTAGAGACCGGTCTCTTGCTCTTTCCATGATGGAAATTCTCAAAAATTGCCGAAAAGAAATTGTTTAATCTGAATTTGAATTTTTTCAAATTTCTATAGAGAGTGCTGCTTCCACTACCCAGTATGGATTGGTAAGTAGACCATCACTCCAGGGAGCGCCTGGGACGTTTGAAGCGCGAGGGGTCGTCTATGTTATGATCATGGCTTCTCTCACTTCCTCAAGTATTCCGTTTGCGGTCTTCGATAATTCTCCTGATGTAAGGCAGGTTGGCGTCTCCTCCACGTAGCGTTTGTTATTATCCGCAGGACTCTCATTCGCGCCCGTTCCAGGTCGTGAATGCTAGTCCTGCAGGTTTGGCCCCAGGCGGCTGAGGCGTACGAAATGACAGGTCTGAACATCATTTCATAAATCAGAACTTTGTTCTTCAGGAAGAGTTTACTCTTCCTACCCATGACGAACGACTTGAACCACTTCACGAAAATCTGTGAAAGGTGGAAGTCAATGAGTTTGGACAGTAAGCCCTCATGCCAAACTCTATCAAAAGCTTTACTGATATCTAACAATTTATATGGGCACTGTTATTGACATGCAAAAATGTTATGGAGTCTTCCACCAGTCTCAGAACCTGAAGCTCGGTGGAATGAGCAAGCCTAAAGCCAAACAGCCCATTCCGTAGAATATTTTTGTCCCCCACTTCTTCGTCAAGCCTTTCTAGAACGACTTTTCCAGCCAACTTGGCTGAACTGCGAAGCATACTAATCGGCCGATAATTTTGCGGGAAGGTCGGTTTTGTCCCTCGTTTGGAATCAAATGGCATGCTTCCACCATCGAAGGAATATTTCAAGGCGTAGGAAATTATTGATTATATTTCAAAGACTGCATCTGGTTATCCGGGAAATACTCAATCATACGATTAGTAATTCCATCATAACCAGGTGCATTCCAAGATTTAATTCTTCATTATGTGCCTCAAGTTCATCCGTCGATGCCGCACGGATGACATCATGATTGGGTTCTCTGAGAGTACGATGAACCCGATCTTCCAGCAAAAGCTCTCGATCCAGATAGTCATCTAAATGCTCATTCAATCTAAATTGCCTTCCCATCAAGTCTGCAAAGGCTTGAGCATTGGACTCAGGGTCATAGCACATACCGATCTCACCATGAATAGGGGGGAAATCAGAATTTTTTGTATTTAAATTTCGATGGAGTTTCCAAAGTTCATCATTGTTTTCTGAATTTCGAAGTGTTGTGCCAAATCTCTCATTCCTGAATACTGATATGTTTTCTCTAACCACGAATAAGATATTTGATACGTCGAGGAAGTCCATCGTGAAACTAAGGAACCGGTTCCCTTCGGGAAAAATCCTCCAAAGCATTTTGAATGGTGGGTTCGTAACGCACTACAGCCTCATCCAACTCAAGTGGAGAATTCATTCTCTCAGGAGCGCAGTAGACTGTCGCCTGGAGTGAACTGTATCTCCCAATCCAATTTTGTATACAGACGATCTGTTTGGGGTGGTGGATCACTCCCTAGTGATAAAATTACCGGATTGTGATTAGAGCTCAACTCGGAGAGAACGTGGTTGTCCCAGTTCCAGGTGATGTTCCTGGCAGGGCAATGTCAAGTACGTCAGGTCTGAGGTGACCAATATGCGTCGGCTCACCTGGAGCCAACACCTGGTATTCATACCTGTCACAATATTGCTACAGTCGCCTACCATTCATGTTGGTAACACGACACCATTGTGTGTGCTTAGCGTTCAGATCACCCACGACCATCATACTGAAGAACATTTGAGAAATCGCATCATAGTTCCCTGCTAAACTATCAGAAATAGTTCCAGCATTTTCCAAGATTTCGTGAGTCCATGAGAAAAAGAGCAGAGGCATGCATATTTGCAGGAAGTTTACCTTTTTGACCATCTGATTCAACTCATTTCTTGGTGTGTTCAGGATAATTTTGTGTTAGCATTTCAAGATGTATTTAGATAACTTCCATTTTATTATTTTGCCGTTTGAAAATTGATTCTTTTAAATAAATTTTTGTTTATAGTTACATAAAAAACCGTACGTCAAAAAAGCAGCAGACCAGATTTGCCCAGAAAGGAATAAGGATTTTACTTTGAGAAAAAGCAGTGGCGTATTACTTTTTGCTTTGAAATGATTCAGTGCAAATCCCGCACGAACGCCACTGGCAAGAATGAAATATTAGGTTATACAGCAGAAAATGCCTTTTGATGCATATAAGATGCGTAGTACGTTTCACAAAAATGACTAGGGTTATCAAAAAACCTATTTATTTTCTTAAAACTACAGCACCCTGTAGTTCAAAAGTTAAGATCTTTAAGACATATATTCATATTATTTTTTTCCCAAAATGGACCCAAGAATAACCTTTTTGACTATTAACATGTTATTAAGAAACACCCTGTATAACTTTGTAGTGATGGATATACAAAACTACAAAAAATGACGTCAATCTCTTTTCAGTGTAAAAAACTATTCCCTGACCTTGTTGCTGTTCATTCCGCTTGTCAACAAAATTATTTCTGACTTGCCATTCAATCTGTATCCTTACAATGCTTCACAGAGTTTTTGAATCATACCTTTTCAAATTGGTTTTCCACTGACTGCCTATTCGAAATGAAAGGCGTGAATGAATAAATCTACCTACTCGAGAGATATCCTAGATACTATACAGTCTTTTTTTTTTTTTTTTTATGTTCTGGTTCCCACGAAAAGGGATATCCTGTAATGTTCAGAGAACATCGTGGGAACCAAGGGAAAGAAGGTAGGAGTTGGTGTTCTTCTTAAATTTCTGGAGGTTGTATGCCTCGGGGAACACCTCCCTAGGCAATGGGTTCCAAAGCCTCGCTGTTCGTTGGATGAACGAGTCTTTGGAAAGTGATGTTCTGCAGGTCTCCAAAGTGACCACGAAGGGGTGTGATGACTGAACTTGACGGGTTAGTCTCGAAGAGACTGCCAAAGCAGGAACGATTGTTGATATTTCAGAAGAGCATCGCCCATGAAAATATCTATAAAAAAGAGACAAATCGCCAACTTTTCTACGGTGTTCCAGACAAGTGAGCGAGTTTGTGAGCGAGGCATCACCGACGAGACGAATTGCCCTTTTTTGGACAGAATCCAATTGGAGAATTAATCATCCTGATACGGCCCCTGTCGGAGATGAACTGAACTGTCAAGTGCAGGCTCGTTTAATTCCGCCATATGACTGTTGTGTTATTTTCACGATTTGCTGTGTAAATACTAGCTAACAACAAATTGGAATTTTTTTATACCGAAGACAATGTCGAAAGTTCGGTCGCCGAGCCATATATACTGTTGTGCGTTTGGTTGTAATAGCAGGAGTAGCGTGAATTTGTAACCTCTCTTTTCACAAGTTTCCTGAAAAGAAGGAGTAGCAATATATGGAGTCACTAAACTTGGACTCCGGGCAAAAATTTACAATATAAGGCTTGGATAAATAATTTAAACTCAAAAAAACCAGGCTCGAGAGCGGCAGTGGTATGTTTACTTCATTTCGCAAGTGATGATTTCATCTTACCAGGTTAGTACAACGAAATCTAATTGCCAGTATGCCTATACAGTGCTAGTCAAAAGTCCCCTCCCCCCCTCGTATCTTTTGAACGGGTATACTTATAATAATGAAATTTGGAGGGTGGAAATAAACGGATGTAGGCTTCTCAACTGGTCATAACAGGTGACGCAATAGTCATAAATGACGTCACAAGGCCACTGTGACCAATAATTTTAAATGGGACCCTATGGCAAGTGACAGCTCGTTTGAAAGGTATTGAAAATACCTATTCAGTCATACCCATTTTGTTTGGGTTTCGGCTGATTTTGATTGATAAATTGAAGAAATACGAAAATTATAGTTTCGCATTTAATTAATAAAGATTTAAGAACTAGTTCTTATAATAAGTGTTCAAAATGTGCTCCATCTACTTCCTGGCAGTAATGCATCCTATTGCTAAACTCTTTTCGTACTCGTCCCAGTGTGTCAGCGGAAATTGCCCTACATTCTTCAACAATTCGTTGTTTCAGAATGGCAATACTGTCAGGTGCTGTAGCGTAAACCTTAGATTTCAAGTACCCCCATAGAAAAAAATCTAATGGTGTAAGGTCCGGTGACCGAGCTGGCCATTCGATCGAACCTCGTCGTCCAATCCATCTACCACGATATTCTTCATCTAGGTAACGTCTTACTGCACCGTAATAGTGTGCAGGAGCACCATCTTGTTGAAACGTTATTTCCAAGTTGTCGAATTCATCTGGATTATCTTCTAGAATTTCAAGAATTAACGCCTCAATATCATTTTGTAACATCTCCAGATACAATTCACCGGTTAAGTTAGCATTGAGAAAAAGAGGCCCAACTATGTGGTTTCCCAAAATACCTGCCCAAACATTTACTTTTTCTGGAAATTGAGTATGTTTTTTCACGAAAGATGTGAGGATTTGTGTCACTCCAATACCTCACATTTTGAGTGTTAACATTTCCATTGAGAAAGAAAGTACTTTCGTCACTAAAACAAATTGTCTGTATGTAGCCTGGTTGTTGGTTCATTTTATTGGACATAGTTTCACAGAATTCTAGTCTTCGGTCGGGGTCATCATCTGAAAGTTGGTGCACCATTTTTAATTTGTATGGATGAAATTTGTTTTTAGCCAACACCCTATGTACTGTCCTTTGACTGACTTCACAGATAGACGCAACTTGGGCTGTGGAAGAAGTAGGGTTTACTACCATTTCTCCAATTATGTCAATTTTTTGTCATCACTAATTGTTGGTCGACCAGATCGTTTGGCATCTTGAACACTACCTGATGCTTCAAACTTCCGAAGAAGCTCCCTCAAATAAACCCTCGATATAGGGCGATCGGGGTACCTCTCATTAAACAGTCGTTCCGCTGCATGGAAATTGTTTCTACATTCACCAATTATTAAGATAGCTGCTACTTTGTCGGCTACAGTACGTACCATTTTGCCTATGTAAACACTTAAACGTCTCGTTAAACAATAGCTTAGGTAAATTTTCAAGGTATAAACACTTTTGACAAGTAGAGAATTCAAAAACGTCAACCTTTTTGACAATTAACCAGAGGCGTACTTTAAAATCTTTATTAATTAAATGCGAAACTATAATTTTCGTATTTCTTCAATTTATCAATCAAAATCAGCCGAAACCCAAACAAAATTGGTATGACTGAATAGGTTTTAACCTTTAAAGAGGCGAACTTCCAAATCTTCATTAATTAAATGCGAAACTATAATTTTCGTATTTCTTCAATTTATCAAACGAGCTGTCACTTGCCATAGGGTCCCATTTAAAATTATTGGTCACAGTGGCCTTGTGACGTCATTTATGACTATTGCGTCACCTGTTATGACCAGTTGAGAAGCCTACATCCGTTTATTTCCACCCTCCAAATTTCATTATTATAAGTATACCCGTTCAAAAGATACGAGGGGGGGAGCGGACTTTTGACTAGCACTGTATATTCATTTCAATGTATTCTTTGTGGAATATTTCATTTTTATCAACAGACATATAAATAATATGATTAGGATAACGTAGTTTTGTAAAATATAATTTTTTCAACACTTGTAATTTCCTGAAATAGTGTGTCTTTTTTATACACTGGTCTAAAACTAGTTTTTCATTGTATACTAGGAATATAATTGATGGCAGTCGTCTGGAGGAATCTTATTTTGTTTTTCTACCTCTTCATATAGGAATCAAATAAAGATAATGATGATTTCAGATTGTGCAACTCAAAAGCCTAGGCTGAAAAGAATAGCGGTTCCAAGTTTAAATTTGCCAAACGAGAAGAAGGGATCAAGCGTATAACTCCAAAAAGAAGACCAGCACAGGAGAGAACTGATAATCCTCGTTCAAGTATAGAAACTTTAGATATTATGGAAGGAAGTGCCACACTTGTGAATGAAGTTTACGGAGAAGGTAGGTTTAGTTTAAATAAAAGTATATTTCAATCTAAAGTGCAGACAATACATATGCAATTTTCTAAATGCTAGTAGGATAGTGCTTCGGAGTTCTCTCAATTAAACACGTGTTTTTGAAAATTCAACCCTAAAGCGGTTAAAATGGGGGTCGAAATTTTGTATAGGACTACCGTTAGTTTTTAAGTTGAGGTAATAAAAATGGGCATTTGAGGTCTTTGTTACAAATGAAGAAATACGTGTTTCTGTGTTTTTGAAAATTCAACCCCTGACGGTGTGAAATGGGGATTGGCAGTTAGAATAAGGGTTCCGTTAGTTTTTAGGTTAGGCTCATAAAAATTGGTATTTGAGGTCTTTATTACAAATGAAGAAATACGTTTTTCTGTGTTTTTGAAAATTCAATCCCTGACGTTGTGAAATGGGGGGTTAAATGGGGATTGGCAGTTAGTATGAGGGTTCCGTTAGTTTTTAGGTTAGGCTCATGTAAATTGGTATTTGAGGTCTTTGTTACAAATGAAAAGATACGTGTTTCTGTGTTTTTAGAAATTAAACCCCTAAAGGGGTGAAAGTTTGTATAGGGTTCCGTTAGGCTCATGAAAATTGGTATTTGAGGTCTTTGTTACAAAATGAAGAAATACGTGTTTCTGTGTTTTAAAAATGCTTTTAAGTTAGGGTCATAAAATTTGTATTTGAGGGTCATTGTAACAAATAAAGGAATACCTGTTACAGTGAATTTAGAAATTCATATCCTAAAGGGCGTGAAAATTTGTATGGGGCTTCAGTTAGTTTTCGAGTTACGATCATGAACATTCGTGTTTTGGCTCTCTATTACAAATGAAGAAATCGTGTTCAACCTAACTTGAAAATTCTGTCCCTAAAGGGTTGAAAAGGGGTTAGTGAATTTGTAATAGTCGTCACAGAACGTTACTGTCGGTGTAAAATCAATTATGGCACCCAAACGAGATAACGGCATAATGGGAAACGGGAAGCCACAGGCATAAGCTAGATGAAACAACCCAAAAAAAAACAGGAAAAAATACAAATACTACGCGGATGAATTCGCGGGTATATATATATATATATATATATATATATATATATATATATATATATATATATATATATATATATATATATATAGGGGACTGTTAAAAACAAAATGGAAGGAATTTAATGGACATAGCCCTCAGATATATATATATATATATAAACATTTTGTTTTCATGACTGAGCACATGCACAGTATACAGAATATATCAAAGAACTGTGTAATCCCCGAGATCACAAGCGTCCTTTGATTGGCACAGTGGCATTTGCCAATGAAGGTAAAGATTTAGTTATTTCTATATTTTTTTCAAAACATTCGAAAATTACTCCATACTTCATATGAAAAATGTAAACATGGGATACCTCACAACCTCTGGTTATTTCATCAGAAATATAAAGTAAAATGCTTGATTTTTTTAATTTATATTTTAAGCCTCTTTGATTTTTCATTAAAAAAGTCATAATATTGTTTATCCCTTGAAAAAAATTATCGAACTTTTTTTTCATTAGTAGAAAAAATAAAGTCTGGTCCACTGTAAAATGCATTTATTTATAGGAAAGAAATTAGCAAGGCATTTTGGCAGAGTATTTTGCCATCTTCAGGCTCTCTAAAATATACATAAAAATGATACAAGAGTGGCCATCGTAAAAGTTGATAACAAAGGTTATCGACTAAATTGATGAGTTGACATTTTAACTTCAATGTTGATGTATAGCTCGTCCAGTATTGAAACGACCACTTTGGCCTTCCCCTACCTAACAACCAATTTTTTCTCGAAGATTCCAAACCATTGTCTAACTGTGGCTATTAATAGAAATTCCATAGGCGTACCAAATTATTTGGTATAGGCGATACACGAGACGTAGAGAACTTACACTCCTATAACTTCTGGATGGAAAACATATTTTTCGACAAATCTGCTAGAGGGCATTTTGGCAAGGTAACAAGTAAACTATTGCAAAGTTGAATAAATAACTGCACTACCTATTTATTAATCAAACAAACCTAACCTTTCAAACGCTGCATGACAAGACACTGGTGAAGATTCACCGTAGCATAAGCAGCCATATCAAATCGTGTCCACTCTACCTACCAAACGGTCGTTTCAATACTGGACGAGCTATAAGTCAGTGATGTTGTTTATTTCTTCTATCAATTTTTACGATGTTCACCTTTGTATCGTTTTTATGTATATTTTAGAGAGCCTGAAGATGGCAAAATACTTTGCCGAAATGTATTGCTATTTTTTCCTAGAAATAAATGCTTCTTACTGTGGAGCAGACCTGGTATGGACTACTTTAATAATTTTTTTTTTTTCATGTTCATCTAGCATCTGAACAATTCACACAGAATGGATGAAACAACCAATTAATTCTTCAAAATGAAGTGGGGATATAAGCTTCTGTTGAACTTACCTTCATCCATTGGGGTATTCGCCGAATTGAATGGATTATTGCATGTACCAATATAATGTTCTAAATATTACTGTATTGATATTTTTATATTTTGAACAAGATTCATGTTGTAGATTACCTATTGTATCAATATTTTTATTCAACCTTTCTAACTAATTTATGATGTGATATTCTTGATGTTGAAATTTATCATCAATGTATTGAATGGATTATTGCATGTACTAATAGATATTCCAAATATTACTGAATTAATACTCGTTTTAACGAAATTTAAGATGTAGATATTCATGATATTACTAGTCATCATGAATGTATTGAATGGATTATTGCATGTAACAATAAATGTTCCAAATATTACTGTAACAATACTTTTTTTTTTACTTTTTTACAATATGTCTGTTTTTATTATAATATAAATAAATTCATATTATGTACCTGTTAGTGTTTCTTTTATGTACTAGTCAAATATTTATTAATTCGAACTACTGAAATTATAATTAATAATTTAGAATAAAATTGAAGTATAAACAGATTTCGAAATTTTTTTGCAAAATTGTTATTTATTTATTTCACACCAACTCCTTGTTAAGGGATACTAATTCAAAGGTAAAGATGTTTATTCATCAATTTTTACAAATACAAGTTTACACTACTTTTGTAGCCATCAGGGATGGCTTTAAAAATTCCCCTATGTTTACAAAGCTATAGAAAAAAAATTGATTACTGAAGATAGTGTGTTGAGGAAAAAACTATGACATTTCGTATCATCCCTGTAGGTACGTGGCATTTAGGAAGAGAATGTGACAACAAATCTCACAAAACTTTGACATAATACTGCACATTCTGGTTATTTTAAGTATTTTTGAGTTTTAATCGATCAAGATTAATGGAACAAAATAGTTTTCAAAAGGGGAGAAAATCTGGGAACAAAAGATAATATGCTATAAATTCGTATAAATCTTTGTTTTGGCATTTTAAAAGTTGGCTCAAACCCCTCATAAGATCTCGTGTCATCGTCTTGAGATATTCAAGGTTGAAAAAATCGGTTTTTGGTAAATATATTGCTTCCTATGCTTTAAATGATATTTGCATTCATTATAGAAGTTGTAGAGCATGAAATTCTCTAAAAATTCTGTTGCAATTAGTTTTTTATACATTCAACCGTTTTTGAGATAGAGTGCGGAGCGCTCAGTCTTACATGTCATAACGCAAAGTCAACCGTGAATCCCATAACATAGTACGGCTTATAAAGTTAATTATTCACTTATTCTTTAGTGCAGCAGCTCATCAACATATAAATCGTGTCTACTACTGATTCAAACTTAGTTAGGGAACGATTTAGAACCACAGGAATGGGGTTGGGTACTACAAAATGAAATGCTGGAACCGACAACTTCGCCCTCTTTCTCAAAAACGGCTGAACGTATGAAAAATTGCTTCAAACAAAATTTGTAGAGAATTTTATGATCTGCATAATGAATGCAAATATCATTGGGAGCATAGGAAGTGAGATATTTACGAAAAACCAATTCTTGCGACCTTTGCCCTTGAATATTTCAAGACGGACACGAGATCTTATGGGGATTTGAAAACCAAAACAAAGGTTTATAGCTATTATCTTTCATTCCGAGGTGAAACCCTTACGTGACTGGATTAGATAGGCTTATTTTACTGTCAGAAGAAATTAATGTTATCGACGACAAAGTCGTTAAAGAATTACATATTAGAGCAAAATAGAAGAAAAATAAAAACGACAAATGATAATGGTACAGACTGATAAGAATTTGTATAAGTTGAATAAATAAGATAAGTAACATTGATAACAGGGTTTGATGTTGAGAAATATTTTCATATTTAGAAGACGGGTAGGATCTATGTGTGATTGTTTGAAGATAGGTTGTAATGTTTAAGTTTGCAAGTGACAAAAAGTTTCATGTGAAATGCAAAGTGAGGTGCTTAGAGTGGAAGAAACGCTTGATTGTACCTGCAGTAAAATTACTTTCGATAAAAAATTTAATTGGAAAATCAAGTTTTATTGTTTATATAAACAAATTACATGCAACATTTTGTTCAAATAAAGTGTCTGCACCATTATATTGCTAAACGTTTTATGATGCTCGATAACTATATTCAAAAAGTCTTTGGATCTCCATTCCCAGTTGAACCTGGCAATAATATGGATGCTTTTTCCTCAACGTTAGCCGATCATTATCGATAATCAAGTAACTGCATTCATGAACGAATTCAATGACAGGTTTCTTTTTACCTAGAAAAAACAGTGTATTAAAACACTACTTACACAATTATCGATTACTAACCTATGAAAGGGCACTTGATTTCCAGTAGTTTCACAGGTAGTCCATTTTTAACAATTCCTCTGAGGAATAAGCCAGCCATGGCTGCTCTTTACAAATTTTCACAACAATTTCTTTGACGTAACTATTCCTCAAAGCATATGAGGCTCTTGCCTCTGATTCAGTATTGATCCCATGCCTGGTGGACCTATTCAAAAAAAAAATGAATTGGGGTTTCCAAACATGATTTTTCAAATATCACTCACAAATGACCAAGAAAATTGTAGGTGTTATTCAGAGTTAGATTGAAATTGCTGAATATAACAAATGGACTTACTTATTTGTGAATCCTTTGGGCCAAAAATATTTTACTGCTTTTGAATGCCAATCACCTCCTTTATAACCATTGCAATATTCAGTCCGCTGCTTTCCAAACAGAGGGCAAATAGTTCGAGACTTTGAGGACTTTTTTCTGTAATGCCACACATGACAATGTGGCCAGCGTTCAAAACTGCCTGTCCTTCATTGATGCATCGTGAGTTTGGAGTAGCCTCCAAATACATGAACAACTTGTCTATTCCTAGGTAGAAATTCAGAATGTATCTAAAAATTTATAATATCAGTAAATAAGATTGTAATTGATCAGTTAAATACCTGGAAAACTCGAAAGAAAATGAATATCAAAGTCAATCCACCAAAACTTTAGAACAAATCTAAAACCCAAAATGAACAGGTTAGGAAAATTGAATATTTCAACAAATAAGGATATTGTCACGTCTTCAATCGCACAAATAGATCTCTATTGAACGTTTCTCAGTCACAATATATTATCCACCACTTCACTAAAGAGTTCTAAATGTTATTAAACGCACAAATAAAAATGTAAACACAAAATTCCAATATTACTGAAGCCTGTATAATGCCGCCATTTGTAGAAAACGGTGGTGCCCTCATCGGTCGATTTCCTTCCCAATCGCCTCAGGATATATTTAGGTGCCGCGCTCCAAATATGGGAACAGTATTCCAGGACAGGTCGGATCTGTGCCTTATAGATCATAGGCAGCTGGGTGGGGGTGAAATAGCTCTTGGCACGAAACAAAAAACCAAGTTTTTGGGATGCACTTTTGGCAATGGACCTCACGTGATTTTCCCAGGAAAGGTTATTGTTGATAGTAATACCAAGCATCGATATGGATGACTTCAGTGGTATGGTTACTCCTGACAAAGTTATGTTAAAAATTTTTTCCCCACAAGATTGTTGCTGAGTGATATCGACTTTTCTAGAGAAAAGACATGCTTGTGTTTTGTTTGCATTGAATTCTACCAAGTTATTAGATCCCCACTCGAGAATTGTTGCTAAGTCCATATTTATATTATTAACATTTCTTCCTCGTTCATTTCTGGTTTCACGGGCTGATATAGGGGCCCTGGAAGAGAAAGCGGTATGGAGGGTACTATCATCGGCATAGCTGTGTACTGGACATGTAGTTGCTTTCAACAGGTCGTTGATGTGAAGTAGAAATAGTGTTGGTGCGAGAATAGATCCTTGCGGAACACTAGCATTTATGAGTAGAGTGTCAGATGAAACTCCATCGACCACTACATGGAAAGACCTGTTTGAGAGAAAACTAGCAAGCAGAGAACAAAGCTGAGGGGGCAAGCCATAAGACGGAAGCTTGGCGAGGAGTCCCTGGTGCCAAACTCGATCGAACGCCTTGTAAATATCTAATGCCACAGCTAAAGTTTCTCCATACTTTTCAATAGATAGCTGCCATATATGTGAGACGTAAGCGAGCAGGTCACCAGTTGATCTCTGATGGCGGAAGCCATTGCCTATCGTTGACAATTCCTGAGTCTTCCAGATATTTCATGAGCTCGATGTTGATGGCTTTTTCCATGACCTTTGAAATAATAGATAGCAGTGCGATAGGTCTGTAGTTGCTAGGTGGGGCCTTTTTGCCTTTTTTAGGGACTGGCTGTACTCTTGCAATTTTCCAATTGGACGGAAATACCCCCAAATTGTAAGAGTGGTTGAACAACTTGCAAAGAAGAGGTGTTAGTTCGGGGGCACATTTCTTGAGAACAATCGGCGGGATTCCGTCAGATCCACAGGCGAAGGTCATTCGCAGAATATTACAGGAAAATGTGCCATCAACATTTACTACAAATGATATTGCTTGCGTCAGAAGAAACATCTATAACGCTCGTAGAGAAATTAAGTAAACAAAAATGTCAGGAACCAAATTACAAATAAAATTAGGTGAACTTAAAATATCGGGAACCGAATTACACATTTTTTCAGACCCTTCTTAATCTGGAAAGCAAATTACATGTTCCCTGTAGATGGTTGTTTGTTGAGATATATGATTGGTTTTCATGAAGATATTCCATTTTTATTTTCACCAATTGTTTAAATTTCTTGAAATGAATCTAAATAACTTACCTCATTATGAAATATCTCTAAATGAATTCAAAAAAATATTTCTAATAATATTTATTTCTTAAAATTCTATATATATATATATATATATATATATATATAATATAAATATATATATATATATATATATATATATATATATTTTCTTCAAATTCTCGAATAAGTCGATTAGTCAATTATATATTTTTCATAACGACGTTTGACGTGATTGTCATCATCAGTTAAGAACAAATTATTTTATTAGTTTTGCTTCGATTGAACGATAGGTTATGTGAGTTCCACAATAACCTCGTTCAATCGAACGTCAATAAAAAATTTTTTCATGATATTCATCGAATCAAGAATAATTTGAATCAGACCTTTATTCCGAGAATTTGAAGAAAATATATATGTGGTCAAGAAACTAAAGAAAATATATATATATATATATATATATATATATTGCTTCCGGATGATAATTTAATAACTATCAATTCTCATTTTAGTATATTCTATTACTCACCAACCCTCTGTTCAATAATCAAAATTATAACACTATGTAATACAAAGATGGTAGGTCCACTAAAACAGTTAACCCTTATTTTCGCAAGGAAACGAAAACATTACGTTCATTAAGATCTCAAATTGTCAAAAGGTATAATCGTCAATATCTTGCTGATTTCACGAAAAATATCTAAAATTTTCCCCACTGAGTTTTAAAATAACATGCATAATACTTTATAATCAACCCAATCCATTTTTGAGGAAACCCGAAGACATTCCAGCAGATTGAAGAGAACCTGGTTTACATGACCATTCTTGTGTTTTTCTCTCAACAACAATCCACCGCATTATTTCCACTTCACTAAGTCTGAGCTTGACTCCGCTAATTATAGATGTCACATCTAAAATTTTTGCATTTCATATCTTTGTACTTTGCCGGAATGCACAAGTTCTCTGAAAGGTTTGGTTCAAGTTCGAAAAAGACCTCAAGCCGTCCTGATGATAGGGAAGCGATCGAATCTGTCTTACTTTTGTTATTTGTTTACGTTACTCGGAACGCACTAGAAGCATGAAGTGTCAATGATTGGAGACTTAAAGTAAAAGAGGTCGTTCACGTATATAATAAAGAGTGACAAACCAAGAAAAGATCCTTTAGGTACCCCTTGTGAAATATATCGAAAATCGGAGTATGCCATATTACGAACATTTGAAAAAAATTGCCAAATCGGTCCAGCCGTTTTGCGCTTACAAATGAACGAGATTCATTTTTATTATATAGATATCTGAGTTTTTGCGTTGTGAGAGATGAGAAAAATCTGTTGAGAATTCCCGAAGGACTGAACCTGTTTTTTGATCTCTAATGTTTTATTCACATAAAATCGTAATTTTTTTTCAAATCTATAGAAATTAAAGTATATTGAAACAAATAGATGTATTCCTTTCAACTTATTGGCGACTTGAATCCTTTCAATTTATTGGCGACTTAAATATAAATCTACTGAAAGATGATGACAACAAAATGGAATACCTGAATATCTTAAACGAATACGGTTACATGTCCACCATCAATAATTCTACTAGACTCGACTCATGCCTAGATCATATTTTCATCAAATTAAAGTTATACAATACCATAGACATGTCTCTTATTGTGAAAACCAATCTAACAGATCATTCAACCACTATATCAGGTCGTATGGGGTCGGCTTTAGAATAGCCCCATGGTAAATCCTGCCTGTCGTAAGAGGCGACTAAAAGGATAACCGTAGGTGGAAGATGGTCTCATCGCCCGGTGAAATACCACCATATCGACTTTGTGTGCTGTGAAATGGACCATTCCATGTTTCAGTGTTCGGTCGATACTTTCCGGTCTCCCTCTTTCCTTTTCCCCAATTCCTTCTTTATTTTCAGGTAATAGTAATAATGATGAACAATAGTAATAATGATGAAGTCTCCTAGAGTAAAACACTCCGGAAGTAAAATACCTCTCCATTCGGATTTCCGGGCGAGAGGTACTCGAGGGGACTCAACATTAAAAATTAATTTTTGCAACATCCGCGGACTCAACAAGAACATCAATGACGTCCACCATCACCTACAGACGGAAAAACCGGATATTCTGGCTCTAACAGAAACACAAGTAAACTCGTCCACCAACAAGGTCCATATGCTTTGTCCTGGTTACGAACTCCATTCTCGATTCAGGTTCAAAGGTGGAGTTTGCCTTTACGCCAAGGCTAACCTTTCATGCCAGCGTGAAGAGAGTTTGGAACCGAAAGACTTTGATGTGATGTGGTTCAAGCTATCTTATACCAAACTGACTAAGTTCCTCTGCTGCCTTTATCTATCACCTAATGAACCTTCATATAACGACCTCTTTGAGTTTTATCACTCAAACTGACTACATTCAGGAGAACCATCCAACAGCTGAAACCATAATCATGGGAGATTTTAATGTACATAACGCTGCCTGGCTCAAATTCTCTAACAAAACAGATGATGCAGGTCGTCAAGCTGAGGCCTTCGCCATCACTCATGGTCTAGAACAACTGGTCGAGCTACCAACCCGCATCCCTGATGTCAACAACCAGTCTGCCAATACACTAGATCTTTTCCTCACCACCAATCCTGACCTCGTATAGAATAGAAGTTTGTGCCCCACTTGGAAACTCTGACCACACCCTCATCTCCACAACATGCTCTTTCCATTTACCATCGAGCTGCACAATACCACCCCGTCTCATTTGGCATTACAATTCGGCCGACTGGGAAGGTCTTCGTATGTTTTTCTCAGCGTTTCCATGGAAGAGAGTTTGTTTCTCTTCAGTAGATCCAACACGATGTGCTGAGACAATTTCTGAAATCATCATGTTGGGGATGCAAACTTACATACCGAATACCGAAAGAAGAACATCATCCGATAAGACCTGGTTTAACAGAAACTGCTCTAGAGCTGTGGCTTCCAAACAGGCAGCATACCATCGATGGCTAAAAATCCGGCCCTGAGACCAGAGCAGCATATGTCGAGGCTAGAGGCATATGTAAAGAGACAATAGAATGCTCAAAAGATGCCCACAAAGCCAAAATAAGATCAAAACTTGCTGAATGTCCTAACGGATCCTGTTCATTTTGGTCTTTCGTAGCTGTGGGAAGAAATTTCACTTCCAGCTCATTTCCTCCCTAACCAAAGAAGATGGAACACTAGCAACGACTGCCCAGGAAAAGCCAATATCTTTGCGCACCTATTTGCTGGAAATTCCACTCTGATTCATCGGGAAAACAACCCCGAACATTACACCTATTGACAGTCACATGCCTGAGATCACCTTTCGCCAACGTACTATCAGAAAGATTTTGCTGGGTCTCAACACCAACAAAGCCTGTGGATCTGACGGAATCCCGCCGATTGTTCTCAAGAAATGTGCCCCCGAACTAACACCTGTTATTTGCAAGTTGTTCAACCACTCTTACAATTTGGGGTATTTCCGTCCAATTGGGAAAATTGCAAGAGTACAGCCAGTCCCTAAAAAGGCAAAAGGCCCTACCTAGCAACTACAGACCTATCGCACTGCTATCTATTATTTCAAAGGTCATGGAAAAGCCATCAACATCGAGCTCATGAAATATCTGGAAGACTCAGGAATTGTCAACGATAGGCAATATGGCTTCCGCCATCAGAGATCAACTGGTGACCTGCTCGCTTACGTCTCACATATATGGCAGCTATCTATTGAAAAGCATGGAGAAACTTTAGCTGTGGCATTAGATATCTCCAAGGCGTTCGATCGAGTTTGGCACCAGGGACTCCTCGCCAAGCTTCCGTCTTATGGCTTGCCCCTCAGCTGTGTTCTCTGCTTGCTAGTTTTCTCTCAAACAGGTTCTCCATGTAGTGGTCGATGGAGTTTCATCTGACACTCTACTCATAAATGCTGGTGTTCCGCAAGGATCCATTCTCGCACCAACACTATTTCTACTTCACATCAACGACCTGTTGAAAGCAACTTCATGTCCAGTACACAGCTTTGCCGATGATAGTACCCTCCATACCGCTTTCTCTTCCAGGGCCCCTATATCAGCCCGTGAAACCATAAATGAACGAGGAAGAAATGTTAATAATATAAATATGGACTTGGCAACAATTCTCGAATGGGGATCTAATAACTTGGTAGAATTCAATGCAAACAAAACACAAGCATGTCTTTTCTCTAGAAAAGCCGATCTCACTGTGCCTAACATAACTTTGTCAGAGTAACCATACCACTGAAGCCATCCATATCGATGCTTGGTATTACTATCAGCAATAACCTTCCTGGGAAAATCACGTGAGGTCCATTGCCAAAAGTGCATCCCAAAAACTTGGTTTTCTGTTTCGTGCCAAGAGCTATTTCACCCCCAGTCAGCTGCTTATGATCTATAAGGCACAGATCCGACCTGTCCTGGAATACTGTTCCCATATTTGGAGTGCGGCACCTAAACATATCCTGAAGCTATTGGATTCTGTCCAAAAAAGGGCAATTCGTCTCGTCGGTGATGCCTCGCTTACAAACTCGCTCACTTGTCTGGAACACCGTAGAAAAGTTGGCGATTTGTCTCTATTTTATAGATATTTTCATGGGCGATGCTCTTCTGAAATATCAACAATCGTTCCTGCTTTGGCAGTCTCTTCGAGATTAACCCGTCAAGTTCAGTCATCACACCCCTTCGTGGTCACTATGGAAACCTGCAGAACATCACTTTCCAAAGACTCGTTCATCCAACGAACAGCGAGGCTTTGGAACTCATTGCCTAGGGAGGTGTTCCCCGAGGCATACAACCTTCAGAAATTTAAGAAGAACACCAACTCCTACCTTCTTTCCCTAGGTTCCCACGATGTTCTCTGAACATTACAGGATATCCCTTTTCGTGGGAACCAGAACATAAAAAAAAAAAAAAAAATTTATACAGGGTGATTCAAAAGTACTTTGACAAACTTCAGGAGGTGATTCCTCACAATATTCTGATATGAATTGTCTGAATAAATATATGTCCGGAAACGCTTCGTTTCCCACATACAGGGTGTTAAAGTTTTATTTTTATTATCGTTTTTTCAAATAACTTTCGAAATACTGACCTCAATTAAACGAAAATTGGTATTGAGCAGTTTTTTGAGGTGTCAAATTCGAACCCCATGTTATTATTGCTCTTACTCGTAGGGGGCGCCACCTACACGTCTTTCTCTTCTTTGAAGATTCATAACTGTTTTGAGCGTAAATCTAGCACATTTTTAAGTAGAGAAATCGATTCATCTATCATATCTTCATGAAAAAGGTACCGTTGTAACAAGTTGCTATGAGCAACCGTTTTCTAGATATGTGGACCTGAAAATTTCAAGTCGATTATTTGATAATCGATGCGTGTTGAAGTTATTACCATTATTTTGCATTTTTCACAAAAATACTTAGGAAATGACTTTGACGTTTGAGTAAGTAGTTTTGAATTTTTGTAGGGGGCGCCACCTATTCTATTTATCTTTACTCGTTTGAAATAGTTATTTTTGTATCAAGGGTGCGAAATCTGTATTTGTTTCAATAAAATTTGCAAGAAATATCAACATTTTATTTCAAGAAATTTTGAATATGTGGAATAAAATAAAGGAAACTAAATTGTGTTCAAATGAATTGTACAAAGTGTACACCTTCAGCAAAGATATAGCATTCAGTCTTCTCGTCATCGAATCTCGTACCCGCTCAAAAATTATTGGTGTGTTTCTTATTGTTCCACAGGCGTCTATACTATTTGGTTTCTAAGATCTTCCTTGTTCGCTACTGGAGATTTATAAACTAGTGACTTCAAATGTCCCCAAAAATAAAAATCTAGCGGGTTTAGATCTGGGGACCTTGGTGCTCACGCCTGGTTAGGTTCTTCTACACTCCTATCGATCCAACGATTTGGATAGACAGTGTCACATACATTTACACAAAATTTATACTGATAATGTCTTTCACTAACTACGTGCGGATTTTCCATTGCCCAAAGATAATTTTCATGAATGTTTGTGATAGCATTTCGGGAGAAGTTTGCCTCCTCCGTGAAGAGTATATATCTTGAAAATTGAGGATTTCCAGCCATTTTTCTCAAAAACCACTGACACAGAGAAATGCTTCGAATATGGTATGGATGAAGTTGTTGATCGTGGATAAATATCCAAACTGTGGACTGAGTAGAATTGAGAGCTTCAGCAATTATTCTTGTACTTGTTTCTGGATTCTCCTCGAGAGCGTTCGAAACAGCTTCTTCCAATTCTGGAGTTCGGACTGCTCGTGGTCTTCCAATAATATCAGCTGCCCTGTTAAAGCTACCTGTTTCTGCCAAACGACGGTGGAGACTGGTAATTGTTGGAGCTGAAGGCAGTACTCGATTAGAAAATCGCTGCTGGTAAATACGTCTCGCTTCGCGCGCATTGCCATCCGCGAAGCCATAAACGAAATGAGCATCATTGTTTAAATAATCAATTTTTTCAAATTTAGTGTTTTAAAACTTACAGAAACTTCAACAAAACGTTTAACTGTCACATAATATGTACTTATTACCAAAACTACTTACTCAAACGTCAAATGCATTTCCTAAGCATTCTTGTGAAAAATGCAAAATAATGCTAATAACTTCAACACGCATCGATTATCAAATAATCGACTTTACATTTTCAAGTCCAAATATCTAGAAAACGGTTGCTTATAGCGACTTGTAACAGGGGAAGCTTTTTTACGAAGATATGATGGAGGCATTGATTTTATGTGCTTGAAGTACGCTCAAAAAAGTTATGAATTTTCAAAACAGAGAAAGACGTGTAGGTGGCGCCCCCTACGAGTGAGAGCAATGATAATATCAGGTTTGAATAGAACACCTTGAAAACATCTCAATACTAATTTTCGTTCAATTAAGGTCAGTATTTCGAAAGTTATTTAAAAAAAACGAAAATAAAAATAAAACTTCAAAACCCTGTATCTTTGAAACAAAGCGTTTGCGGACATATATTTATTCAGACAATTCATATTAGAATATTTTGAGGAATCACCTCCTGAAGTTTGTCAAAGTACTTTTAAATCACCCTGTATGTTTTCTATTGCTCAGGTAGATCTGTATCAAATCGAGAGCTACACCTTTGACGACATAAATACGCAGTTTTTCAACTAGAGTGGAGTGTGAGAAACAGTCGAGAGCTCTCGATAGATCACATAGAGTGATAAACGTACTCTTGCCATCTTCCAAGTCATCGACTATCTCAGTTACGATTTTAATGACTGTGTGGTGCTGCATTTATTTCTAAAACCAAATTGACAGCAGTTGAGAAATTCATTTGATTCAAAGTATCTCAGAATTCTCTGCTCCAGTATGATTTCAAAATCTTGGGAGAAAATGGGTATTATAGATATTGGGCGATAGTTGGATATTTGTGTGGCATCCCCTTTTTACACGCTTTATATTAGCTTTACTTGTACGTTTGTTTGTTTGTAACCGACTCCTTTGGGCACGATTTTGACCCACTTCAAGACGTACGAATGATCTGAAATTTGGCAGGAGTACATAACTCCGGTGACAATGCATTAGGAAATTTTTTTGTGGAAAAATAACAAAATGGCGGCTCCAATATAGCGTACGAGTTTTGTGATTATGACCCGATTTGCTTCAAAATTGGTATCTGAGGGTTTTTGTGGTCGGAGATTACGATTCGTTCGTCAAAATTGAAAAATTCAAGATGGCGGCTCCAAAATGGTGGACGCGTTTTGTAATTATGGTCTGATTCTATTCAAAATTGGTATGTGGGGGTTTTTGGGGTCGAATATTATGATTATTCTGTAAAAATTGAGAAATTCAAGATGGCGGCTCCAAAATGGCGGAACCGAGTTTTGTGATTATGGTCTGATTACATTCAAAATTGGTATGTGGGGGTTTTTGGGGTCGAAAGTTATGATTATTCTGTCAAAATTGAAGGATTCGAGATGGCAGCTCCAAAATGGCCGCGAGTTTTGTGATTATGGTCCGATTCCAATCAATATTGGAGAATACTAGTTAAAAAAATTAAATAATAATAGTAAAAGTTTGAATACCTAAAAACACGCGTTAATAGAAAACTAAACTGAAAAGTTGAAAATAAATAATAGTTTAAAAAAACTAAAAAACACGCTTGTATAGAAAACCAGACTGAAAAAATAGAAAATTAGAAAAAAGTGTATTTTATTTGAGAAAAAGCGTGTGGTGCATGGTATAGCCTCGGCCAACAATTACCTGTCATCTGAGACATTTCTTACTGCCCTAGGTGTGTAATGTACTATATGAATATTGATACCATGCACCCCACGCTTTTTTTTAAATGAAATACTCTTTTTTCTTATTTTCAATTTTTTTAATCGGGTTTTCTATAAAAGCGTGTTTTTTATTTTTTTTTTAATATTATTTGTTTTAAAATATAGATATTACTTTTGCAACCTTCGAAACATCAGGAAATTCTCTTTTCGAAATGCACGCGTCCAATAAAATTACAAGTGGATCGATTATCAGGTCCAAAGTTCGTTTAGGAAATTCGCAGTCGATCCCATATAGATCGGTACATTTCGAATTTTTCAAGTTTCGAACAGCATCAATGATTTCATATCTTGTCACCGGGCTCCAAAAAAAAAGGATGAACACGGTGTAGGCAAAATTTTCAGAAAATCGTTTGGATCGTTATTGATTGCCTGTGATGGTACAAAGATAATAATTGAAGGAGTTTGCTGCTATAGAGGGATCAGGTGTACTTTTTCATTTCATTTCTTTCAAAATTTACAAGTCTCCAACTGTCGCGAGTCTTGTTGTCTGATTCGCAGATGAAGTTATCGTAAGCTAGTTTTTTGTAATATATACATTTTTCTTCAATTCCAAATTCCGATATGTTTCAGATCAATGATATTCTTTATAACTCATCCCGTTAAAGTATTTGGTATAAAAATGATGGAAAACTTGGAGGAATCCTCAAATTCAGAGACTAAAATAGACTATTTTCAATTTGAACAAGAAACATTTTTACACAAAAAGGGAACACTTGCGTTCTTTCGCTCAGAAAAATGTACAGTATACTTTCATCGAACACATTTTTCAATCTTCCAAATCGCGTCTCGAAGTTCCAAAGACGTGCCCAAGTAGTGAAATAGCTTCCGAGATAGCTCGACGCGATAATTAAGAAATTTGACTATGATCAATAGAGTCGGCAGTCTCAAGCTCTCGCCTCATTAATCCTCGGCCTTTATTAAAAGAATCAAAGAAATATGGGCGGAGCAGTCTGGCATTTTCATACCGGCACGGGTGATTTTCAACGCGTTACGTTTAATCAAGTGCCCCGGAGAGCAATTTAACAATTGAATTGGAGTGGTACGTGAGGGCGGAAACTTGTAAGTCAAAGAGCCATTAGTCTTTCAGTACAAATCAGCACTTTGTCGCTTCATCAGAACTTTCGCTCGTTAGAAACTACTTCCTTTTGTTATGCCTTTTCCCACTTCAGAGATGGAGAGCGGGGACGAATCAGAAATTATTTATGGAGATGGTGTTACCGGAATTGATCCTCGAGAAAATGTAAAATGTCGGGGAGATTATTTATTCATTGACTGACAAATGAGAGCAATTTGGTGATTACAATTAAAACCAACAAAATACAGGGAGATGCAAAAACACTTTGACAAACTTCAGGAGGTGATTCCTCACAATATTCTTATATGAATTGTCCCATAACTTTTTTAAGCGTACTTCCAGCACATTTTTCAGTAGAAAAATCAATTCATCTAGAATATCTACGTAAAAAAGATACCCCTGTTACCAGTCGCTATAAGCAACCGTTTTCTAGATATTTGGACATTAAAATTTCAAGTCGATTATTTTGCATTTTTCACAAAAATGCTTAGGAAATGAATTTGACGTTTGACGTTTTGGTAATTACATATTATGTGACAGTTAAACGTTCTGTTGTTTTGTTGATGTTTCTGTAAGTTTTAAAACGCTAATTTTGAAAAAATGGATTATAAAAACAATAATGCTTATTTAACCGATATGCATTTCGTCTATGGCCTTGCGAAAGGCAATGCGCGCGAAGCAAGACGTATTTACCAGGAGCGATTTCCTAATCGAGTACTGCCTTCAGCTGCAACACTTACCAGTCTCCACGTCGTTTGGCAGAAACAGGAAGCTTTAAGAGGGCAGCTGATATTATTGGAAGACCACGAGCAGTCCGAACCCCAGAATTGGAAGAAGCTGTTTTGAACGCTCTCGAGGAGAATCCAGAAACAAGTACAAGAATAATTGCTGAAGCTCTCAATTCTACTCAGTCCACAGTTCGGAGAATTATCCACGATCAACAATTTTATCCATACCATATTCAAAGGGTACAAGCTCTTTTGCCACAAGACTTTCTTCAACGCATTACTATGTGTCAGTGGTTTTTGAGAAAGTTGGCTGGAAATTCTCAATTTTTAGGATATGTACTCTTCACGGACGGGGCAACCTTTTCCCGAAATGCTATCACAAACAATAACAACCATGTTTGAGCTCTGGAAAATCCGCACGCAGTTAAAGACACTATCAGTATCAATTTTCTGTAGATGTATGGACGGCAATGATTGATAATTTCTTGATAGATCCTTTTTGTCTTCCGTTCCGACTGAATGGCGCAACTTACAGAGACTTTTAAGAAAATGAATTGCCAGGACTACTTCAGAACGTATCACTGGAAATTCGTATCAGCATGTGGTTTATGCATGATGGGGCTCCGGCCCATTTTAGCGTTGTAGCCAGGGAATTCCTTAACACTGTCTATCCAAATCGATGGATCGGTAGGGGTGTAGAATAACCTAATCAGGCGTGGGACCAAGGTCCCCAGATCTAAACCCGCTAGATTTTTATTTTTGAGGACATTTGAAGTCACTAGTTCATAAAACTCCAGTAGCGAAAGAGGAAGATCTAAGAAACCAAATAGTAGACGCCTGTGAAACAATAAGAAACACACTAATAATTTTCGAGCGGATTCAATGACAAGAAGACTGAATGCTGAAGGTGGACACTTCAAACTATTCATTTGAATACAATTTAGTTTCTTTCATTTTATTTTATTCTACATATTCAAAATTTCTTGAAATAAAATGTTGATATTTCTTGCAAATTTTATTAAAACAAATACGGATTTTGCACCATTGATACAAAAATAACTATTTCAAATGAGTAAAAATAAAAGAATAGGTGGCGCCTCCCACAGAAAACCAAAACTACTTATTTAAACGTCAAATTCATTCCCTAAGTATTCTTGTGAAAAATGCAAAATAATGGTAATAACTTCAACACGCATCGATAATCAAATAATCGACTTGAAATTTTCATGTCCAAATAGCTAGAAAACGGTTGCTCATAGTGACTTGTAACAGTCGTAGCTTTTTTACGTAGATATGATAAAGGAATTGATTTTTTTACTGAAAAATCTGCTAGAAGTACGCTCAAAAAAGTTCTAAATCTTCAAAAAAGAAGAAGGCGTGTAGGTGGCGCCCCCTACGAGTAAGAGCAATAATAACATCAGATTCGAATTCGACACCTCAAAAAACTTCTTAATACCAATTTTCGTTTAATTAAGGTCAGTATTTCGAAAGTAATAGAAAAAAAGGAACACCCTCTATCTTGGAAACGAAGCGTTTCCGAAAATATATTTATTTTGACAATTCTTATTTGAATATTGTGAGGAACCAGCTCCTGAAGTTTTTCAAAGTACTTTTGGATCACCCTGTATATTTGTGTAAGTATTCCGTGCAAATATTTTATTTTTTCGCATAGTGATTTCGACCTAGAAGGTCATCTTCAGTGCTTGCCTGAAAGGTAAGTGTGTAAGTGAAACTTGTGAACTTCTTGGATCGAAACCTTCAGGTGACACTCCCTCGTTAGGTAACTACAGGAAGAATCCATAATATAGCGTCATTCACAATATACTAAAAATTATGAATATATGTAAAACAGATTGGAATTGTATTTATATCCGAGTTGAAAGAGATTAAAATATTAAAATAAAACAGAAGAGAAATCGTCAATTAGCTTTGTCCTGTATTTCTGCGGTGACAGTCGAACAGAGCGCACTGACCTGTTTACATGTCACTTTTCTAACCTAACTTTTCAGATGCCACTAGATCACGTATGTCAGTAATCGAGCTACAAAAATTCTTCGTTAGACCACATCGTTTTTTGATATTTGGTTAGTAAAAAAAAAGATTCAAGAGAAGAAACCTATAATTTTATAAAAAAAGAGCAGGATCTAAACCTCGATTTGTAAGTTTATCATAAGGGATAAGGGATAAAACGACAGAGAAGGAGAGAGAGAGAGAGAAAAAAAAATTCTGAATTACTCATAGTATTTATAGGATTTATAGAAAGTATTTGAAGGATCAAAATGAGAACAATATAGACAAAATATCAGTTGAATTTTTGTATTTATTACCTCGATATTCACAGTATTATCTGGTGACGTTTGTGTTGGTAATGTCGACACTATAGATAACTTCATGGTAAGTAAATTACGAAACATACGTTTAATGACTCTTTACCTGCCAGGTATCGTGGAAAAATAGCATATTTTGTAGTATTTTATCCCCAACATATTTTCACATGCACATTTTCATTCTGCAAACTGATTTTAATTTTTTTATTATTTATCAAGTCGCCTATGGCGTTTCGACAAGTTGTATTATTATTTACTTATGGTTGTCAGTTATTAATAAGTATTTAATTCCAAATCGCCCAATTAGTGATCAGCAGTAGTTTGTGATCTTGTTATCATTATTTTGTTATAAAAAATGCTGGTTTATCCGAAAGAAGAAAGAATCAACATAGTTTTCATACTCGGAGAATGTCTTCGAAACTGTTTTCTAGCAACACGAATTTACGCTGAAAGATTTCCCATCAGAAATCATCCAAATAAAGCAGCATTCGAAAGATTGTTGACACTATTTAGACGAACTGGAAGTGTTCAGTATGGAAACTCGATTAAAAAGAAAACTGTGACAGAAAACAAAGGAATGGAATTCACGGTGATTGCCTCTGTAATCGAAAATACCCAAACAATTCCAAACTTAATTGCGGAAAATATCGGCATTAGTCAAGCAAGCGTATAAATAAATATATTTACCATCCCTATAAAATCCAGCTTCACCAAGAACTTTCTGAAAACTTTTATGGGAAACGAGTTGAATTTTGTATGTGGATAGTAGGTAAAGTTGCAGATGATGAACCGCAACCTCCACTATTATTCTGATTCCAACCCACATCAATTTCGAATTATCCATAATCAACACAGACGGCCAGTGAATGTATGGGGCGTAATAATGGGTCAATGGTTGATTGGTCCTTATTTTTCGAAGAACATTTAAATGGACTGTTGTTTTCAGAATTTTTAACAAATAATTTTCCAGTCCTATTACAAGACATCCCCATAGACGTAAGAAGAACGATGTGGCTTCAAATGGATGGAGGCTCCCGCACATTTCCATCGTGAGGCCCGTGAATATTCAAATGTTCATTTCTGAAATCGATGGATTGGAAGGAATGGATTCCAACATTGGCCCCCAAGGTCCCCCGACCTGACGTCACCTTATTTCTTCTTAGGGGGATACATTAAAGGAATCGTTTATAATACACCTCCGACAACACCAGACAATATGCGCATTAGAGAAGCTTTTCTAAATGTAATCCCGCGTATGTTGGCAAATATTGCTGAAGGTTTTAGAAAGAGGATACGTTTGTCTTCAGACTTTAATGGTCGCCATTTCGAACACTTGATGAAAAATATTGCTTGTTTTATATGCACCATTGTTATTTTTTATTTTATTCATAATTTAAACTAGTACATTACATTTAAAATATTGAAGAATAAACGCATTTATTATTAGAGCTCGGTGTTTATTTCAATCAATTCTGATTCGTCAAAATACCATAGGCGACTTGATAAATAATAAATTTCTTAAAATCAATTTGCAAAATTCATCTTACTTGTAAACGTGGAAAGTAAGCTATAGGAATGTATACTAGTATTCGATAGACAATTAAATTTGACATGAAATACAAGGCGTTCCCTTCAAATGAAACAAGTTTAAAGAATGTAATTATTTTGCCTTAATTTCACAAGTGAAATTCAAAAGTTATTCAGTTGGTAGCTTCTAGCATTAATGTGGTTGAGAAAAAGGATACACCAGTTGAGAATTAAAGCATTAAAACTGATACTATATTTTTACTGAATACGAGATATTTCAAAAACCACAAGGTTTAGGTGAATTAAACCTCGACGAAACTTGGCTCAAGTTTGATCGTAAAATCCGAAAATGAAATAATATACGGGATATTCCATTTGAAAAATAACAACCTTGCCAAAAAAACAAAACGTGACTCTGTACAATATGAAAATATTTTTAAAATGTAACTGTAATGGGTACCTATCCATCCTAAAGAAAAAACTTTTCTTAAATCAAATGCTTTAACCATAATGCTTCGTGTCGAATAACGTGAATAGCCCGGTATGATATTTCAATTATATTGGATCGAAGTCATGAGAGCAATGCAGCAAAAAAAAATCACAAAGGTGGCATAACTTTGGGTAACCAATTCAACATCGCTCAAATCACTTGCGCAAACAGTTTCCAATACAAGATACTGAAATCACTATATCTGTCTTGAAAGGTATTACTGCATTGTATAAATATTTATCTTCAACTTTTTGAAAAATCGCGTGAGAATATATTCGGTATAATTTAACGAATTAGTGATGTTGCCATAGGCATTTGTTGGGATTCATTCATCAAATTTAATCGAGCTATTATTCATTCAAGAAAGGAACGTATATTATAATTGGGCATTAATTATGGGAAATAACCTCGGGGTTAAAACTGTCACGTTTATAGGGTCAGTAATTTTCAACAGAAGATTCCATGTAATGAATGGTTCGATTCCTGTTTGGTACCATTACGTCACAATTAAAAAATATGTTCAGTGTTAACTATATGTTTTTTGTTGCTTTCTTTGGTGTACCAATGAAGCGTTCTTTTTTCCAAACAGTTAATGTAAGTGATTTCATGATTTCAATGTGTATATGGGGGATGGATATTGCAAAGTAAATAATGAAACCAGATCATATACTTTCAGCGGTGAAAAGGACTTTTTCTTGGTAGGACAATCTTCAAATATAAAGTACAATTAATCCAATGAGAAATTAAAAAAAAAAACATTTTTGTGAAAAAGGAGATGATTTCATAAGGTTCACTATCGTTTATTTCTGTTACCATTTCGAGGATGATATAAATCCTCGAAAATAGTGCACCATGTTTTTCTTGCCCCCAAAAACTCAATAATTTCGACCACTGGGGCATACTAGACAAAAATATACTTGTAAATAATGTAAATTATTCGAGAGATTGGCAAGTCTGCAGTGAAAGGCACACGGAATTCACTGAACTATAACTTTCACTGAAACCAAAAAACACACGATTGTGGCAATTATTTAGATCGACACAATGGGATTTAAATTTATTGAAGCACTGTGAAAGAAACTTTGTAACATTCACAGAAAATCTGAAAGCCATCTTTCTCCCAAATACTTGAACTGTGATTAGAAGAACAGTACAAAAATTCCCCCTACTTTGTGATTTCTTATATTTCAGGTTCTTATGGTGGGATTAGACGATTCCAATGGAATATCTGTACATAAATCCAACTATTTATACAAATTGCCACCAACTTGAATCCGAATCATTCCAAAGCAGGAAAAGTAGAACCTTGTCTATCGGAACACGCGGTGAGTATATGCTAACTTATTTTTTTTTCAATCAGTTCCCTCAACAAACTGGAAGAGAACACATTTCTTTTGAAAGACACTAATAGCAGAAGCAAAAATCAACCTGCGGTCTAATTGAACTGTAACGTTTGATTTTGCAAAACGTTCATTTCAATAATCTATGTCCAGTAATATGAAATATAACAGCAAAAAGATCACTTTTGAATCTGATAACATCTCACTGGTGAGGTTACAGGTTATGACAACGCCATAAATAATCCTTTCATTTTCTCAGCTCGATGGATGCTCTGATTCTCCACCTCAGGATATTATCCGAATATACTTTTATAATAGGGCACATTTGATAAAAATACTTCTGAACAATTCAATTTTGATGTCATTTAGAAATGTCAAATTTCCTAGATGCATTTGGAGTTAGTTTAGAGTACTCTGGTGCGATGTAACCATGAGTGAGGAAACAAGACCTGATATTTTTTGTCAGATCTGACCACACCACAGAATAGCAAAACCACAGAATAAACACCTTCAGCAAAGATATATATTGTTTCATGATGAGGACGAGTTCTGTGAACCGGCAATTTTGTTTTTCATGTTATATTGCTGAGATCACATTCAATGGACAAGAAGCTGATGCTTGTATGGTCCACCCTGTCGGTCGCCCAGCAGCTATAAGTACCCCCCCATACAACTACGTGAAGTCTAGCTACGAGCTACACAATCCACAATCAGAGGTACATCGTCGTCGATAAAACCGACAGGTTCAGCAAATAAAAATAATATTTCTTTTCTTATTCTGAAAACTAAATAAATTTGTCATACAGCAGATATATGATATATATATATATATATATATATATATATATATTGATATGTTATGATATATTTTAAAATATGAATTGTTGTTATAATATGAAAATTGCTAATAACGTTTTTTGCTATTCTTTGTGAACCAAATTGATATGATATAGATAGATATTTTTGCCCTGTATAATGATTTGTATGTGGTAATAATAATTGCCAACGAACGTCACTGTTCTCTCGTCACGTAGCTGACAATTGTTATTCCTTTTCTCACCACAGCTAGCACAGTTGGTACGCCCTCATCTCAGATAGCCGGTTCAAAGCAATTTAGCCACTACTTGATATGTCAAACTCAAGTTATTCAATGGTCGTGGGTATGTTTGTTAATATAACATATATATATATATATATATATATATATATATATATATATATATATATATATATATAAATATATAAATATATATATATATATATATATATATATATATATATATATATATATATATATATATTTTATATATTTTGTCAAATAAATGAAAATTATGTATTTTTGTAAATGGACTAATATAAGTTTGGTATTTGTTTTAATGTTGTAGTTATTTACAGAAGGAAATGTTATTTGATTTGAATAGGAATTTGAATTTTTATCCTAATTTAACAAAAAATTCTGGTGCCCATTCAAATTCACAAATTCTAAAACCTCTGCTTGAAACATAAATAAATTTGAAACTAGCAAGGCGGTCCAAAGAACTCCACACCGCTCTTCACTGAATAGTCTGGGCAGTCGATTACAATAATTAACTCGTTTACCATTACATTGATCATACAAGATTGTGTGAACGGCTGCGTAACAACGGAAATATGTAAGGTTTGAGTCATTCAATCCACTCCAATCAAACATGAGAACCATTTTTACTTTTGAGATTTATTTGGGTACCCATTTACATAATTTACTGAGATGAACAGTATTCTAACCTGAATTCTATATATTGTATTTGATAAAGAACCAGGAATTTAACTATAATTTTAAAAGTATCAGACTCTTCTTGTGGGATTTGGAAAATGTTTCTGGTACAGTGAGTTTATCTACAGAAATTGATAGAAAATCAGTTGGGTAAAGTATTCTTCACTGAACATGGCGTCAAAATTTCAACTTCATCAAACCAACTGAATTTTTTGGAAAATATGAATTTTTGGAATTTTAATCACTTTATTAATTGCATCACGACCCTTGTTTACGCTATAAGAGTTAGCCACTCGCACCTTTTTAGGAAGGATTATTTTGTAACTTTGAAAAATAAATAGGAAAAGGTTATAGAATAACTAACTCAGGTCACAGTGAAACTTGCTAGTGTGTATCAAAACTATCTGGGATTCAACCAAAAATCCACGAGACCCGAAGGTTTCAAATATTTGAAAGAAGGGTATCAGAAACCAGAACCACTTACGATAATCAACCCCTGGGCTCTGAAAATGAATCAATAGCTTATTGGAGAATTATATGAAAATCCAATAGATGACTCATCTTCCAATGAATTCATCATCAGGTCCTTTGATTGCGTCTAACCGCCTGCTCGATGAAAACAAGTTCAGTTTTTTCTTCGAAAGGTATGTCACCCCAAAGCATGCATGAGCCACCATCGTAGCTAATCCGTTCTTCCATGAAACACTGCGCATACCGTTCTTCTTCTCTTCGGTAGGTTCGTCCTCTTCGATCATTACTATGAAGATATATCCTGGTCTCATCGGAAAGAACAACGGTCCTCCAAGGTGTTTCCGTGCTAAATGAAGTCGTCGTTGCCGATGAGCTACGGTGAGTTTGGGACCTGATTCAGGTCAACAAGGTTTGAGATTTTGTTGACCTCACTGTTCTCTCACTAACAGTCAATCTCTGTTGTTCACGCAGCTGCTGTTGTACTTCAACGGCATTGAGTCTGCGATTCCGAAGCACAATTGTAGAGATATGCCGGTCATACGTGCTGAAGTAATCCGAAGTCTACCACTTCCTCGCCTTCGATGAGAGTTACCAGTCTCCTGAAACCTTTTGCACACTCTTGGAACCGGAGATCAGTTCACATTTGATTGCCGGGCCACAGAACGTTGGCTTAATCATTGTTGTCACAAAGCGACAATTTGTGCGGCCACCTCCGATGTTGTGTCCATTTTATAATTAAAAAAATTAGATAATTCCGCCACTACTGTACAATTTTCTAACCGCCAGCTAAACTAAAGCCAAAGCACTTGTGCTTTGAAATGCGAGTACATGTTGACCCAATGTCGACCGTCCGATGAACTTCTTTTCTGATATAATGTTTTTTGCAATAAACGAAAAACAAAAAAATGTACCTACTGATAGTTTATGGTCGCTAAATAACTAAACATTGGTAAGCAATATCAATTTCATTAAGAGGACTCGTAATATTTGTAAATATCAAGTGGGTCGATTTTTCTGCTCGTAAGTGTATTGTATTTCCAACCTGAAAATGTATAGTGATCAGTTTTCTCGAACGTCATTTGAATAGAAGTACAGTTTCAGATTACGTAATTTTTTTAATTTAATTTACATTATAATTAAAACATAAAAACGAGTATTTTTGAAGTTAGGTACCTAACAGCTACGGAATAATCCATTGAACATAGCTTGATAGAATTCATTATCTTCGATAAGCAAGCTCAAAAATATGTTGTTACATTCATAATGAATAAGAGAAAATACTAGGAGGAAATCTAAACTCATTGAGTGAAAAGTTACATTACTGGCAGGAGTTACAAGGTTTTCAGAAAGATAAAAATTAATTGAGTCAGTGAAAGTACTACTCAGATGATTTCGGGACTTCAAGTTAGCGATTTCGGTAAGTGAAAAATATATTTGTGATTCTTCGGAAAAATCTACTATCTGCATTTTTGTGTCCACGCAATTTATGAATTTTACAGTTGAATTCAATCGGACAACCACTTGGTCAATATCAGACAAAATACAATAATGAAGCCGGCGGCCAAAAAAACTTTTTAACACGTTCAATGCCCGTGCCGACAGATTGTCGGCGTGCGCATTCCAATAGCAGTGCCCGCACCGCATAGGTGACGTCATTGATATACTCTATTAAAACGATGAATTATTCAGGGAGCACTCCAGTTGAGTTGTTTATGTGTTAGGGGCACGTCGGAACGACTTCAAGAAGATATTTTTTTTTACTTGGCCACGCGTTAAGTTTTACAGTAATATCGTGTGCAATAATGGAAGATAATGCCATTCCAGGGACATCTGGCGTGAAAAAATTAAGGATTAAAAACCCGAAGGCTCTCACAGATGATGAGATGTTGGCTTTGGCTCTTAGTGAATCCGAGGATGAACCTTTTCAAAGTTCGGGCAGCGAATGGAGTGGTGCAGAAGAGCAGGCGGGAGATTTTGCCGAAGATTTCGAGCCAGTAGAAAGTGATTCAGAGCATCCTGAAGTGCAAATACAAACACCAGCAGACATTACTTGGGTAGAAAACCCTGCTGACATGAGAAAAATTCCTTCTAGTGGTCAACAAGGGCTGAAAGTTGACATACCTGGGGAGGGTCGGCCCATAGATTTTTTCACATTATTAGCAGATGACGAATTTTTTGATTTGTTAGTGAATGAGACAAATGCCTATGCCAAATTGGTATTATTGAATGATCCAAATCCCAGGCCACAGTCACGAATAAGCCGCTGGAAACCAGTGGATAGACAAGAAATGACAGTATTTTTAGGCCTTGTTCTCCATATGGGGATTATACAGTTACCAAGACTCAGAGATTATTGGAGAAAACATCGTTTATATAATTTGCCATTTGGAAGTTTTATGAGCAGAAATAGATTTTTACTTATAATGCGTTGCCTGCATTTTTCTCCAAATCCTCAAGAAGGAGAACCGAGATCATCTGACAGACTTTCTAAAGTACGCACCTTAGTGGATTTTTTTAACAATAAGATGTTCACTACTTACAGTCCACAGAAGAAACTGAGTATCGACGAATCTATGCTTCTATGTCGAGGCAGACTTATGTTTCGCCAATATATCAAAAACAAAAAGCACAAATATGGCATAAAATTCTACTCACTCACCGAGAGTACTGGTACAATAATGAAAATTCAAATATACACAGGGGCAGCAGACGATATGGGCGGTAAAGGGCATGCTACCAAAATTGTTCTCCATCTTGCAAACAACTACTTGGATCAAGGATACAGTCTGTATATGGACAATTCCTATAATTCAGTAGATCTTGCTAATCAGCTTCTAGAAAGAAATACCTATTGCACTGGAACTTTGAGGAATGGAAGAAAAGGCAGTCCTAGTGAGGTGACAACAGCCAAATTAAAGTCTGGTGAGTCAGTTCAACGTTACAGTAGGCAAATTTGTGTAGGAAAATGGAAGGATAAAAGAGAGGTCTTTTACATTTCAACAGAACATGAAAATGTTCTTCAGGAAGTGACTTCTAGGTCAGGACGAATGAAAGAAAAGCCACTGCCCATCGCAGAATACAATAAATATATGTCTGGAATTGACTTGCAAGACCAAATGATGGCATATTATCCATCGCATAGAAAGACCATCAGATGGTATAAAAAAGTCGGAATTCATATAATTGAAATGATGCTATATAATTCATTTATGCTATACAATAAACATTCCGTACAGAAAATGTCATACTTAGATTTTCGTCAAACTATCATCGATGTGTTTTTGCCGGAATCGGCAGAAAATGTCCATGTAATAAGAGAAGCTCATCATTATCCTTCTAAATGTGAGGTAGCAGAAAGTGGAAGAAAGCTTCGAAAACGATGTCGGTGGTGCTCACAAAGAGGTATAAGAAAAGACTCACAATACTACTGTCCTAAATGTCCAGAAAAACCAGGACTCTGTCTTGAATTGTGTTTTGAACAATTTCACGAGAATTTGCATTAATTTTACATGTTTATATTTCCAGGTTTCACGTTTCTTTTTTATAAACACAATTATATCATGCGCCATTTATTCTTTGCAATATGATTTTTATCTGTGTTTGTATGTCACGAAATGCTAGGTTTATTTTTTATTATTTAGAATGTTATTTTTCTTTTATGTTATTTTATTTCTATGATATAAATATATATATATATATATATATATATATGTATATATGAATAAATATATATATATATATATATTTATACTTTAGTATTATGTCGTGCTTTACTTTTCTTTTATAATTTGTCACCCATTTGCTGAGTCTATGTATGTCGCTCAAACGTAGGTTCATTAGATTTGTTTTATGTTTGTTTATGTTTTTCAGAATTGAGTTATGTTATTCAGAATGTTCTCTATTATTTTCGTTCTTATTAAATAAATTAAGCGATATATTTTAGTAAGCCGACAGGGCTGCGTCACTGGGCACTGAGCACTGAAATTTGTTGTTGAGTGCCCGTGCCGCAGCATATGCGGCTCTTTGTTTTTTTGCAAAAAAATGCAATATACATGGAAGAAAAAATACCACTATGATATATTTCTATCAAATGGCACTATCAAATTAAAATTTAGGGGTGGGTACTGGTGAGTCATTTACCTTATATCGTGGGCAGTCAACGTGTTAACAAAAAATTAAACCGACGAAATACGGAACTGAAAAGTAAAAAATAAAATAAACCTTCCTAGTCTCAGTAACTAAGCTCCTAAACTAATGTAAGAAACTAATTTTGAGTCGGCGCCAAATAAACAAGCAAATGAATTAAGCAAGGCGTAAAATGATAGCATCGGGTTGCGTGGTGACATTCTGATAATTTTTTTGAAGTAATTCAATGATGTTCGTTGATTGTTTGTTTGGCGCCGACTCAAAATTAGTTACTTACATTAGTTTAGGAGCTCAGTTACTGAGACTAAGAAGGTTTATTTTATTATTTACTATTCAGTTCCGTATTTCGTTGGTTTAATTTCTTGTTAAAAGTTTTTATTTTTCAATTTTTTATGGCTAAAATATACTAATTACTACCTACTTGTTTTTTAATTATTTCCAAAATACTTACCAGTTAAATAATATGATTATCTACTTTTACTATTTGTTGTAATATAAATTATTTTTGTTGTTCTGGTTAGTTTATTTCATTACCTTGTATATCATTCCATCCTCTCATAGAATATAATGGTTTTGACGGACAGAAATAATGTCAGTAGCGATCTGTCATTGTCAACTACGTATGTGTGTGCCAATGTTCATAAGTGAAGAATCAAATATCCCCTATTTTTCCACCCGTAAGGGTATATAATTCCACCCAAAATCTAAATATAAGGTATACCCTATCTATTCAAAAAAGAATCATCCAAATCGAAGAACCCAGTACAAAATTATGCCTGATAGTATCGGTTAACGGACCAGAATTCAGAGGGTGAGTGATCAATATCCTTCATTTTGCTACCCTTAGGGGTGGATTCCATTCTTTGAATCCAAATATGACCACCTTCAAAGTACACCCTATCCACTGAAAAAAGAATTATCGGAATCGGACGCCTCAGTAAAAAGTTATGCGTGATCATACATGAAAAAAAATTATGGTAAAAAAAAATATACGGGTCGACTAGAGAACCTCCTCCTTTTTGGTTTCGTCGGTTAAAAAGTGATTACCATTTCATAAATAACATAGCGTTCCTTCCGTTTATGTATCGCCACCTATCTTCCTGAATGTATTTCAATTAACAGAAAGAAGATAAATTGTATTGGAGTGTTGGTACGGAAACTAATGTTCTTGCTCGTTAGATTACAAAGGTCGCAGGTTCATATGGTCTTAAAAACATGAAAAAGTGAGGACGCCAAGTAGTTTAACAAAATGAAAAAAGCCCATGTAGCCCTAGGTAGTTTCAACCTGACGGGAAATCACTAAATAACATCAGATTAAACGCAAAACTATTTGATCGAATTCTCAAACACGATAATAATCAGAAATGGAATGAGGTTCAGCATTTCAGTAGAATATGGGATCCCACTTCTACCCTCACAAAGGCGTGAGAACGTTGAACGGTCCTAAATTAATTGATTAAAAATTCCGCTGAAATATTTGGTGTTAGCTGAGCATAGATAGGATACTTGGAATAACGTCTCAATATCAATTAGCTGCATTTTTCCTAAAGTCGTTGAATTAATAATGAAACATATACTCTCCACATACTTTGAAGACGTTTTTTATTGTTTATCTCCAATTTGGTTCTAGGTGTGGAGAAATTATTCAAGGTTTATTAACAGTAATGCCCTTTGTGACCTGCCTGAGACTTTTCATTTTTTTTCTCGTAATATTCTTTTGGCAACCTCAATTTCTGGAAACAGGAATCAAATCTTATCAAGTCCTACCCAACAAACTTATTCCGAGCAGTGCCATTTGAAACTCTTTAGTGATGTTAAATTTGGAGTTTTCCAAGGTTCTTAGTTTGGACTAGTTTATCATATGCATACATGATTTGACCCCTATCACCATATGATAGTATTCTGTTGTAAAATTACTCCACAGTCATATTTTTCCATGATAACTACAATTCTCCGATTTCACTGAAAATCAGTTAGCTAACATGATGAACTGAGCTAAGAAAAATCACAACTAATCAACTATGTCACTTGAACGATTTTTGTGTTGTTATTGATAAAAAATGTTGTCGTATGTCAATAGTATTTTATCGGGAACTTTCTATAAAATTCACAAAAGTTATGGATCCAGGTTAAATTCATAACATGATTTTGCATGTTGCATTGCCGTGCCCGCTTACGAGAATATCATCAAGCGCTGTTTTGACTATAATTTTCTTTGTTGTTTTCGCCAATTGATCTACTATAATATAATATGCACATCTACGGTGCCTCTTATTTATCCCTGATCATCCTTCAAGGCGTGTTTTAGTTACAGTGTCTTTGTTGCTTTATTTTAGACTATCGCATTCGAACGGTTTCCAGCCTTGCTTTCCGTTGCTTGTCTGTCTCTGAGGCTGGCGATTCCTTTTTGTTTCGTTCTTAACGTGTAGATTTTTTTTTTTTTTTTATGTTCTGGTTCCCACGAAAAAGGATATCCTGTAATGTTCAGAGAACATCGTGGGAACCAAGGGAAAGAAGGTAGGAGTTGGTGTTCTTCTTAAATTTCTGGAGGTTGTATGCCTCGGGGAACACCTCCCTAGGCAATGAGTTCCAAAGCCTCGCTGTTCGTTGGATGAACGAGTCTTTGGAAAGTGATGTTCTGCAGGTCTCCAAAGTGACCACGAAAGGGTGTGATGACTGAACTTGACGGGTTAGTCTCGAAAAGACTGCCAAAGCAGGAACGATTGTTGATTTTTCAGAAGAGCATCGCCCATGAAAATATCTATAAAATAGAGACAAATCGCCAACCTTTCTACGGTGTTCCAGACAAGTGAGCGAGTTTGTAAGCGAGGCATCACCGACGAGACGAATTGCCCTTTTTTGGACAGAATCCAATAGCCTCAGGATATGTTTAGGTGCCGCGCTCCAAATATGGGAACAGTATTTCAGGACAGGTCGGATCTGTGCCTTATAGATCATAAGCAGCTGAGTGGGGGTGAAATAGCTCTTGGCACGAAACAAAAAACCAAGTTTTTGGGATGCACTTTTGGCAATGGACCTCACGTGATTTTCTCAGGAAAGTTTATTGCTGATAGTAATACCAAGCATCGATATGGATGACTTCAGTGGTATGGTTACTCCTGACAAAGTTATGTTAGGCACAGTGAGATCGGCTTTTCTAGAGAAAAGACATGCTTGTGTTTTGTTTGCTTTGATTTCTACCAAGTTATTAGATCCCCACTCGAGAATTGTTGCTAAGTCCATATTTATATTATTAACATTTCTTCCTCGTTCATTTCTGGTTTCACGGGCTGATATAGGGGCCCTGGAAGAGAAAGCGGTATGGAGGGTACTATCATCGGCAAAGCTGTGTACTGGACATGAAGTTGCTTTCAACAGGTCGTTGATGTGAAGTAGAAATAGTGTTGGTGCGAGAATAGATCCTTGCGGAACACCAGCATTTATGAGTAGAGTGTCAGATGAAACTCCATCGACCACTACATGGAGAGACCTGTTTGAGAAAAAACTAGCAAGCAGAGAACACAGCTGAGGGGGCAAGCCATAAGACGGAAGCTTGGCGAGGAGTCCCTGGTGCCAAACTCGATCGAACGCCTTGGAGATATCTAATGCCACAGCTAAAGTTTCTCCATACTTCTCAATAGATAGCTGCCATATATGTGAGACGTAAGCGAGCAGGTCACCAGTTGATCTCTGATGGCGGAAGCCATATTGCCTATCGTTGACAATTCCTGAGTCTTCCAGATATTTCATGAGCTCGATGTTGATGGCTTTTTCCATGACCTTTGAAATAATAGATAGCAGTGCGATAGGTCTGTAGTTGCTAGGTGGGGCCTTTTTGCCTTTTTCAGGGACTGGCTGTACTCTTGCAATTTTCCAATTGGACGGAAATACCCCTAAATTGTAAGAGTGGTTGAACAACTTGCAAAGAACAGGTGTTAGTTCGGGGGCACATTTCTTGAGAACAATCGGTGGGATTCCGTCAGATCCACAGGCTTTGTTGGTGTTGAGACCTAGCAGAATCTTTCTGATAGTACGTTGGCGAAAGGTGATCTCGGGCATGTGACTGTCAATAGGTGTAATGTTCGGGGGTTGTTTTCCCGATGAATCCAGAGTGGAATTTCCAGCAAATAGGTGCGCAAAGATATTGGCTTTTTCCTGGGCAGTCGTTGCTAGTGTTCCATCTTCTTTGGTTAGAGGAGGAAATGAGCTGGAAGTGAAGTTTCTTCCCACAGCTTTGGCGAAAGACCAAAATGAACGGGATCCGTTAGGACATTCAGCAAGTTTTGATCTTATTTTGGCATTGTGGGCATCTTTTGAGCATTCTATTGTCTCTTTGCATATGCCTCTAGCCTCGACATATGCTGCTCTGGTCTCAGGGCCCGGATTTTTTAGCCATCGATGGTATGCTGCCTGTTTGGAAGCCACAGTTCTAGAGCAGTTTCTGTTAAACCAGGTCTTATCGGATGATGTTCTTCTTTCGGTATTCGGTATGTAAGTTTGCATCCCCAACAGGATGATTTCAGAAATTGTCTCAGCACATCGTGTTGGATCTACTGAAGAGAACAAACTCTCTTCCATGGAAACGCTGAGAAAAACATACGAAGACCTTCCCAGTCGGCCGAATTGTAATGCCACATGAGACGGGGTGGTATTGTGCAGCTCGATGGTTAATGGAAAGAGCATGTTGTGGAGATGAGGGTGTGATCAGAGTTTCCAAGTGGGGCACAAACCTCTATTCTATACGGGTCAGGATTGGTGGTGAGGAAAAGATCTAGTGTATTGGCAGACTGGTTGTTGACATCAGGGATGCGGGTTGGTAGCTCGACCAGTTGTTCTAGACCATGAGTGATGGCGAAGGCCTCACCTTGACGACCCGCATCATCTGTTTTGTTAGAGAATTTGAGCCAGGCAGCGTTATGTACATTGAAGTCTCCCATGATTATGGTTTCAGCTGTTGGATGGTTCTCCTGAATGTAGTCCAGTTTGAGTGATAAAAACTCAAAGAGGTCGTTATATGAAGGTTCATTAGGTGATAGGTAAAGGCAGCAGAGGAACTTAGTCAGTTTGGTATCAGATAGCTTGAACCACATCACATCAAAGTCTTTCGGTTCCAAACTCTCTTCACGCTGGCATGAAAGGTTAGCCTTAGCGTAAAGGCAGACTCCACCTTTGAACCTGAATCGAGAATGGAGTTCGTAACCAGGACAAAGCATATGGACCTTGTTGGTGGATGAGTTTACTTGTGTTTCTGTTAGAGCCAGAATATCCGGTTTTTTCGTCTGTAGGTGATGGTGGACGTCATTGATGTTCTTGTTGAGTCCGCGGATGTTGCAAAAATTAATCTTTAATGTTGAGTCCCCTCGAGTACCTCTCGCCCGGAAATCTGAATGGAGAGGTATTTTGCTTCCAGAGTGTTTTACTCTAGGAGACTTCATCATTATTACTATTAGGATGCACCTGAAAATAAAGGAGGAATTGGGGAAAAGGAAAGAGGGAGACCGGAAAGTATCGACCGAACACTGAAACATGGAATAATCCATTTCACAGCACACAAAGTCGATATGGTGGTATTTCACCGGGCGATGAGACCATCTTCCACCTACGGTTATCCTTTTAGTCGCCTCTTACGACAGGCAGGATTTACCATGGGGCTATTCTAAGGCCGACCCCATACAGCTTCCGACCAATCGCTAGTTGTTTAAGTGGCATTATTGATTTGAAAGCGAACGTGATGCTTTGTGATGACTATTACACATTCATTTGGAAAAAGCAAAAAAAATGCATGTGATACATATTACCTTATGTCGACCGGCAATTAGAATTTCAAAATCAACACCACTTGTTCTGTCACACACGAACTGAAATGTCACTGTTAGTATTTGATTGAATTCAATTCTGTCAAGCGTGCGCATTCATACACCGAAAGCACACGAACTGCCACTACACTATGACGAAATATACATTTGTTGAATGGTTGTAGTAATTCGTATTTGACTCAATTCAATTGTGTCAAACGTGCGCACTCATACACCGAAAACACACGAACTGCCACAAAACAATTACCCACGCACCACCTATTGTGAAATGATTGAACTATTTGTATTGATTCAATTCTATCATGTCAACCGTGCGCTTTTCTACACCGAAAATAGACGAACTGCCGCTAAATTATATGAAATTTTTTAAACGACTCTCGCGCCACATACTGTAAAATGGTTGTATAGTCTATCCAATATCAATTGCAGAAGCTGTTTCTATAGGGAGCAAATAAAAACTCGAGCGTATATGCGAAGAAACAGAACGAAAAAAAATGTGTTCTACTCGTAAACATTCGCCGTCGGCGAAGGGGAGATCAAAAGAGCCGGTAGTCAACGTGGACTTGAGTGACTTCTGTCACCGATTCGTCTGGGCCAATCAAAACGGACAAAAATGCTTGGGGGTGTGTCTATACGATGGGAGGTCATTAATTTGTCTTTTAATAGCTCTGAAAGATTAAAAACCAGTAGCGTCTGTGGTCTTGGTGTGTGCCGATCGAAATACGTTTTAAGATATAATAATAACCTACATCAAACAATGAAAGAATTTATTTTTCTTTCTTAATGTATTTGTATCAATAAAAGCTTGTCTTTCATTTTTTTTAATTTTTCATAATTTATGAAGTATTTTTTAAATCTTAAAATATCTGAATAAAATTAGTTATTTCCGCCACTGCTGCTCACAGGATTTCGCCGCAAGACTTTTTTATGCTTCTGCAATTGATATTGGGAAAAACTATACTAATTCAGAGACCTTCGCAGGGGTGCGCACAACATCTCACCGAAGTTTCATCGCGATCGGATGAATGACATAGGAACGCATACGAGACAAACAAAAAAACTCTGATTTCTATATATTTTCAACATAAAAGTAGATATCGTTGCTGAGTATAGAATATTAAAGTTAGATATATAATATCGCAGCCTTCTTTGTGTAACTATTTAAGGCCAATATTTTCGCCATACATTATTTCCAAACAAGAAAACATTAATTCTATATATTTTTTCAACATAAAAGAAGTTGTCGTAGCTGAAATATGGAAGTTAGATTTATAATATCGCGGAATTTTTTGTAAAATACATACAGTGCGGCTATTAAAGATGATCATCGCCCATTTTGTTATAAAAAATTGACGCCAATTGATGGTAACCTTTAAAAAAGTTTTCGATTATGATATTGTCGTTATTCAACAAGGGGAGTGCCCCCAAATTCAAAAGAAAACGAAACGGAGTTTGATATAATGATGTTAACTTAACAATCTCACACCTAGTTACATAGTTCACCCCTTTTTCTTCCACAACTTGTAAGTAGCCTCTCAAAAAACATTGTATTGTTGATAACACTTATATTCCTTGTAGTTAACCACCAACTGTACTTTTTTACTGAAGACGGACATATATATGCCCGAAACATGTTTAAACATCATCAAGAGATAGGACCTGATCCTTAACCTTGAGAAAAAAAATTTGGTCCTTGTTGCCAAACGATTGGAATTAAACGCTGTGGAGACGACTTTGTGTGTTTATTTATCAAAAATACTTTCATTCTGAGAATGGACTACTTCCTTCGTACCTATAATAATAGTAGGTTGATTATCACGTAATCACATTCTGATTGATTCAAATTAACAATTAAAACATGTCAGTATATTGTAGGAATGTTAGTTTTGACAGATGAATGAAATTCTCAGTTGTAATACCACAAGAGAGGGAGAATAAAGTGATAATAATTCGACAGATTTTCGAAAACTTGTGCCAGGCAATGGACACGAGAGCCCAACGGGCTCGAGTGGCTATTGCCAAATGGCAACAAGTTTGAGAAAGAAATCTGGAGAATCATTTTCTATTCTATCGAACTCTCGTGTGGTATTCCATAGACAATTTTTGACATTTCTAGATACCAATAATGTAAACATTTAATTTAAATCATTCATGTACATTTTAGCCAATCAAAATATTATTATAGTGGGAAAATTCTACCTAGAAAATTGCTGTGGGAATAATTAAAGGTATTTTGTTTGACGTCTGTCATCAATTCGCATGAAAAGTGGGAAATGAATCAAAACCTGTTTGGAACATAGTGTCATTGTGCGAGGAAATGTGTTTATGATCATCAACATAAAAAAATAATCAGTTGAGATATCACAAGAGAATAAGAATGAAGTGAAAATAATTTGACAGATTTTCGAAAAATTATTGCCAAATGGCAAAAAGTTTGAGAAAGAAATCTGGAGAATAATTTTTTACTTTATCGAACTCTCGTGCGATATTCTATAGATTTCTTTGTGATGATACGATCATAAACACATTTTCCCGCACAATGATACAATGTACTAAACCGGTTTTGATTCATTTCACACTTTTCATACAAATTGATGTCAGACGTCAAATTAAAAAATTCGTTATTGGACAATAGAAACAAAATACCTCAAATTATTCCCGCGGCAATTTTCTAGGTAGAATATTCCCACTATAATAATGTTTTGATTGGCCAAAACGTACACGAATGATTTGAATTGAAAGTTTCCATTGGTTTCTAGAAATGTCAAAAAATAATATATAGAATACCACACGAGGGTTCGATAACGTAGAAAATAATTCTACAGATTTCTTTCTCAAACTTGTTGCCTTTTGGAACCAAGTTTTCGAAAATCTCTCGAATTATTTTCACTCTATCCTCACTCTCTTGTGGTATTACAACTAATTATTTTTTTATATTACGATCATGAAAACATTCTCTCGCACAATGATAAGAGGTACTAAACCGGGTTTGATTCATTTCTCACTTTTCATGCGAATTGATAACAGACGTCAAATTAAAAATATAGTTGTCGGACAATAAAAACAAAATACCTCAAATTATTCCCGCGGCAATTTTCTAGGTAGAATATTCCCACTATAATGATGTTTTGATTGGCCAAAACGTACAAGAATGATTTGAATTGAAAGTTTCCATTGGTTTCGAGAAATGTCGAAAAATCATCAGAATAAAAAGTAGCCTATGTCCTTCTCCAGTTCTCAGGCTACCTCTTTTCAGAATTCAATTACGACCGTATCATACGTTCAGTTGTGGAAAGGTAACAAACAGACAGACCGAGTTTCTTATCGCATTTATAATATCAGTGTGGATGTTATATTTTAAATGTCTATTCCTGGTAAACTACGCCATAGTAGCAAGTCATTTGTGCAGTTATTCGTTGCTTTTCACACCTCCCACAGCCCAAATATATATTCCTAATCGATAAAGTAAGTGATTATCTGGCGATAGTTAAGAAATTGCGTACAAAGATACATATGCGGGTAATAATTTTTTTTGAAAAGGTCTCTTTATCATATCAAATATCTAATCGTGCTTCGCCCGAGAAAAATTATCGTGTTGACCAAGTGGGTTGCAACTGACAGATTTGTGTTTTTCTTTGTTCCAACAATAATCCATCTGGAAAATATCAGGTATGTCACTTAACGAGCTACCGACAACATCAGTCCGACTTGTTGACTTCGCCCAGGTTGACTTTCGATGTAATTTGAGCTGTCCGTTCGGTTCTGAAAGATTGGAACCATAACGCCGGAATAACTCACCTCTGAGGCTGCTGTCACAAGTGTTTAGCATGAGATATCTATCAAATCGAGTAGAGGATTGGCATGTGGCGAGGCGCACCCTACAGCTTGACTAAGATTGATATACATATGCAGGAGCGGACTCGCTCGATCGTTACGAATATTCGAACAATACCTATATTTGGATTTACAAGATATGGTCCTTTATTTTACCAAATTCGTATTTCGAATTCTGTATAAAATCAAAGATGTAGATGATGTAGATGAGCTTTGCAAAAATCCTTATTCCAAAGACTCAAACTAAAACATGCCCAGAAAAATTTTTCAGGTAGAATATTCGTAATTTCTTCTGACTATATTGACGAAGATGAAATTCCACAAGATATATTCATCAAAAATACAAAAGCAAAGTTTTAAATATAAAATAATATCTTGATTGAAGCCCGGGACTCGAAGTGATGGCGCATTTGCTGTTTCAATTGGGGGAAAACCCGAAAAAACCCACAACACCATCAGAATTCAGATCATCAACTTTCTCATAGGAAAGGACCCATGCTCCCTGGGAGATGAGAGAATCAATCTTGGAAAATACACGGGAGTCATCGAAGAGGTGCCAACAATTAGAATAAGGGTGTTTGCATTATGCCGTATAGTGTCCATTGGAAATGCTGCTGCTATGATTATTCCATCCTGAGCAGAAATTCAAATTTTGTATGGGAAATTCAATCACATTGTCCAATCTACTACCATCAGTCGAAACACGTTTTAAATGTATAACTATAATTTTTGGAAATGTCTGTATACGAATCAACTTTTTGAATTCTCTTTTCATTCCACAAGTTGAATAGTATGGGCTCGCACCGTCAGTCAAAGTCTCCTCTTCTGTCAACAGTTCAATACATTGTCTTAAATTCACGACTTCGTTTGTCAAGTCTGGAATAGGGATTGAAAGTACCCAGAAAGGTTGAAAAGTAACAGAGCAGTCATTACAAAAAATGTATCTCAATATAGACTTCAGCTGACCGGCAAATGTATCCACAATTTTGGAATTATGAGTAGACAGATATCTTGTCCATAAAATGGAAGCTTTCTGATTATCATCCATGATAACACAATCGCTTGGTGATGGATGATTCTCTGCTCTCGCCTTGTTTAAATCTTCATGTAAACCTACCAGAATGTATCTTAGAAACGCTTCCGAATCTGCTGGGACGTTATGATTAAAGGAAGGAGCAAAATTTCTGAATAGACGGACGAAATGTGAAGTATCCACCATTTTCTGGGAAATATCAGGACTCCAGATATTTTCCATCAAAGATATAAAAGATTTCACTGGATTTCCTTTCATTTTTAACCGACGAAACCAAAAAGGAGGAGGTTCTCTAGTCGATGCGTATATATTTTTTTTTTTTATGTATGATCACGCATAACTTTTTACTGAGGCGCCCGATTTCGATAATTTATTTTGCAGTGGATAGGGTGTACTTCGAAGTTGGTCCCATTTGAATTAGAAAGATGAAATCCACCCCTAAGGGTAGCAAAATGAAGGATATTGATTACTCACCCTTTAACCTCAATCCGTTAACCGATTCTATCAGGCATAACTTTGTACTGGGATCTTCGATTTGGATGATTCTTCTTTCAGCAGATGGTATACCTGATAGTTGATCATATTTGGATTTCGAATGGTATTATCCACCTTTACGGGTAGAAAAATGGGGGATAATTGATTTTTCACTTGTGAAAATTGGCACACATATGTAGTTGACAATGACAGAGCGCTAGTGTCATTATCACAATCATTATATTCTATGAGAGGATGGAATGATATACAAAGTAATGAAATAAACTAACCAGAACAACAAAAATAATTCATATTACAACAAATAGTGAAAGTAGATAATCATATTATTCAACTGGTAATAGTTGAAGTAAGGTGAGTAAGTAAGTAGTTTGGAAGTAATAAAAAAACAAGTAGGTAATAATTAGTAGATTTTAGCCACAAAAAATTAAACCGACGAAATACGGAACTGAAAAGTAAAAAATAAAATAAATCTTCGTAGTCTCAATAACTAGGCTCCTAAACTAATGTAAGTAACTAATTTTGAGTCGGAGCCAAACAAACAATCAACGAAAATCATTAAATTACTTCAAAAAAATTATCAGAATGTCACCGCCAACTCGATGCCATCATTTTACGCCTTACCTAATTCATTTGCTTGTTTGTTTGGCGCCGACTCAAAATTAGTTACTTACATTAGTTTAGGAGATTCGTTATTGAGAATAAGAAGGTTTATTTAATTTTTCACCCTTCAGTTCCATATTTCGTTGGTTTAATTTTTTGTTAAAAAGGTTTTTGATGTAGATTTTGGATCCTCCATACAAAAACCATTCTTGAAAAATTCCAACAAAACCTTGGTGTTCGAAAGACACTGGATCATGCTATTCATAAAACAGGTATTTCCTACATTCTTCAATCCTCTTAGGCCAAATATAGAAATGGAGTCTCTTATTGTTATGGCATGCTCACTTACGTTCAACGAAGAATCCATAGGTTCATTGTTCCTGTAGTTCAAAGAACGTTGAACGTTTATCTTTAATAGCGCGGCCCAATCTCCTTCCAATTTCATGAATAAAACACAGAGATTCAGGGCCAACAGATAATTATGTCCAAGATTTTGATATTTCTTTCAGCACCTGCGGACTTAGAAGTATTTGCAAAATGAGACGCTGCAACTGCGTCAGCACAAGTGAAGTCCCACACCACAGGTTTGCCACATTTCCGAAGTATCAGCATTATACCATCAGGACGTTTGCCATCATCTCGGCTAGTGCCAAGAGGTTCTAACACAGCTGGAATACCTGCCGATACCATAGAACGTTTAATGACATCATTGACTTGGTAATGTCTGGATAAACGACCTGCACTTTTATAACAGCTCAAACCATGAGTTCCTTTGTGATTCACTTCACTACCACATATACATTTATGAGGAATACAAATATCTAAGCCCAGTCGCAGTCCAATTGATATCCTGAAAGACACGTCATCTAAAAGGGTTCCGAGAGAAGCCACAGGTGAAGCATTGAGCCAATCTCCGGGTTCTTTAAGCTTTTAGACGAGCCTTTCGTGATTTAGACTTGGACGAATTAAGTAAATTTTTTGAGGTTATATTCAAAAGTGGGAGGTTCCAGGGTTTCTGAATGTTTCTTGTAGCGAGTGGCAAATCTAAGTTGGTTTGTAATAACCAAAGAGAAACAGCTTCATCAAAAAACTTATCAGTCCTATCAGAAAAAGTGGAAGGGAGAGTAGAATCGATAAAACTGGATACACTACTCATGGAAAATAGAAGTTCGAGAATTAGGTTATCAGGACATTTCTACCGACAGGGTGAAAGCATAAATGGATAAGATTAAAACTGCCTTGATTCTAGTTATTTTAACATATTCACCACCTGTGAGTTAGCTATAACATGAAACAAACAATTTGAGGTTACAATAAACATATATTTTGAGTGTATATGAAGGACTAGACACAGATATAAGAGAGTTTCTAGGCATCGATAGAATTTGTTGAAATTTTAGTATGTTAAACCTAAGGTATATTAAATCAACTCTACGCGACCACGATAGCAAGTGCATTGGTTGATACTGAATAATAGAAACTTTTTATTTCTTGTCCTCTAATAAGCGAGTTTAATATAATAACTTGTAATGCGATTATCAAAATGAAAATGCAAAATTCACATCTATGAAGGCATGCCTTCGTGCCACAACATTTAAAATTTCAATCCACCCCCATTCAGGGGTAGTTTGTAATGGTAATTTTTCTAAAAACTCTGCTGATCGGGGATTCTCAACTCAGATATTCCACATATTTTTTGTGTCACCATAAAAATATTAAAATCAGTCCCCTAATTGGGTAGTTTATACCGGCGATTTATCAGGAAAATGGTTTCCGGTGAAGATATTCCACTGAAATGGTAGGAAATGATTGTTTAAAACATATTATTTGTGCCACCATGAAAAATGCAAATCAGTCCTCTCATGGGGGTAGTTTACACTTTGGAAAAACTTTGCTGACCGGTGGTAGCAAATGTTTATATTTTATTGAAACGCTGGAATATGATGGCACAGAACATTTAATTTGTGCTACTATAGGAAAAATTTACATCAGCTACCTTGTGAGGGTAGTTTCCAATTCGAAAAAACCGACCGAGGAATTAAATATTAGATAATAAACAATTCAGTTTCATACATCCAATCTAATCAGTTTGGCAGAATCCGTATGGAAAATAAAATATATATCATATTTGACTGGTACAATTTCAATATAATCAATATTCAAAACATATATGGATGAAATGCAACTTAAGTAAACACTGGTCAATCTCGACGACTATAGTCACATTTATGCAAATTTCTTCATAGGGTGGCACAAATAATATGTTTCGTACAATCATATTCCAGCGTTTGATTGGATATCTTACCTGTAAATGCCCGGTCAGCAGAGTTATTAGAAAAATCACAAGTACTAACTATCCCCGAATAGGGGTGGATTGGAATTTCGAATCTGGTGGCATGAAGGCATTCCTTCATAGATATCAATTTTGCCTTATGATCTCGAAAATTGCATAACAAGTTACCATATTGAATACGCTTATTACATGACAAGAAATAGAAAGTTTATATTACACCCTGTATCAACTAATGCAGTTGCTATCGTGGTCGTGTAGAATTCATCTGATATACCTGTGTAACGTACTAAAATTCCAGCAGATTCTATCGATGCCTAGAAACCCCCTGATATCTGGGTCTATTCATCAGTTCATTAGAGTTCTGCAGTCGATAATAAGATCATACTTCTAGTCGTAATGATACCTTGCATACCTGTTCGAGTTATAATGCAATGAAACACGAAACCACAGCTCCAAATTTCTCGAGAAAAATACCAATCGATAGTAATTTGGATCTATTCAAATATATCTCCAGAAATTGTTGAGATATCAACTCGTTGTTTTGGATGGTCAAATCAGAAAGGATGGATCAAGAATCCTCATTCCCTGAGTGAACATTCGATTCTAGCGCCGATCCCAGCAGAATCATGGAGTTGAATGTCGATAAGAGATCCACATTCACTCAGTCGATTGTATTGAATGCCTGAGCAATGAACCAATGATTTATTTACTGATTATCCTATGATTTCCTTGGAAATTTGATTTTTGAGCAAATAAGGTATGAAAAAAAGATGAAACAATTATATTCGTGAACTCCAAAAACATCTTTCTGGTATATTGTAAATATAATTTGTCCTGATAAATAAGTTTATACCCTCTTGGACTGTGAGAATATGATGGTAAGTAATAACCAACCAATCATTTCATGGATGTAGTTGTGGGATTACCAAATTTATTGTCCGTACTTGAATTATATTTTCTGGGTTATTACGACCCAGAAGCAAAATATTTTTACTTTATGTTTTCACTATTAATATCAGTGGAGTTATATCATTTTATATAACCTACGGGATCTGATGGAATTTTTGGGAACTGGAAATGAAATTACCCCATCAGGGGACTATATGTGTCTTTATAAGCATTTCGAATGGTTGAATGAAAGTTTTTCCCAAGAAAGCTGCTTGTGTTATGTATATATGTTTTTGGAATGTTGATGTGTATGAATGATTTTTCCTGAATTTTTTCAAATGACGTTCGTTTTGTAACTTTATTGGTAGACTATTGAATACCTTTGGTCCCAAGTATTCATTTTTCCCTACTGATTTGTACATTACAGGACCGGCGAAATTTTGTCGCTGCCTGGTGTTGTTTAGCGCAGACTCAGAATTGATTTCTTATATTAGTTTAGGAGCTTGTTTATTAAGGTTCATTTTATATTTTGCTTTTCAGTTTCTTCTTTTGTTTGTTTAATTTTTTGTTTGGAAGTTTTTTTTCAAATTTTTTGTGGCTTAAATCTAATAATTGCTACCTACTCAATCTGGATTACTTTTAAAATATATACATACCCACCTTACTCCAACTATTAAGTGTTAACGTCCGCGTTGAATTTTGCATTTTTTGTTACGACCATTATAAATTCACCCATCCCTTTAGGAAGGGAATTTATAAAAACATTGAAGTAAGTATTTCTTTGTTTATAACAAAGATCTCAGATATCAATTTCTATGACCTAACGGAGCTCCTATACAAAATTTTAACCCAATTTAACCTTCTTTGACCCCACTAGGGGTTGAATTTCCAAAAACACCGGAACACGAATTTTTTTATTTATAACAAAGACTCTCCGGATACCAATGTTCATGATCCTAACTTCAAAACTCACTATACAGGATTCCAACCCCCATTTTACCCCTTTAGAGTTGACATTTCAAAAACCCTGAAACACATTTATCTTTACTTGTGAGAAAGAGCCCAAATACTTATTTCCACGACTCTTATTTCAAATACAAGTGTACTTTCACTTCCACACCCCTTCTCACCCACGTTTTCACCCCTTCAAGGATGGAATATCAAAAAAATATGTTGTCAAAATTTTAGCTCCTATGTCCAGCGGTTTGGTCTGGGCGTCGATCGTATATCAGTCAATCAGTGAGTCAGTTAGTCAGGACATGTAATTATGTATAACCACCCCAAAGACGAGGTAGCTGCTGTGAACCGTTGAGGATATCCCTCGACTGTCTTCCGTCTCCATCATCACATCAAACCAGTCCTCCATTATGTTGTATTGTCATCAGAACTACATATGTTTGCCAAGTTTCAACAGAATCAGTTCACAGGTGTGAAATCCATAAATCATCCCCTATTTTTCTACCCTTAGGGATGTAATTTCTTTTCAAATTCAAACGGGGCCAACTTCAAAGCATACCTTATATGAAGGGTCCACTGCAATAATGATGAATGTCCAAAATAATTTTCATTCAAGTAAGTACGTCATTCGGACACTTGATATATGCAGTAAGTAATCTCGTTTACAAACTCAGCAGTATCGCTTACAGTCCCGCGGTAAATACGTTTTCAATAATTGGATACACGGCTAGAACGCTCAGCGTTACAAATGTTTACGGCAATAATTATAAATGTCCATCACCATTTATAAAATTAAAACTCAATTATCTTAAAACAATGAAAGGACATTCATCATTATTGCAGTGGACCCTTCAGATAATAAAGAGAGAATCATCTGAATCGGATAACCCAGTACAAAGTAATGGGTGGTAGAATCTGTTAACAAGTAAACATTTAGTGGGTGAACCAATAGCCATTCCCCACTTTTCTACCCTTAGGAGTGGATTTTTTTTTCAAATCCAAAGAGGACCAACTGTGAGGTATACCATATCCAATGAAGAAAGAATCCTCGAAATCGGAATACTCTGTAAATGTTATTCTGTTCATACATAAAAAAATATATACGCGTCGACTACAGAACCTCATTTTTTTTTTCGTCGGTTATTAATATAGAAAAATAATTTCATTCGAAATCCTAATTAAAATATATTTAACACATGAGCGATTCAGAATAAACAAATCTGTTTCGAATTGTTGAGTAATGTTTTATATCCCAATTAATAAGATTATTGTTTGACATTTCTAAAAACCAATGGGAAATTTCAATTCAAATCATTCATGTTCATTTTGGCCCAATCAAAACATAATTACTTACACACCCATTAATAAAAAAATAACTGTCACAGATAAAGTAGAAAATAATTCTCCAGGTTTCTTTCTCTCCTATCTACTGCCTGGCAACAAGTTTTCGAAAATCTGTCGAATTTTTTTAATTAATTCTCACTCTCTTGTGATATTACAACTGGAAATACAAAAATGTGTGGGGATATTTTTGCCAGTCCACTCCTGTAGTTCAGAGAACAGGGAGACATACCCAAGTTATTCACTGACACGCTGGGCCCATTCCGCCTGATAAATATACCAACGCTCATTGCATGCCTAATACATTTTTCTTCATAGCCTACTTCTTCAGAATGTTGATGATTTGTAATTTTTCAATGGAATGGCTCAAGGCAAAGGAGCGATTAGACATAAGTTGATCGATTCTAAAAGGTCCCCACCAATTTTTCTTGACAAGTAACACTACATAGGTGTTTATCATAAAAATTGATTTATGCTATTTGGGAGGAAATTCTTTGAGGAATTATTGTAAACATATTTTGGAGAATGAGGACAGGGAATGAAAAAATATATATCATCACGTAATCAGGATATTGCAAATTAAAATACATGAATTAGTATGTGAAAGTGCGAGGGGGAGAGTTTGGGAAAACACTTTTTATAGGATAAAACTTTTATGGACCATTGAACTTGAGTTTTGTTCCCCATATGTATATATATATATATATATATATATATATATATATATATATATATATATATATATATTCCGTTTTGGAATTAGGGTAGCAGCCTACTTTCCATAATTGGACCCCACTTTCAAGGTGGACAAATTATTTAAAAAAATCTCGGGTAGCACGTTTCAAAATCTCGGGGTAGCACGATTCACCATAAAGTTTGCATCCCTACTTTCGAGATATATTGAAAAAATTGACGATTTGATATTGAGCACACCATTTTCTCCACTTCTAGTACCATAGAGAATGAACGTATATTTTCTAGTTTAATATGAAAGATGAAAAGGGAAACATTCTCAATTGAGAATGTTTCCCTTTTCAACATGAATACCCCACAAGAGGTTATCTTGACGATGGAAGGTAGTGACTAAAGTTTATCTTTCAGTCGCAGATGATTCCACATCTGATTTTATGAACATCCTGTTTATATTTTCAACAAATCAATATGAAAGATCTTGTATATTTAGATATTTTTAGAATACCTAGACTTCTAAATTTGTATTTTGTATTTTTTCCACGTTCTAACTTACCTTGAAAAATATTCGTCAATCCATTTTTATTTCCATGATTTGAAGATGTGGTTGGACTCCTGTTCAAAATGCGATTTCAATAATTATATTACGCTGATGGATAGTAAGATATAATAAACATGTAGATGAATGACATCATGTGAAAAGTATTTCCGAAGCAAGAGAAAATGAAGGATGTTTGATTTTGAATTCAAAATATTTTTTCATTACTGGTCGAAACTGGAAGTACTTACCGAAAGAGATATAAGTACTAGGATATTATTTTTTTCAAAGATAATGATTCAATTTGTTTACGAATGTTTCGTTTAATATTAACACCCTTCGATTTATTCCATCGTCACAAATGTTATCACTTACATCATAATGTTTTCAACATCATTATATATTTTCTACTGAAACAGCATAACAGTGCGGTCCATAGGTATGGAATGAATTCATTTTTAGCGTTATTATGTATTTATTTGGAAAAACCTGAAACAGGTGGATTTCTATTGTCAATTTGACAATTTACAGTGTGAAAATATTAACCTTCTTTGCACCTCCTCTATATTATGAGTACCCCCTCAAAAATTACAAATGAGAAGGGGGTCGTGTGGCACCTTGTTCGAAAGAAATTTTTTAAGTTTGTTGCCAACATAACTGAGAAAATTTATTTTTGAAATGTAAAATTTGGATACTTTACGTATAATGAAGAAAATAATGTCACATAATGTTTAGGAAGTTTTTTCCATTTATTTTACAATTAAATCAAATGTTCATAATGACCACCATTCACTTCTTGACAATAAGCCAGTGTTGGAATTCTCGTACAATATTTTGTGGGATCTTAGGGGTTATGTTCCGATTCGATTCAAAATTGGTATGTGGGGGTTTTTTGAGTCGTAGATTATAATTTTTGTGAAAATTTATTAATTCGAAATGGCGGCTGAAAAATGGCTAACGTGTTTTATGATTATGGCCCGATTCGATTCAAAATTGGTAAGTTAGGTTTTTCGAAGTCGGAAATTATGAATTTTCTGTCAAAATTCATGAATTCTGAATGGCGACTCCTAGATGGCGCACAAGTTTTGTGATTATGGTACGATTTGATTCAAAATTGGTATGTTGGTGCTTTCGGAAATGAAGATTGTGAATTTTTTGTCAAATTTCGAAAATTCAGAATGGCGGCTCCAAGTTTCGTAATTTGGTCGGATTTGATTCAAAATTGTATGTGGGTTTTGGGGTGGATATTATGAATTTTCTGTCAAAATTTATGAATTTAAGACTCCAAAATGGCGGAGGAGTTTTGTGATTATGGCCCGATTCTATTCAAAATTTGTATGGGGGGGGTTTTCGAAGTCGGAATTATGAATTTTCTGTTAATATTTATGAAATTGAAATGGCGGTTCATGGAATTTTTGTTAGAGAAAAATATTGAATGGCGCTTCAAGATGGCGGACGAAATTTAGGTTCATGGTCGGAATCGATTCAAAATTGGTACGGGGGGGTTTTCAGGGTCGATGATTATGAATTTTTTCCCAAAATTCATGAAATTTTTTATCAAACTTCACAAATTTAAGATGGCGGATGAGTTTTGTAATTATGGCCCGATTCGATTCAAAATTGGTATATCGAAGTTTTTGGGGTCGGATATTATAAATTGAGTCGAAAATCATTGATTTTAGTTGAAATTCATAAATTGAAGATGGCACCTGCAAGATGGCGGATGAGTTAATTAGATGGTCTCCTCATTGAAGGACTAAATACCTCAGAACTTATAGAAAAAAAAAGCCTCACAATAACGATGCTTCAACAAAAATGCATATATTAAGACGTACTTAAGAACTAAAGAGCACATAATAAAATAATCGCTTTTGAATTAAAACTGAAAACTTTGGGCGGCAAGCTTCAGAATCTATAACTCACGGAATAACCTCCGTCACACATTCAAAGCAATTATTTTTCACTTTTCAGTGCATTTGACTAAAAGCTTGTCTTTAAAAAGTTTTTTTAATAATTATTTTAGTTATACATATGTACATTTATATCTCAGTATTATTATTTAAATCAATTGGGAAAGTTGGATATTTGAGGTTTTTTTTCCATATAATATTATTAATAATCATAATGGAGAAATACGTGAAATTATAGGTAGCCAATACACCATGGAGAATATAGATATTGTGATTTGTTGAAAATATAAACAGGATGTTCATAAAATCAGATGTGGAATCATCTGCGACTGAAAGATAAACTTTAGTCACTATCTTCCATCGTCAAGATAACCTCTTGTGGGGGTATTCATGTTATTTTCTGTTAGACATTCACAAAACATAACTTCATTTTAATCGTGGATTTTTCAATTCACAGAAAAATCTTTCTATCAATATTCAATTGAGAATGTTTCCCTTTTCAACATAGATGTTGTGATTTGACAATCTTCCATTCAATATAATTTCCACCCATGTATGACACCCCTCATTGATCTTTTCAAACTAATAAATTTGTTATATTATCTCCACCCTATGTACGAGTATGGCATTACTGATTGAATGTTGAGAAGTTTGAAATATAGATAAATTAAACGCATTTGAGAAATGTACTGGAGAAATTAGTTAGAGAAGATAATGTAACACAAATTTGTATAAACACAATAATTAGACTCTATCATCTTTCAAATGAATATAACATACTCAAAAACAGTAATAACGAATATTTCTCAACAATAAATATACAAAAATCAATGGATTTCTGGGATTTAACTAATGATATATCTTAATTCAGAAAAAAAATATATAAGTAAATGAAAAATTGTTGTTGATTGCTAATGAATGTTCATCTAAATTCATTAAATTGAAAGAAATTGACCAAAAATTTCACGAATCATCTTCGGAAAAAGAGAATACTATGTTTGAATAGATAATGTCCTCAGTGAATATGTGAGTCCAATATGTAGTTCAATATAACATTATTTATAAAAAGAACTGAATAGTGGTTGAAAACTCATATATAAATTATTGCGAATGTTTACCAAAGAAACTATATTCCTTGTGAGAAATACACAACCCTTCCAGGACAGATTTACCAAAATTGTATTTTTGGTGGTTGCAATAGAAAAAAAACAACTCAATATAGCTCAAGGAGTTTGAAAAAAAGGGACTGTTAATTTTCGACCACAATGAGGACAAATTCCAACTATTTTGAAAAAAAAAATTAGGAAACACATTTGAAATAATTTTTTGCATGAAACTTCCTTCTTGTAATTGTTCGGAATATGTTCTGCACTGAGCCTGCCCTTTCTGGGTTGGTTAGGGTCGGCCCCCACTAACCTATTCACAATGGCAAATCGAAATGTTTTCAGAATAATAACATGCTAATATTTGTGGAGAATATTCTTGGGTCCATTTTGAGAAAAAAAAAAAACTTCATATGAACATAATGTCCTAAAAGTCTTAACTTTTCAACTACAAGGTGCTGAAATTTTGAGAAAATGATATTTTTTAACGCGTTTTTATTAGCTTCACTTTAAGATGCCTAGAAACCCTGGTGTATGCACTGATTCGATTTTGTTTAGACATTTTATTAGAGATTTTCGCGTCCTACTTCAAATTTTTCACAATATATGGTGACAAATTGATATAGTTCAACGAATTGGATCTGTTTGGCCATTACAAAATGCATTCGCCAACCTTAGGCTACCTGCACACTGATGCGGAATAGGTACTTATGAAACTTCCAACCAATTGGAAAATTTGAATATTTTTCAATCCGATTGAGGTTATGATTTGTGAATTGTTATTTCTGCCAAACTCAGTTATAATTACCAATGTTTTGAATTCATTGAAATGAATCGTGTTTGTATGTTGTGTGGTCAGTCACAGGCTGTCGATTTTTTGCCGAACCAATGCAGGTGAGTGAAATTGCTAATATAACACATTTTGAAAGTTTATGCAATCAATAAGTGGGACTTTTTCTCCAATAATTTTCCATAACTAATTCTAAGAATTTGGTTTGCACTTCAAATGAATTAATGACAGAGCTTAGAATGTGTTGACGCATAATATATTCCATTTTTGAAGTACTGGGGGTCTATTCTCAAACGGTGACATATTGTGTCGCATGCGAGATTTCTACAATGTCGAACGAAAAACGCAATATCTTATTCTCAAATGTTGCATTCGAAAATATTCGATAGACAAATTGTAGAGAGGTCTAGAGCAGTCGACAATTTCATGTCGAATGCGAGATGACATATTTGACAGATGTTCTTTATCAATTTAATAGGTTAGAAATGGCAGCTTTATTGATAGCGATTGAAAATTTAGAAAATCAAGAAAACTATCAACGGTCTCGAGACAGACAAGGTATATATATATAGGAATGCGTTCAGGCTTTTATCTGATAGAAAGTTTATCAAAACATTGAGATCAACCAAGGAATTGGCTAGAGAGTTGATTGATATCCCGGAACCATTTGTAGAACAGGGACATCGGGCTACCTCAATACCTCTTGAAGAAAACGTGAGTTATCAAACACTTTTATAAGTACCTCCCAAACAGGTTAAATTGAGGTAATATTCAAATCAAAATGTTTGCATAAAACTGTATAGCGAAACTTCTAACCGTGTTCAAACTGAAACCAAAACCTCATATAGGCACATAACACATTCGAAAATCATTAATTCGGTGTTGCCAGCTCATGCTATTCGACAATTTTTGTTTCATACGACTTGGATGTCGGAACCAATAGAGAATACCACAATTTCAAGTTGTGCGACAATTTCCATCGACAAATGTCGAATTCAACAAATTTTGGTCGACATTCGAGAATAGACCCCCTGTTCTGGAGTTCAAATCGAAGCCTGGGGGTCTATTCTCAAACGGTGACATATTGTCAAAGATTATTGTACTCTACTCCTTGATATTGTGTCGCATGAGAGATGTCTACATTGTCGATCGAAAAACGCAATGTCTCATTCTCAACTGTCGCATTTGAAAATTTTCAATAGACAAATTGTAGAGTGGACTAGAGCAGTCAACAATTTTATGTCGAATGCGAGATGACATATTTGACACATTTTCTTCAACAATTTCATAGGTTAGGAATGACAGCTTTATTGATAGCGATTGAAAATTTAGGAACTCGTTAAAACTATCAACGGCCTCGAGAAAGGCAAGGTATATATAGAAATGCGTTCAGACTTTTATCTGATAGAAAGTTTATCAAAACATCCAATTAACCAGGGAATTGGCTAGAGAATTGATTGATATCCCGGAACAATTTGTGGAACAGGATCATCGGGCTTCCTCAATATCTCTTGAAGAAAAGGTGCGTTATCAAACACTTTTATGAGTACCTACCAACCAGGTTAAATTAAGGTACTTATATTTGAAATTATCAAATAAAAATGTTGTAAAACTGTAAAGCGAAACTTCTAACCGTGTTCAAACAAACTAAAACCACATAGGCACAGAACACATTCGAGAATCGTTAGTTCGGTGTTGCCAGCTCATGCTTTTCGACAATTTTTGTCTCATACGACTTGGATGTCGGAACCGATAGAGAATACCAGAATTTCAAGTTGTGTGACAATTTTCATCGACAAATGCCGAATTCGACAAATTTTGGTCGACATTCGAGAATAGACCCCCAGGTCCTAAAAGTTTCGGTCGTGATATATATAGTTTGATTTTTGGGTAAATGTATAGTCTCCAACGATTTTCACAATTTTGGGTTACCTACTTGCACAATCTCTCACTGAGCACAAACTTTGTGCTCCCAATTACTTCAGGAGATACGAATTGCCGAATCTACTTCTTCCACATCTTTGACGATTTCGGAGTGGACTGAACATTGTCTGAATAAATTTCTTAGGGGAGTTGCTCTTTGGTGTTGACATCTACTCAGCAATCATTCGAAACAGGTCGTGATCTAAGAAATCAAGCAGGCCATATTGTTTCACCTTTGATCCCACACATTTTCAGATATGAGTGCATACACCAGGGTTTCTAGACATCTTACTTCACTTGTAACTAACAAACAATGTAATCAAATATTGGAAGTCAATTTTAACCTACTTCTAATTGTCGTATCGAAATGAAACTTGGTATGTATATTTAGTTTGGATGACAATACTATAATTTGGTATCTTGGAGCTGATCTGATGATGGTGCCAGGAGGTGAATAGTGGAACTCTTCAGTGGCTACTAATAAAATATGGTGGATGCATTGAGGCCGCTATCAGACTAATTTACAATTCAAAGATATGGCCAATGCACAGGTTCTCAGCATATTCGCCAAAAATTCAATTATCAATAATTTCAATCTCATATGGATGGATCAAGAGCCTTTCTCCCGTAGTCTATTTTAGTCTTCTGCAGCAATATGGACTGAAAAGTTTAAAATAAAATCATAGTTTGAAAAAAGTAAAAAACACGCTATATGACAATAAGGACTAGAAAGTTGAAAATAATAAGAATAAAGTCTTTTGACCAAAAAATTTTCTTTCATGTAAACGAGCGTGGGAGGGCCCTACACTCACTTTTTATAATGATATTTAGATAACTGATATCACATTTTTTGGTCAATGACTTCATTCTTATTATTTTCAACTTTTCAGTCCTTATTGCCATATACAGTGCGCGTCAAAATTAGGGAACAAATTCGATATTTCGCAAGCCATGTACTTTTGACAAAAATCCTGAAATAAGTCGATTTTTATTTTTAAATGCCGAATTTTTTTATGTTTATTCTAAAGAGGTTATGTCACTGGTTTTGACATGGTGACGTAATCGGTAATTTTTTTAAATTGGAATAGATGTCTTGTGATACCTCATCTGAAAGGTCTTTCTTTCAATACTGCATTCAATGATAATAATTAATTAGATATATTTTCACAGGGTGAACAAAAATTAATATTTTATTTCAATAAGAGAATAACTTTATATCCAACAAAATAGAACAGTTCAATAAGATGTTCGAAATGCCATCCACCAGTCTCTTGACAATGAGCAAATCTATGGACACATTCCTCTTGCACATTGCGAATAACTTCCGGAGTAATTCTGTTAATTTCGATCCTAATTCGATTTTTCAACTCATGTAGATTTTGCGGCCTATCTACATAGACAAGGCTCTAATCCCTCAGACTGCCCTGGCAGACTAGTGAGTCAGTGCTGTATTACACCAATGGATTCTTTCCAAATATTAATAGTTAGCTATTTCCTAGTCTAAAATGGAAACAAAAGACAATCACAAATTAATGCCATAATAGGCAAGTTAGTGTCAAATAAATGTCAGTTGAGATATCAACAAATATTCTTCACAAATTCTGAGTGAAAAGGTTCTGAAAGTAAACTATGGCTACTTTTAGTAAAACCCAACGCATAGAAATTTTAATTTTTATTGGATGCGGAGATAGAACTAGAACTCAGCAAGAGGTATGCGACTTGTTCAATGCGAAGTATCCAAATAGACCTATCAGTCGTTCAACAGTAAGTAAGTTTGAGAAAATTTTTTGAGAAACTGGTCATGTCAAACATATTCCGAATGCTGGGCGTCCTAAAATAGAAGAAAACGTGAAACTTGATGTTCTATTGGGTGTAGAGAATAATCCTCACAATACTTCACGACAAATTGCAGCAGACCTTGACATATCCCAAACTTATGTATTACGTATTCTAAAAGCAGAAAAGTACCATCCATACAAAGTACAGCTACATCAACAACTCAATGATGATGATCCCGATCGCCGTGTGGAGTTCTGTGAAATAATGCAGGATTTGTGTAACCGCAATCCACGTTTAATAAAACAAATTCTGTTTTCCGATGAGGCTACGTTTTGCCTATATGGTTCAGTGAATCGTCAGAATTGCAGATTTTGGAGTGGATATAATCCTCACTGGATGATGTACGGGCATACTCAATACCCTCAGAAAGTCAATGTTTGGGCAGGGATAATAAACGACAGGATTATTGGCCCGTATTTTTTCGATGGAAATCTCACAGGGAAGCGTTACTTGGAATTTTCAAGAAATGAATTCCTACCTAGCCTTGCCGATATTTTTCCAAACGCCAACAATCCTAACTCACCAATTGAAAGTATTTGGTTGCAACAAGATGGTGCACCCCCGCACTATGCACGTGATGTTCGCGAGTTTTTGAATAACTGTTTTCCTAGGAGGTGGATTGGTAGACGCGGACCGATAGAGTGGCCCCCAAGATCTCCAGATATTACGCCCCTGGATTTTTTCTTGTGGGGTTATTTGGAATCGAAGGTCTATGTAGACAGGCCGCAAAATCTACAAGAGTTGAAAAATCGAATTAGGATCGAAATTAACAGAATTACTCCGGAAGTTATTCGCAATGTGCAAGAGAAATGTGTCCGTAGATTTGCTTATTGTCAAGAGACTGGTGGATGGCATTTCGAACATTTTATTTAACTGTTCTATTTTGTTGGATATAAAGTTATTCTCTTATTGAAATAAAATATTAATTTTTGTTCACCCTGTAAAAAAATATCTAATTAATTATTATCATTGAATGCAGTATTGGAAGGCTTTTCAGATGAGGTATCACAAGACATCTATTCCAATTTAAAAAAAATACCGATTACGTCACCATGTCAAAACCAGTGACATAACCTCTTTAGAATATACATAAAAAAATCGGCATTTTAAAATAAAAATCGACCTATTTCAGGATTTTTGTCAAAAGTACATGGCTTGCGAAATATCGAATTTGTTCCATAATCTTTACGCGCACTGTATATATATTTTTGACCTTGATATTTTTGCGAATCGTAGTACGCTTCTTCCATGCAACAAAAGGCATTTTCTGCTGTGCAACATAATCTGTAATTCCTGCCAGTGGCGCTCATGCGGGATTTGCAATGAATCATTTAGAAGAGCAAAGTGAAGAAGCCACTGCTTTTCCTCATTTTTGAAATCCTCGTTTTTTTCTGGGCAAATTTGGTCTCCTGATTTTTGTTCGTATGACGTACGGTTTTCGCAAAAAAAATCATTCATTTGCTAAACGAGAAAAAATAATTTTTGTAACTCAAACAGAAATGTAATCAAGGCAATGATTTTCTAACAGTAAAATCATAAAATTAAAGTGTTATAAATACATTTTGGAATGATAACACAAAATTAACCTGGACGCACAAATAAATAAATTTAATCAGGTATTCAAAATGTGAACCTCCTGCAAATATGCATGCCTCTGCCCTTTTTCTTATGTACTCTTTAGAAAATGCCGGGATTGTTTCGCAAGGAACTATCATGCGATTTCTCAACTGTTCTTCAGTATGAATTCGTTTGCTGTGAACCAATGTTTTAAGATGTCCCCACGGAAAATAATCTTAACTATTGAGGTGTGGGGACCTAGGTGGCCATGCATGTGGCCCTCCGCGGCCTATCCAGCGATTATTGTAACTTTGGTTTGAATATTCGCGCGCCAGAGCACTGAAGTGCCTAGGCGCCCCGTCGATTCCTCACAAAAAATGGAACATCTTTCTTCAAAGCTAGTAATTCTTTTTCGAGAAACTGCCGGTAATTATGCCCATTACCTCGCATCAGAAAACAGGGTCCAATTAAATAATCACCGCAAATTCCAGCCCACACCTTAACATAACACTGCTCCTGGTGACGGGATTCCAAGATTGCATGTGGGTTTTCATCAGCCCGAAAATAATTATTCTAAAAGTTGTGGCTTACGTTTCTGAAAAAATTGGCTTTATGAGGAAAAAAATATTCAGTATCAAATAATGGATTTTCATACACTTGAAACCATTGGCAAGAGTTCCTCCATGATGGAAAATTGCGAGGAGTAGCGCCTGAACCACTTGAATATGGTAGGGATATGATAAAAGGTCATGGAGAATTTTCCAAACAATATTATATGAGATATTCAAATTTCTCCCAATTTTTCGTGTACTTTATCCGGGAGCTTCCTCAATTGAATTCAAAGCCACTACCTCAATTTCTCATATTCTTAGATGATTATATAATTCAAAACTTCCAACAAATTTATATGGATTGTTGGATTTCAATTCACTCTGTATATTTTTTATGGTGTATTGGGACATTTTATGATTTTTTGATAGTTGCTATTGAAATGAAGTTGGTTGTTGAGAAAAAAGAATAGAAAGTCGAAAATATAATTTCCAAGAAAAAGCAAGTTTTATTGAATAAAGACTATAATAGCCAAGCAAAAAGATCCAATTTAGCTAAACATTGTGCTGGTCTCCGACCGGATCTTACTAACTACGTATTGCAGGTAAAGCTAAACATTGTGCTGGTCTCCGACCGGATCTTACTAACTGCGTATTGCAGGTAAAGCTAAACATTGTGCTGGTCCTTGAGCCTTGAGAATTAGCAATATGGAAACAAAAGGTCAAAGTAGGGTTCTCAAAGCCAAAAAAGAAGTGCCAAAAAATGACAAGAAGCAAGGTGTCGGGGAAAATAAGTTGTCTCCTGCCTCGCTGAAAGTCACGAACAAGGAAATGGATCCTAGTAAACAGTCTACAAAAAGTACCAAAAAGAAGTCAGTCGTATCCAAAGCAAGAAGTACATATCAAAGGAAGTTATTAGGAGCTCAAGTGAAAGCTGATGAAGAGTTGGCAAGAATAATGACTATACAGCTAGAAATGGAAAGAAAACTCGTAGAAAATAGGTTGGCTCTAGAAAAAGCGAAATTGGAGGAAGAAGCTGAGGAAAACATTATAGAAGGTAATAAAGAATCATCATCCGAAGATCCAAAAGAAAAGGTGGGTGATTGGTTGAGAAATATTGAGCAAACTGATCGGAAACGGATGTTGTATGAAACGTCAGGTAAGAGGTCTTTGAAATCAATTACTTGTCAAAGTCAAAATGACAATCATATCATAGATTCAATTCTACCGAATGAGATCACGAAATGTCCAAGTCACGATGACATATGTAACATGAATCAAAATAATCATCATAAATCTTGTGTTGCAAGTGTATCAAGACAAGAAATGAAAATATTACTAGCAAGGCAGACAATTGAGAAAGATTCGCCCATTTTCAGTGGTGAAATAACAGAATGGCCAAGTTTTTACCAACAATATGTGTCTACAACAAAAATCTTGTGTTTGTCTGATGAAGAAAATATCTGTAGACTACGTAAGGCATTGAAAGGTGATGCTCGGAGATCTGTTGAAGGTTTATTGTTATCCGCTTCATCGGTGAGTACCATTATGGATATTCTTATTCATAAATTTGGCAGAGCAGATTTGATAGTTAAAACTCTTGTAAATAAAGCAAAGAACTTTCCACTCATTAGAAATAACAATTATAAAAGCTTAACTCATTTCGCAGAGGAAGTGTCCAACTTGGTGGTAACGTTAGAAGCCATGGAAATGGTGAATTACTTGGGATGTCCACAACTACTGGATGAGTTGATACAAAAGGTACCATTTTCGATGCAGATATCTTGGGGTGAAAAGGCATCCAGAGCCAAAGGACACTGTAACTTGCAAGATTTCAGAAAAGGGATTTGGGAGAAATCGGAAGCTGCTAGTTATGTCCAGTCAATGGTGAATACTGGTAAGCCCTCGATTCAGTTTTCAAATAGAGATAAATTCAAAACTACTTTGATAACATCTCAGAATTCTCGATGTGTCACTCAAATAAAGTATGTGTTATGTAAACGAGGGCACACATTAGAGAAATGTCAGATGTTTTTGGATTATCCAATTGATGAAAAATGGGATTTTATCAAAAAGAATGGCATTTGTTTCTCTTGTCTGAGAAATAACCATAAAATAAAATTCTGTCGATTGAAAAAGAAGTGTAGGGTGAATAATTGCGAGAAATTACATCATAAAGTTCTTCACAATGAAGCTTTCGACAAAATTATTGAATCTGGGTCAACTTTGACTCCAGAAATTGTCGCTCATACCACTCAAACATATAGTTCTGAAATTCTACTTCGTATTGCGCCAGTTATTATTAAAACAAAAAATACAGAAGTAAAAGTGTATGCATTATTTGATGAAGCTTCAACTGTCACTCTTATGGATGAGGAATTGGCGAATAGTTCAGGTATACAAGGTGAGGAAACCATTTTAGGACTAAAATGGATAGATATAGAATCTTGCAGAAAAGTAAGTTCAAGAAAAATCAGTTTTGATATTGCTGACAAGGATAGAAATAATTTTCATAAATTATAAAACGTATATACATTGAAAAATATGGATTCACCAATTCAAACTATTGATTCCAGGGAATTGGAAGACAAATGGAAGCATCTGAGGGGTATTGAATTCGAGAGTATGCAGAATATTCAGGCGAAAATACTCATAGGACAAGACAACTGGAAGTCAATCACAAGCCGTGAAGTCATTGAAGGTCCCAAAAACTCACCAGCCTTATCAAGAACCAAGTTAGGTTGGGTTGTACATGGAAATTTACGACAATTCAGAGGAAGAGTGGATGATACCATAGTTCTTCACATTCGACATCACGTAAGCATCGACGAGAAATTACACGAGGAAGTGAGGGATTTCTTCTCTACAGAGTCTTTCGGAGTTAAGATATCTCCCAAAAGAATTATCAGTGCCGAGGAAGTGAGAGCAGAACAAACAATGGAATTGGTAACGAAGAATAAAGAAAATGAAAATCGTTGGGAAACAGGTTTACTCTGGAAGGAGGATGCAAGGAGTTTACCCGACAGCAAGCCTATGGCACATCGAAGACTTCAATATAAAGAACGCCGTATGGTGAAAAATTCAGATTTCGCGGAGGAATATAGGAATAAAATGAAAGAATATTTGGAGAAAGGCTTCGCAAAGAAGTTGGAAGAGGATGGTGCCTCAGACAGAATATGGTATTTACCACATTTTGGAGAGATTAATGAAAATAAGCCCAAAAAGATGAGGTTTGTATTCGACGCAGCAGCCAAAGTTCAGGGTGAGAGTTTGAACGATTTTTTTCTGAGAGGCCCAGATCTATTCAATTCTTTAGTAGGAATAATTTGGAAATTCAGGGAAAACCCCATAGCATTTTCGGCAGATATAAGAGAAATGTTCCATCAAATTTCTATAAGAGAAGAAGATAGACCAGGCCAGAGATTTTCATGGAGAAACAATTCTGATCATGAACCTGAAACATATGAAATGAAAGTCATGATTTTTGGAGCCATATCATCTCCATTTTGTGCACAGTATGTTAAAAATAAAAATGCTTCAGAATTCAAAGATAAATATCCTCAAACTGTTGATAGTATTGTGAATAGGCATTACATGGATGATTATTTAGATAGTGTTTCAACAACTTCAGGAGCAATGAAGCTCATACAGGAAGTAATTGAAGTACACGAGTCGGGAGGTTTCCTGTTACGTGGATGGGTTTCTAATTCCAGGGAAGTTTTCGGAAAAATTCCGAAAGAACTCAGGGGAGACGATAAAATTTTGAAAGATAATACTTCACGAAGAATATTACGGTTGAAGTGGATGCCTAACGAAGATTATTTGTCATTTTCATTAAATTTTCCCAAAATTAATAAGGATATTCTTTTGGGACGGATTTGGCCCACTAAGAGGGAAATTTTGAAAGTGGTTATGTCACTGTACGATCCACTGGGTTTATTAGGCAACTTCGTAGTGAAAGCCAAAATATTGCTTCAAGATATCTGGAGAAGTGGTTTGGATTGGGATGACAAAATTACTTCAAAACAAAATGAAAAATGGCAAGTATGGCTGAAAGATTTCGAAAAGGTTGAAAATATGAAAATACGCAGATGTTACAATTTGACCCTAACTAAAGATTCTTCATTACAGCTACATATCTTCTGTGATTCTAGTGAACAAGCTTTTTCTTCAGTGGGATATTTTTGAGTTCAAAATAATGGTATTGTCAGAGTCTCTTTGGTAATGTCAAGAACTCAAGTGGCTCTATTGAAACCAATACTGACAGTTCCACTTTTAGAATTACAGGCAGCTGTGATGGGCTCTCGACTAGCAAACAATATAAAGAGGAAACATTCGCTGGAAATAAAGGAAACATTTTTCTGGACTGACTCAAGAATGGTGCTTTGCTGGGTTGAAATCAGATGTGAAGCGTTTCAAGACTTTCGTCGCTCACAGAGTTGGTGAAATTCAGGAGAATTCCAATGTTAATGATTGGAATTGGGTACCTTCAAAAATGAACGTAGCAGACGAAGCAACAAGAAATTATAAGGAAACAAATTTGGATATAAAAGGTAGTTGGTATCAAGGTCCGGAGTTTTTATATCATGGAAACTCTTTTTGGCCAAGATTAGAAATGAAAGGAGCAGAATGTCTTTCGTCTGAAGAAATGAAGAAAACAGAATTGCCTGAAGAATTGATTTTGTTGCATACTGTATGTGAAAAAATTGATTATTTACCAGATTGTATGAAATTTTCAAATTATATTAAATTGCTCAGATCTACAGTTTATGTTTTGAGATTTTTTGCGAATCTGAAGAAAAAAGGGGTATGATTATCAAAAGAAGAACTCACCTGGACAGAACTTCAGGAAGCAGAAGAACTTTGGTGTATTAAAGTTCGAGAAGATTGCTTTCCAGATAAACTCAACTCATTTCGACATGGAAAAGATATTTAAAAAAACAGTAGATTGTTTCGATTATCCCCCTGTTTAGGAAATAATGTTATTCGTATTAGAGGTAGAATTGATAATTCAAAAGATCTTTCTTACGAAACAAAACGCCCCATAATATTATGTAATTGTCATTATTTTACCCGACTATTAGTTGAACATTATCATGAAAAGAATGCTCATGCTGGACTTCAGTTGTCTCTTAATGGAATAAGGCAGAAATAGCCAAGCGAAAAGATCCAATTAAGCTAAACATTGTGCTGGTCTCCGACCGTATCTTACTAACTACGTATTGCAGGTTAAGCTAAACATGGATGTTTGAAAATGTTCGTACATCCGGAATATTTCTTTTTGGAAAGCGGTCTTCATACAACCGCCTGGCTTCCAGTGCTTCACCATCAGCAAACCCTCACAGGTAATGCATATCATCAAACTCAGAATTCGTAAAATGAACCATGTTTTTTCAATAATATTGTTAATTTTGATGACTCAAATACGTGACAACTAGACAAGGTAGACAACTGTCAAAACTGTTCACAAAAGAAAATCTGCTTCTTACCTGCTAGATACGTTTTCAATCCTTAATCATACCCAATTTCATGACAACATGCATATGAATAAAAAAAAAACAACCACTAAGTTCGCACTTTTTTTATCAAATCACAGAATTGAATGACAGATATTTAATTACTTCAAAGGTTTCCTCAGCAATGCAGGTCTAATTGTCGCTATAAGTACAACAGCCTACCAGTTTAAAAATTCAAATTTCATATCGATAATTTTCTGACTATAATATATTGTAATAATATATTTCTTCAAGATTAAATCGTCGTTTTTCCCGCCACAGTAAAAAAATTGTGTAGTATACACGGGAAAAATATTAGATTTCAGCTCTCGGTTTTTTGTCTCCCTCCGCTTCGCGTCGGCAGACAACACAACCTCGAGCTAAAATCTAATACTTTTTTCCCTTGTTTAACGAATAACTATTTTTCAGGCGAGCACCGAACGTCAAACGAAAAATAATCAGGAGACCAGATTTGCTCAGAAAGGAATAAGTATTTCAATAATAATTTTTGCTTTGAGAAAGAGCAGTGACGTATCTCTTTTATCTTTGAAAATATTCAGTTCAAATCTCGCACGAACGTCACTGGCAAGAATAAAAAATTATGCTGTACAGCAGAACATGCTTTTTGATGCATAGTAGATGCGTAATATGTTTCACAAAAATAACTTGGGTCATACCAAACTTATCATAAGAGAAAAGTTTTTCTCTTAAACTTTAGCACCCTGTAGTTCAAAAGTTAAGACCTTCAGGACATATGTTCGAATGAAGTTTTCTTCTCAAAATGGACCCGAGAATAACACCTTTGAATATTAGCATGTAATTGAGTTTGAAAATGTGGTATCAATGCAATTAGGCAATCCATCGACCTGTCAAAACGAAAGCAATATGACGGCTGTTGGCACACATTGTAATTCGTCATAAGCGACCATAGTGGTAAAAGTGTTTATTTTGTGATTTTCTGTGCGCATTTGAGTAGTTTTTTCAATTTAGGATTATAATTCGTGCTTCAACTGAAGAAAAATGCCCTTTATTTGCATTGTAGTTAACGATAGGGATAGAGTCGGGTTTCACTCGGTGTCTACAGTTTCAAATCATAAGTTTTTGACCAGTTAAGATGACTTATCGAGGAGGAGAAGAGCTCTATGGTTAGCTGCAATGAACCTAGAAGATCTTACGGATTCGAAAATCAAGTATCAGAGAGGCTGCAGCAGACATACCCTGTGTGCACATTCGTAATAACATCCTTCATTCCGTCATGGATACCTACCTATAACTTCAGACTTTTGTGATTTGATTTGTTGCTAGGATTACTTGTATGATTTTGCCTACTTGTATATATCTGAACTATTGTACATTAGGAGGTCCCATTTCAAATAAAGTTCATATATTATATATATATATATATATATATATATATATATATATATATATATATAATTGATATATTTTCCACTTCAAAAGTAGAGAAAACTCCAAATGAATGTTCATATATATGTACCTACCTCCTCAAAAAACGTTCTTATAGGTATTGTTATTGAATTACTGGAATACACATTTTCTTTAGGATTCTGGTGACTCAATAAATAAAAATATCTAGGAATATGTCTTTCAATCTCAACCTTCCTTTTTAGATATTTCAGGCAATTATCGAAAGCCTCGATCAAGTCTTGTGAAGGGTGTTGTATTTGATTACTCTCGTTTCGGACGTCCATCGTCTTAATGTATTTGAAAAGGTTTACACGATGTTTTGAATGTGAATACTGTATTCAGACGATTGCAGATACAAACATTCGGAACATCATGAAAACCTTTTCGAAAACATTAAGATGATGGACGTCCGAGACGAGAGTAATCAAGTTACCACATCGTCTACAACCTTCAAAGGGTATTGTAATTTATTAACAGTAAAAAATGGATATATCGTGATATTTATCGAAATTGTAGTATATACAAATATCAATATTGTGTCATTTTTTTATAATTGGTATTAAATTAAGAGTAATCAACTGTATCAGTAAAATAACAAATGAACAAACATTTATTTATATGTATTCACTGGAAACATTTTATTTTTTAAAACAACTGAGCTAGAGGCAAGTCGTCCAATACATTTTTTGACTGGATGGCATTGGCCACACAGCTTCCAAATCTGTGCGTGACATTGCCTCTAATATAGCACCAATATGTGCAGTGAGCAGTACAAATGCTTTCATCCTTTTCAATTATGTACCAAACATCTGAAGGTTTTTAATTTGCCTTTTGTGAATACTTGACCTGAAAAAAAGTTATGTCGATTAGAAAGAACTATTATGAAAGTTGAGAAGTAATATTCTTAAATATCAAATCAATGTCTCTTATAATAAACAAATGTGGCAATAAACATAATAGAACAGATCAGAAGTTATAAATTGCTTATTCCTAATTTATAATAATTCACTTCGATGGCTCAAGATTTGCAACTGAACATGTACCCATCAGAAAAAACCTGCTGCCTAGGAAAAAACATACTAGACTAATTAAAATATATAAATGATTCTGAATTTTTGTTCTCACCTTCACAAGGAAGCCAGGTTCAAAGTATTTATGTATTCTAAACTTGTATAGGGCTTCATCTGCATTTGGGAAAGCTGAGTAAAAAGCAAATACGAAATAATATCCATATTCGTAATAGGAGGAGCACCAACAATTGAACAATTCAGTTAAGAAATATTCAGTGTAAAAAGGATCTAAATCACTGATCAATCCTCAACTTCATTTCATACCTGTAACAAATACATTGATAAAAATGTAAACAGAAGATGGGGATGTATTTTCAAGCACACCGTTCACCAAAGCCTCTGCTTTTCAACAATAGTGTCTTCAGGTAATCACTCTCCATCGGAATATTATTAATTAACAACACAAAAGCTCCGAAAATAACCAAAAATACACTTTTACAAGCCAAAGGCACACACTGACAATGATGTTCTTATGGCGATTATCGGTTTGTGTGCCAACAACCGCCATATTGGGTCACGTGGTATGGATTGCCTAATACCACAAAGCTTGCAAGGGTTAGGAGTGGAAAAGCGCTCATTTACCTACTCCCGCCGCCTTGTGTGAAATGCGTCTTACCTTCTCAATAATAATATTTCTGGAGGTAACCTAGAGACACAGAACTCATAAAGATCCCAATAATGTGAATATTTTATTTTTACTGAACACGCAATAGAGCCAAAAGAAGAATAAAGCTGCGAGCTGACTGCCGTTTCGGCTTCATACTTCTTTGGTTCTTATTGAAATTCCGATGCAATTCAAATTCTGATATAATATGGGCCAAAGTCCCTTGCTGTGTTATTTTTCTGAAAAACAATATGAGCGAATGTATTTGCATTTGAATGATATGAAGGTTGACTAACGCTTGTCCACTCTCAATACAGGGTGGGACACCCCATACGACACGGTCCCTGTAAACCAAACCATTAATGTTTTCGCGAATTTCTCCATTTCATTATATGTATATTGATTAAGGCTGCAAAACTAAATTATTTTAGAGTCTACAGAGTGGCTCAAAAAAGTGTGTCTTATCAAAGTTTTGGTTTTTTAAATGGAACACCCTGTATTTCGTTACACTTTTGAATAGGTCAGGTAAAAATAATATGATTTGATAAAATGTACTATGTACTTAACTATAACCGTTCTCGATTTATTGATTTTTTTATGAAAATGCTAGGTACAATTGGAAACTAAACAACATCGAAATGTATCGAAATCATCCCTTCGAATTCTGACCATGCATAAAAGAGGTTTTGGGCTATTGATTTCGATAAAACCCGTTTCTCAATATTATACAGAACAATATAAAATTCAATTATCTTTCATTTCATATTGAGTTTCCCTATACCTAACCTAAATAGTTTATCAGATATTGGCTTTTTCAAGATAGCTTCGAAACGACATTTATTTGATTTGCTCACAGAATTCTCATTGGCAGTTGTTATACTTCACTTCATCGAAAATGTTTACTGTTCACTAAAATGAAGTTATCATTTACATTCATATTCTGACAGTAGTTCATTAAACAGACTATACATTTTTTTTTATTATTCAACTGAAACAACGACAAAATATGAAACACAAATGTATTTAATTCAAAGTAGGTGCTCGAAATGACGATCATCTTGTAGAGTACAAAGAGCCACTCTCTCTATGAAAGACTTCTTAACATTTAATAACATTTGAGGCGTCACTCTTCGAAAAGCAGCCCTTATTCTCTCCTTCATATTTTCCAGTGTTGTTGGAGGAGTGTCGTAAACCTCATTCCTCAAGTATCTCCATAGGAAAAAATCGAGGCAAGTCAAATCTGGTGATCTGGCTGGCCAATTTTGTGGTCCTCCCCTACCAATCCATTTATTCGGAAAGCACATATTCAAAAACTGTCTGACACTGAATTTGGAATGTGCCGGAGCTCCATCTAATTGTAACCACATCCGTTGTCTGATATTTAGCGGCATATTCTTTAGGAGCTCAGGCAGATCATTGTAAACATTTTTGATCATTCAAGTTTCCATAAAAAAAGTATGGTCCTATAACTTGTGTATCTATAATTCCTCCCCACACGTTAACAGACCATCCATTCTCGTGATCCAGAGTGCGGAAAAAATGAGGATTTACATCACTATAATGATGGAGGTTATGTCTGTTCACTAAGCCATTGTTATGAAAAGTAGATTCATCAGAAAATAAAATGGAATTCAGAAAATGTTCATCTTCACTAAACTCGATCCGTCGATGGAAGTCTAGTTCATATAATTCCTGGTGCATCTGAATACGGTACGGATAAAATTTGTATTTTTTCATTGCCCTAGAAATGCTCCGTCTACTTATCCCTGTATCTTTCTCGATCTTACGTTGACTCGTATGAGGGTTTTCTATGATTGATCCCATGATGATAAATTAATGATTCTCATTTCCAATGTTGGGTTTTGGTCTATTTGCCTTTTCATAAGCTACACTTCCAGTGTTACGAAATTGATGTAGCAATCGTTTGAAAACCAACATATCTATCCGCTCTTGAATGGGATAAGTTTTCATTTTCGACGCTAATGATTCAGTGAATGTTTTGAATAACGTAAAACACAATAACTGTCAATAAGAATTCTTTCAACAAGTTGAATAAATGTCGTTTCAAAGCTATCTTGATCCAAAGAATGCATTGAAATAATAACTACCATTTGAAAAAGCCAATATCTGAAAAACTATTTAGGTTAGGTGTAGGAAACCCCTTTATGATATGGAGGATGAATGGATTTTATATTGTTCACACCAAAAAAATACAGGATATTCTATTCGAAATAACAAAGTTATCTTTGTCCGAAATTATAAAAAAGTGACAATGATTTTTGAACATTCTGTATAATATTGAGAAACGGGTTTTATCGAAATCAATAGCCTAAAACCTCTTCTATGCTTGGTCAGAATTCGAAGGTATGATTTCCATACATTTCGTTGTTATTCAGTTTTCAATTGTACCTAGCATTTTCATAAAAAAATCAATAACTCGAGAACGGTTATAGTTAGGTACATAGTACCATATGAAATCATATTATTTTTTCCTGACCTTCTCAAAAGTGTAAGAAATACAGGGTGTTTCATTTGAAAAACACAACTTTGATATGTCACACTTTTTGAGCCACCCTGTAGACTCCAAACTAATTTCCTTTTGCAGCCTTAATCAATATACATATAATGAAATGGAGATATTCCCGAAAAAATTTATGGTTTGGTTTACAGGGACCGTGTCGTATGCATGGACGTATAAATAAAAATATATTTATACGTCCATGGTCGTATGGAGTGCCCCACACTGTATATACCTATAGATAATACACCATATCATCCACGACATACTCCAGCATTACCCGGTTACGGTTATAAAATTACCATGGAAATGGGGTAAATATAACCTAAAGCCATATATAGTTTTCGCCGGATGAATTTCAAATCTACGAAAACACCGAACCGCAGTTTGCTCTGATATATTAGTCCAAACCTTATACCTTTCATATCCCTATTTGCAGTTTATTTAAGTTAGTTTCGTCTTTGGGGCTATAGAGAGATTTTCCGCATATGCTTTTAGAGAATCTCGTTCGTCGAGTATAAATTGATAGATTTGTGTAACACGGCAGGATGGCGAGCACGTGACACAATGATACTTAAAGACAAATTCTGTTACTCCTGTATGAAACCAATAGAATCATATGTAGGATTGAATGAAGTATGACTCTGACTACAGATTATAGGTACATAATATGTTTTGTATGTGAATTATACATCATATGTTTATGATAGTTAACAGGACATTCATTCCTCAAGAAAAAAATCCGTTACACAATCAATTTTCGGTATATTTGGAGTCATAATTTATGACATATCTTACAGATATTAACTGATGAAAGTTCCACTCTGCATTCCGCACTAATACTCCTATAAACGATTCCAGAAAATAATGATGTTTTTGAAGCATCCAGGATCCCTTCGATGAAGGCAAATATAGTGAAGCTGCCTTTTCAGGTGGCGAAGTAGGCAATAAATCATTGGTGAGACGGAATGTATATATTTATTTAATTTCAACTTTATTTGCTTATGGTAATAAAATTTAGTGATAGCTGTCGGGCCAGCCCAAATCACACTAAGAAAAACGTCTTTGAGAATGCATGTGCGGTGGAAAGATTAGTATAGTGCAGATATTTCCGTACTCAATTCTCCCCAAATGTAAATTAACAGGGTCGAATTTGGAATTGTGAAAAAAATAATCAAGGATAATTTAATATATACATTAAGATGTTGCCCCACTTGGCGCTATCAAAATGATCTCTTCGACTCAACACTCCGTGTGATTTTAGAGCGGATAACTAATAACAATTTCAGCCTTTCCACATGGCTTCAAGCAACACTTCCCCTTGATAAGGGTGGTCTGGGAATACGACAAGCATTTTCACTTGCTCTATCAGCTTTTCTTTCTCCGTTGAACAGCATTCAACATCTGGTTGATCATATTTTACCGGATTATTTTTCTAGTGTATCCGACGTTTACTATATGGAGTGTGAATCTGTATGTTGTTCTAAAACTGGAACCTCTGCACCTGATAATAAAATTTCCCGAAAAATTCTGGGAACTTCCTCACATCGAAATGTCATCCAAGCAATTCCTTGACTCGGCTGTTAATTCTCCTTTTTAAAAGGCTCATCTGGAGGCAGTTAGTACGAATGAATCTGGAGCTTGGCTGAACGCTCTTCTAGTTGCATTTCTTGAAACTTTATTAGATGATGAATCTTTCAGGATTCCTGTGGGTTTATGTTTGGGCTGTTCTATTTGTGTGAGTCATAAATGTAGATCTGGATTTATTGTCGACGAAAAAGGAATGCATGGATTAAGTTGTAGATTCAGTTCCGGGAGTTCGTCTCGTCATTCAACTGTGAATGACCTAATCAACTGCTGATATTCCTGCTGTTTGAGAACCTTTGGGAATCATTTGTGATGATGGTAAGCGTCCAGATGGGATGTCTCTCATTCCATGGAGTCATGGAAAACCTTTAAACTGAGACTTCACCTGCGAAGATACCGTTGCAGCATTACATTTTGATTCAACATCCAGAAATGCTGGTGAGGCTGCAGATTCTACAGAAAAATCAAAATTGAAAAAATATTCTACTTTAAAAGATCAATAAATTTTTTATCTGGTAGCAATTGCAACTTCCGGTTCATTTGGTAGTTATGCCTCCAAATTAGTTAATCATATTGGACAAAAATTGAGCAATGAAACAGATGATCGGAGAGCAAGGACTTTTTTGATACAACATATCAGTATCGCCATCCAGAGAGGAAACACAACTTCGATTCTGGGCTCTATTCCTGCTACTCAAAGTTTGGATGTTATATTTAATCGTCCACAAAGAATAAATAAGTCTGGTATTCGGAGACAAATACCTAAAAAGTATGATTTGGATTCGTCTTCTTCCAAAAAAATTACGCGATCTATCTTTATCCAACTCGATACCAAGCAGCATCCAATCGAGTTCCTTATTGCGGCGCTCCAATGATGGAGAAAATCATCGCATAAGAGACTATTTCTTTGGAGGTAACAGTAGCGGTGAGCGCATCCCCCTCAGTTATAATTCCATCAACCCACTTGTGCTTGAAAGCTCCAAAACTCTTGGTCTTAATGGTTTGAAAAACATTGGCAATACCTGCTTTATGAATAGCACAATACAATGTTTATCGTATACCAGATGGTTGCTCGAGTATCTGAGAAAACACGAACATTTGAAGAATATCAACACAAGCATATAAAGCATGAAGGGTGTTGAAAAGGGAAACATTCTCAATTGAATATTTTCAACAAATCATGAAGGGTGCTTTGATGGAAGCATTTGACTAAGTAGTGAAATAATATTGGTCAGAAGATTCGTCTGATGAGGTGGTTAATATTGTGTCTTTGAAAAGCCAGATTTTCCCACCCTGTAAATGGATTTCTGTTGGGTGGTGTACAATAAAAAAAAAAAAAAAAAAGCCAGATAAAAAGATTTGCAACTCGTTTCATGGGTTACGCTCAACAGGGTGCCAAGGAATTTTTCAGATATTCATTGGAAGGCCTTCATGAAGATGTAAACAGAGTAAGAGGAAGGCCTAAACGTGTCTTCATAGAAATTGATGAAAATTTGAGCGATGATGAAAAGGCAAGAGAGTCTTGGACAAGATATCTCAGAATGGACAACTCAAAAATTGTCGATAACCTTGTTGGTCAACTGAAATCATCGTTGAAATGTACTTTCTGTGGCCATTATTCTCTGTCACTTTTGACCCATTCTGGAACCTTTCACTCCCTATTCCACAGAATACTAGCGAGCTCACAATGACTCGTTTACTAGGGCAGAAATTTTGGATGATGACGAAAAAACCTTGTTCTGAATGTAAGGAAAGGAGAAAATGCACGAAGTCATTAACTATACTTAAATTTCCCACATTCACTTGAAACTATTTTTGTAGATGGACAGATTCAGAGGAAAAATAGATGTCACTATCGACTTTCCTCTCGATGGATTAGATATGAATAATTATGCAGTGTATGCTGTATCCAACCATAGCGGAACAACCTTTAACGGACACTACACGGCTCACTGTATGCACCTTCAAGCAGGCACATGGGACGAGTACAATGACTCGAGAGTATCACCGCTATCACCAGAATCCATTGTGAGTGTAGAAGCATACGTCCTCTTCTATGAGCAAGAGGGCATCAAATCACAGCGTTGAAATTTAATGAATATATTTCACTAATTTACATAACTCATTCTCTAGAATGGTTCTATTTCGATTCAAAAATTTGAAAAAAATAACCCTTCAAACTAGTTTGGAAACTGGGTATGATATAATTAGTAGAACTTGTTAACAGTTGATTGGTATTAGGAAAAAGGATTATAGAATTATCGAACTCCGATAACTGTTTTAAAAACGAAACTATATTATAGCTTTACTTGCTACATATTGTAACAAAGTCATCAAAGTATTTATCAGTGGTCTGCGTCTGAAAAATAATTATCCTCTTTGGATGATGAATCTTCATCCAGATTAATTATAATGGCTAGATTTTGACAATCCTAAATTTTTTTCCTTTCCCACTTTGTACTAATGATATCTTCAATCTGCCAAATTTTACGTAGTAACTTTCTTCAATGCTTCTTTCCATGCAACCTCGACATGTTAACACTTTCGTCTCATATTCCTGTTATAAAATGTTTTGCAGTGTGCCCATATTAGTTCAATTTTACTGAACTGGCAGTTGTCTAGTGGTAGTTGTAGAACAGAGGGACCTATTTTATGAATTAATTCATCAGTCGCATTTGAGGCTTGCATTGAGGCTCACATTGCTACACAATCTCTAACAGTTCCCATTTTGAAGCGCGCTGAGAAATGCGTATATTTTTAGTTTGCAGTCAATGTATGATATCATTCTTGGTCGACTGAGAATTTGAAATCTATTCCAGAAGCCTTGAATGATACCTTGAATTATCCATGATAATTATTCATTGATGGTTTCTAAAGTTTCGATAACAATTGTTCTGTCATCCTCATTTCGAATAATTGCGAATTCATATTATCATGGTTCATCAGTACTTTTGTTTCCGTTGAAAATATAAGACCGACACCATCAATAAATACATCCTTATTCCCAGCATCAACATCACATGCAGCATTATTCACATATTATCTCAAAAACTTAACCCGTTTCGATGCAATATCTGGACTTTCCATTAGAGCCCTTCTACCATTATCGTCTGAGAAACGACAGCCTAGACCTTTTGAAATTATACCTAAGGTTGTATTACAGTCATCTATAATATGTATATTCAGTAGTTCTTGTCGTAGATTTCCTCATGTTACAAACTATTTATTTTTTATCATGGTATAAATAACTGCACGTATTGCAGATTTAACTCCTTCAGGTAAATCTCGTATTTTGAAAACATTTCTCTTCGCAGGGACCTAATGAAAATAAAATAAAAATATTTCATTTAGCACTTATTGTAACAGTTAAAAAAATATTCTTACAGTGGTTTGACATGGGCTCTCGTGCCGTATTCTAGAAATTGTCCTAGGGCTCAATTTTGATGCCTCAGCCACACAATTATTGACGAACGAAAAATAATGTATAAAAATATGTTTTCAGTGGAAGTCTTTTTTATTTTGGAAATACTCCAAAAAATTTAACACAAGTTTCAGACTTTGCTTGTTCAAATCGTCACGATGAGCCATTTTCAAATTTTAAAACTGTAATCACAAACTGTATTGAATTAATTATCCCATAGGAGGCAGATAATTGGAGAATCCCCAGAGCCTAGGAGGAGTTTGTGAACGGAGCTGTAACAACGGAAACATGTAAGGTTAGATGCATTCAATCATTTGCAATGGAAATTTATTTGGGTACCCGTTTACATTAGTCACTGAGATAAAACAGTATTCTGCACTGATTTTGAAGGTGGAAGAATTATCTTTTTCTTTTCATATGAATTCTATAAATGAGGTTTGTTTATTATGAACCAGGAATTAAAGTGTAATTTCGAAGGTTCTGAATTTCATTGTGTGATTTGGAGAATGTTTCTTGTACAGTGAGTTTATTTACATAAATTGATAGAGAATAAGTTGGCCGAATTATTTTCAATTTTATAAAACCACTTAATTTTCTAGGAAATATAAATTTTTGGAAATTTCAATCACGTTACTAATGGAACCTCGGCCCTTGCCTCCGCAATGGAAGTGCCATTAGCAACTTTTCAGGAAGGATTATTTTATAACTTTGAGAAATAAATAAAAATTGGCACCGAAAACGTGTGGCCCCGAAAAATAGAATTCACAAAAATTCACTAACACTGAAAAAGTCTTCAAATTCACAATGAAATACAAGGTGTGTCATAATCTAGTGTTAATAATTAATTTTACATTCTCACTTGATCTATTGTTGTTGATGTTCATATTGCTGTGTTGTGCATATTGGCAATTATTGCGGTAAGCAATATTACCCTTGGAATATTGATTCTTGAGAATTTTACTTTGACAATTCAACTCTGTATAAAAAATCGCATGTGCCACAGTGCAATTGTCAGTTTGACAGCGGCAAAAGTTGGCTGCAACTTTTACAGCGACAAATGCAGTAGTGTTTTTTTCACTTATTCATTTGTTTATCAATTATCGCGCCGTTGGTTGCCAGAATAAATAAAGTTTGCATTGATATGTTTCAAAATTTCTTATTCATTAAATTGTCCTGCCGAATTACACTCGATGTTTATATTGATATCGGGTAAATTTGTGTTGTTCGAATTCAAAACTGTTTCCTTCAGCAATTTGACTCGAAAACTGTCAACCTAAAGACGCTCCAACTTCGGTGTCGCGTTCTTAATAGTTGACAGTTTTTCTCGTCTAATTGCTAGGCAACAGTTTCTCATTAAACAACCCAAATTTACCCGATATAAAAACTTTTTAACAAAAAATTAAACCGACCAAAAAATCAACTGAAAAGCAAAAAATAAAATTAACCTTCTTAGTCTGAATGATAATTGAGCTCCTAAACTAATGTAAGTAACTGATTTTGAGTCGGCGTCAAATAAATAATTATCGAAGATCATTATCTATCAAAGAAGTGATCAAAACGCAGCCGTGCATCTCGCTGCCATCATTTTACGCTTCACCTAATTCAATTGCTAGTTTGTTTGGCGCCGACTCAAAATCAGTTACTTACATTAGTTTAGGAGCTCAATTATCATTTAGACTAAGAAAGTTTATTTAATTTTTTGCTTTTCAGTTGATTTTTTCGTCGGTTTAATTTTTGTTAAAAAGTATTTATTTTTTACTTTTCAGTTCCGTATTTCGTCGGTTTAATTTTTTGTTAAAAGGTTTTTATTTTTAAATTTTTTGTGGCTAAAATCTACCAATTACTACCTACTTGTTTTTTGATTACTTCCAAAATACTTACTTACCCACCTTACTTCAACTATTACCAGTTAAGTAATATGATTATCTACATTTACTATTTGTTGTAATATAAATTATTTTCGTTGTTCTGGTTAGTTTATTTCATAACTTTGTATATCATTCCATCCTCTCATAAAATATACTGATTTTGACGGAACAAGAATAATGTCAGTAGCAATCTGTCATTGTCAACTACGTTTGTGTGTGCTAATGTTCACTAGTGATAAATCAATTATCCCCTATTTGTCGACCAGTAAGGGTGGCTTATTCCTTTCGAAATCCAAATATAAGGTATACCCTATCTTTCAAAAAAAGAATCCAAATCGAAGAACCCACTACAAAGTTATGCCTGATAGAATCGGTTAACGGACCAGAATTCAGAGGGTGAGTGATCAATATCCTTCATTTTGCTACCCTTAGCGAAGTACACTCTATCCACTGAGAAAATAATTATCGGAATCGGACGCCTCAGTTAAAAGTTATGCGTGATCATACATAAAAAAATATGATGGAAAAACATAAAATATACGGGTTGGTTTCGTCGGTTAAAAATACAAACCTCTCGTGCAATAATAAGTGAAAATTTAGTTTGTTGAATAATGGGAGGAAAAATTCAACCGTTCTACCTCTCTGAGGAAGAAATTGATTATGAGCTGAGAAATGGTGATTCAAAAGCTTCAAGTGAGACTATAACCTCAAAAATCATAATGTTGGGTAGATTGTTTGGGCAGGAAACGGTAACCACTAAGTTGCTTCATAGGGAATTTGATGTGGAAGGGGAAAAAGCTTCCGTAGATAAAACTCTAGAAATAGTAGGTTTGAAAGAAATTTGTATTTCGTTCAAAATTATTTTTATTTTTAAAATCGTAGCAGAGCGCTTTTGACTATATAATAGTCATCATCATGCTCACCTGCAAGTAAGAGATACCTAATGGAATTGTGTATAAAATATTTTGCCATTTTGAAAAAAAGAAGATTTCACTTACTCGTCAGGTTTACGTGCACACAGCTCCAAAAAGCTTCAATAAAACTCTAGAACACTTGGAATCATCAATATTGAATTTAAGAGGTCCATCATCAGATCCATTGAATAAAATTATAGAAACTATATTGACATATTCAACTGGTGGGGTCAAACGTTTCATAATTCCAGCGAAACCTGAAGAGAAACAAATTTCATTAATAGATGTCGAAGATAATGCGAAAACTTCTTGTATAGAACCAGATGCTAAATTAGCGATGAATATCATCCCGGAAGTTGTACAAAATTCCTCATCAATGCCTTCCTCAGGAGTAGGGAAAACAGTACCAATTCATTAGTGGGGAATTCAATTTGATGGTACCACTAGTTTGAAATCATTTCTTGAAGAACTTTCTCACTCTCGAAATGTTTCAGATTTATTCACAGGTAGAGCTTTGATTTGGTAAAGATCTATCAGAGAATTGGTAAATGATTGGGATGAATTAGTCTGGCGAATGGAAAGTGCATTTTTGCCTACAGGTTATGATGAAAAACCTTTAGAGGAAATAAAATATCGTACTCAAGGTCATGACGAACCAATTGATATTTATGTAACGATTATGCATAGTCTTTTCAGTAGGTTGAAAAACCTATAGATAATCAGCAATGTTCGAAAATAATTAGGAGAAATATTTTGGCAAAATATATATATTACTTAATTTTACACTCAAGATATAATAGCTTTTTGTAAAAATATTGATGAAGTAGCTGCCATTGAGCGGAATTATTCGCCTCCTGAGTCGCTGTACTGCTTAAAATCCGATTAATCTTTTGTAGCAAAAACACCTGAAAACGTGAATATAAATTAATGAGGTTCATGGAATGTGCAGAAAAATTGCAGAATCAATCAAAATCGTTTACTAGGAAAACTATCAATAGTTTTAACGACCAATCAACTTCTCAAGGAGGCATTAACGAAGTCCGTTTCTGTTCTTTGTTACAAATGTAATTAGCTAGGTAACATTGAGCAAGATTACAAAGAATATAGGAAAATATTTTGTTATATTTGTAGTAAACCAGATGTTATAAAAAACAATTGTCCTTTCTGTAAATCAAAAACCATTCAAGAAATTCAATACATTTTTGGAAATTAGTCACCCACCCCTTATCATCGTTATTATTGCCTAAAGAAAAAAAGTTAAATGTAATACTTGTGTAGTTATGACTAAATTTTGATAAAATGCTATCAAAAATACAGTTGCGTGCAGATTTCAGGGGATCATTTTTTTAAGGGATACCATGTATATTTTTGGATTTTTGTAGTGATATTTTTTCCCTGATTTCAAAAATATACCATATGTTGCCCCTATCTTATACCGTTTTTGAGTTATTAAACGTCGAGTAACTAAGACTCACTGTGAATAACTATCCTATGAAAGTTAACATTTTTAAAGTGGGCGATGAAAATAACAACTATATCATCTTTGTTAAGTGCCATTTCTTCAATGGAATAATCAAAATAGTTTACAGTGAGGAAGAAATAAAGTTCAAATATTTATACAAAAAAACATGAAGATTTATTTGGGAAATTTAAATAACATGATAACTCATAAAAGATGTTCAATGTGTCCACCATTTTTGTCAATGCATAATTGATGACATCTTCTTTTATTTATTGGAAATTGCTTCATTATTGACATTAAGATTCTCTATTTCTAGACGAATCGTATCTTCAATGAATTGAATATTAATACTCCTTTTATAACCAATGTCTTTTAGAAATCCCCAAAGAAATTAATCCATAGTGGTCAAGAACGGACTGTTAGGTGGCTCCCAACTTCCATTAATTCCGATCCATGTTGGGAAACTCATTAATTAAATGATCTTGAACGGTTAGGACACTATGCGAGGTTTCCCCATTTTGCATCCAAATCATACTGGCAATCTCGACTTCCGAAAAATTCTGAGAAACAATATTTTCCACTTCTGGGATGAGTATTTCTTGATAGGTAGCTCCTATTGATAAATAATCATAAATATAGGGCCAACAATTTTATTTCAAAAATTCCACACCAAACGCTAACAATTTTTCTTCCTGTTTTCTTTATTTGTTTAACCATTTTTTTTTTCTGTTGTCCTTTTTTTCCCACGACCTTCTATTGTAAACTCCTGCCCTGAAAAAGGATGACTCATCAGTCCATAAATTTTAGTTGAATAATCGGGATCTCTATTCAAATTTAAGTCATCTGTTGGCAAAATTCTAGCCATTGAAATTTTATATGGTTTGTAGTTGGTCTTTTTCAAAGTACGTTGGATTTCGGAAAAAATGTCACCTTATCTTTGAAACTAAATCCAGAATTTTCAAAAAAATCATACAATTTTTCAAAAAGTCTATTTGCGAATTAATATGGATAGGCTTACCTTCGACATGAAGCAGTAAATCCTGAATTGTAGGTATGATTCGCCTTTTGATAAATATGTATTTTCTGAAGGTGTTAGACGATTTGGATACAATACCTCATATGCACTTTTTGCTGCACGTTTATTTTTGTTGTTTTGTATATAACAAGTATATATTTGAACTTTTTCTTTCTCACTATAAACCATTTTTAACCGACGAAACCAAAAAGGAGGAGGTTCTCTAGTCGACGCGTATTTTTTTTTTATGTTTGACCACGCATAACTTTTTACTGAGACGTCCAATTCCGATAATCGAAGTTGGTCCCATCTGAATTTAAAAGATGAAATCCACCCCTAAGGGTGGCAAAATGAAGGATATTGATCACTCGCCCTCTGAATTCTGGTCCGGTAACCGATTCTATCAGGCATAACTTTGTACTGGGTTATTCGATTTGGATTATTCTTTTTTTATTAGATAGGGTATACCTCATAATCGATAATATTTGGATTTCGAATGGAATTATCCATCCTTACGGGTAGAATAACAGGAGATAATTTATTTTGCACTTGTGAACATTGGCACACATATATAGTTGACGATGACAGATCGCTATTGTCATTATTTCTGTTCTCCTACATCCGTCACAATCATTATATTCTATGAGAGGATGGAATGATATACAAAGTAATGAAATAAACTAACCAGAACAACAGAAATAATTTATATTACAACAAATAGTAGAAGTAGATAATCATATTATTTAACTGGTAATAGTCGAAGTGAGGTGGGTAATTAAGTAGTTTGGACGTAATCAAAAAACAAGTAGGTAGTAATTGGTAGATTTCAGCCACAAAAAATTAAAAAATAAAAACTTAAAAAAGAAAAATAAACCTACGAAATACGGAACTGAAAAGTAAAAAATAAAATAAATCTTCTTAGTCTCAATAACTAAACTCCTAAACTAATGTAGGTAACTAATTTTGAGTAGGCGCCAAACGAAGAATCGACAAAGATCATTAAATTACTTCAAAAAAATTATCAGAATGTCACCGCGCAACTCGATGCCATCATTTTACGCCTTACCTAATTCATTTGCTTGTTTGTTTGGCGCCAACTCGAAATTAGTTATATTAGCTCAGTTATCAAGACTAAGAAGGTTTATTTTATTTTTTACTTTTCAGTTACGTATTTCGTCGGTTTAATTTTTTGTTATAATTATTGCATTAAAGAAATGTCACTAAATTAATATAATATGCTTATCATTTTCATTGCTCACTTTAAAAATGTTAACTTTCATAGGATAGGTGTTTACAGTAACAACTAGTATAACTAAGTTATTCGACGTTTAATAACTCAAAAATGGTATAAGATAGGGGTAACAAATGGTGTTTTTTGAAATCAAGAAAAAAAGGAGCATTCCAAAAATTCAATGATGAAAAAAAATATCTCCTGAAATCTGCTCGCAACTGTATTTATGATAGCATTTTATCAAAATTCACTCACAACCACAAAACTTTTTTCAATACGCAATAATAACGATGATAAGGGGTGTATAATTTATAGTGAATAACCCGGTACAGTATGAGAATTTTCAAACGCCTGCTATGAAAGTGCCCTATATCAATTCTTATCTGACTTATGGCAATCCCCTATAATGCACACTCAGTTAAATGGGTTGTCAATCAAAGTGCTGAGGCTCGAAAACTCCCACATAACTTATCGCTATTACTTCCATATGCCTGTCGTTCAACAACTGACAATTACAAGTTACCTATCTACAGAGGCGGCTTGGTTGGATTGTTCCCCTTTAATTGGTAAGCCAGAACATTAGTCTGTAATAGAATAGAATATTTGTTTATGAAGTACACATTATTTTCCCAAATCCATCCAATAAATAAAGATAATTAATCCATGTATGCTAAAAAAGATTGCGGTATATTAATTCATGATAGGGTTTGAAAGAAAAAGCACGTTCAGCCCCGTATGACTCACACTTGCGTCACTTTTGAATATCCTACCAGACACGTTGTCTGGTAGGAAATTTTCGTCACGGTACATGAAATCGTTTCGGACAGCGTAATAGTCCGGTCAATTTAGACCAAAAAATGAGAGTGAAGTTACATAAAGTCCCAACAAGCTGAATTTTTGTGAAGTTGTTCAAAACATAATTACAAACTAGAAGTTCCCCATCATTCCCCTGTAAGGAAAAAATTTAATTCGAAGTCAAAGGTCAAAAAAATGAGTTTTTCGCGATTTTCAGCAAAACGGTAAGTTTTATCATGAAAGTACCTCAGACAAAAATTGTAGATCATAAAATTATCTATAAAAAAAGTATCAATACTTTTTTTCTTACGAGCCACCGTTTCTGAGATATAACGATTCTAAAAGCTATAAAAGTTGTTATCGTCATAATATGCATGAGTACGCCACGTATATACATCTAGAGTTGTAAAATTTTATATAATATATATATATATATATATTAAATGTTCAAATATTTTTCTATCGGTCATTGTAACTTATACTTACAATATAAAATATACATAAGTTTTAACTACAAGAATATCAGGTAAAAAGAAACCCAGTCCCTCAATCTTTAAGCCAGTGTAACTTCGAGACATCTGTCTCTTGTTTCATTGTGTGCGTGGCTAGGGTCTTTACCTGCTATAATAAATGAAATACCGTTAGTCTTGAGCGTCACTCTGTAGTGAAAACACGTGTTTATTCTAACCTATATTGTGCTGTTTTGAGTTTTATATTGAAAATGTCTGAATATTGTTTTATTTGTGCTAAACTTTTAACTGAAAGTGAAGTTGTTACTGTTGAACGTGGTATGAAGACATTAATTAATGCAAGTATCGAAAGAGCTGATGATTTTTCGGAATATCTCAAAAATCAGAAATCTGTGACAATACATGAAAATTGCCGTAAAAATTATACTCGAAAGTCTTCTATTGCTGCAGCTAATGAAAGACAACGTGAAGAACAAGAAGCCAGTACATCCACAGCAAGTCCTCCTCGTACTAGATCACGTATCAGTGAATCAGCTTTTTGTTTCAAAGAACTGTGCTTATTTTGTGGCGAGAAATTAAATGAAGAAAGTGAAAAAAGAAAATCCTTAGATTTTCGGCGTCGAATCAGCCAAGTAAGTACACTTCAATTTAAAGATTCAATTCTGGAAACAGCTCGGGCTCGTGACGATGCTTTAGCAAAAGCTGTTCTTGCTCGAGTCGAATTTGAATATGATTTAGTTGCTGCTGAAGCTAAGTATCATCGAGATTGCTATGCTAATTTTTTAAAACCTTCCACTGGAGCTAAAATGGGTCGTCCTAAAGACGAAGCAACGAATTTGGCAATGGAGGAAATATTTGAAACTTACGAATAAGACGAATAAACTTCAACACTTTTATCTTTCCCAATCTTTGAAAATTTCCGTTATTTTGCAATAGTTTTACATTAAACAGGATCACAACTGACCCGTGGAGTAGGCCTACTGGGAAAACCACGTTAACAAAAACGCGCTTAGTACACTACCTCATAGGTGGCGTGGAAACGTGTGCATATTATGACGATAACAACTTTTATAACTTTTAGAATCGTTATATCTCAGAAACGGTGGCTCGTAAGAAAAAAAGTATTGATACTTTTTTTATAGATAATTTTATGATCTACAATTTTTGTCTGAGGTACTTTTATGATAAAACTCACCGTTTTGCTGAAAATCGCGAAAAACTCATTTTTTTGACCTTTGACCTTGAATTAAATTTTTTCCTTACAGGGGAATGATGGGGAACTTCTAGACATTGTTTGTAATTATGTTTTGAACAATTTCACAGAAATTCAGCTTGTTGGGACTTTATGTAACTTCGAATGTCTAAATTGACCGGACTATAACGCAGTATATAGGCACAATACAAATGCTATTCTTATGGGAAGTGAATATGGGATGTCTGTGGGGAACGTAGGTGTATGCTGACTCGGTACAGCAAATCTGCTTGTCAATTTATAGAGCATCTTTTGATGAGACCATACATATAATAAAAAATATCATTTTATAAAAAAATCTCTTTATTTCTTGTAGAAAGAGCTTTGAAAAAAGACAAAAATGTAACCCAAAAATCAATACTATCATATTTTGTTAGTTAGATGACTTGAGAGGGAACATATGCACCACACGGTCCACAGAGTGATTCAAAAGTACTTTGACGAACTTCAGGAGGTGATTCCTCACAATATTCTAATATGATTTGTCCTTATAAATATATGTCTGGAAATGCTTCGTTTACAAGTTACAGGGTGTTGAAGTTTTATTTTTATTTTGATTTTTCTCAAATAACTTTCGAAATACTAACCCTAATAAACGAACATAGGTATTGAGAGGTTTTTTGAGGTGTTGAAATCGAACCTGATGTCACCATTGCTCCTACTCGTAGAAGGCGCCACCTACACGTTTTTCTTTTTTGAAGATTCATAACTTTTTTTGAGTGTACTTCTAGCACATTTTTCACTAGAAAAATTCATTCCCTCATCATATCTACGTAAAAAAGCTACACTTGTTACAAGTCGCTATAAGCAACCGTTTTCTAGATATTTGGACGTTTAAGTAGGTAGTTTTGGTAATTACATATTATGTGACAGTTATACGTTTTGTTGATTTGTTAAAGTTTCTGTAAGTTTTAATACACTAATTTAAAAAAAAATTGATTATTTAAACAATAATGCTCATTTAGCCGATATGCATTTCGCTTATGGCCTTGCGGATGGCAAAGCGCGAACCAAGACGTATTTACTAGGATCGATTTCCTAATCGCCTTCAGCTCCAACATTTATCAGTCTCCACCGTCGTTTGGCAGAAACAGGTAGCTTTAAGAGGGCAGTTGATATTATTGGAAGACCACGAGCAGTCCGAACCCCAGAATTGGAAGAATCTGTTTTGAACGCTCTCGGGGAGAATCCAGATACAAGTACAAGAATATTTGCTGAAGCTCTCAATTCTACTCAGTCCACAGTTTGGAGAATTATCCACGATCAACAATTTTATACATACCATATTCAAAGGGTACAAGCTTTTTGGCCACGAAACTTTTCCCAACGCATTACTATGTGTCAGTGGTTTTTGAGCAAATTGACTGGAAATCCTCGATTTTTAGGATATGTACTCTTCACGGGCGAGGCAAACTTCTCCCGAAATGCTATCACAAACTTCCATGACAACCATGTTTGGGCTCTGGAAAATCCGCACGCAGTTAGTGAAAGACATTATCAGTATCAATTTTCTGTAAATGTATGGGCGGCAATAATTGATAATTACTTCGCAACTTACAGAGACGAATTGCCGGCACTACTTCAGAATGTACCATTGGAAATTCGTATCCGCAAGTGGTTTATGCATGATGGGGCTCCGGCCCATTTTAGCGTTGTAGCCAGGGAATTCCTTAACACTGTCTATCCAAATCGATGAATCGGTAGGGGTGTAGAAGAACCTAACCAGGCGTGGGCACCAAGGTCCCCAGATCTAAACCCGCTAGATTTTTATTTTTGAGGACATTTGAAGTCACTAGTTTATTAAACTCCAGTAGCGGACGAGGAAGATTTAAGAAACCGAGTAGACGCATGTGAAACAATAAAAAACACACCACTAATTTTTGAGCGGGTACGAGATTCAATGACTGGAAGACTGTATCTTCGCTGTAGGTGGACACTCTGAACAATTTATTTGAATACAATTTAGTTTCCTTTATTTTTTTTTATTCTACATATTCAAAATTTCTTGAAATAAAATTTTGATATTTCTTGCAAATTTTATTAAACAAATACAGATTTTACACCCTTGATACAAAAATAACTATTTCAAACGAGTAAAAATAATCAGAATAGGTGGCGCCCCCTACTAAATACCAAAACTACTTACTTAAACGTCAAATTCATTTCCTAAGCATTCTTGTGAGAAATGCAAAATAATGGTAATAACTTCAACACGCATTGATTATCAAATAATCGACTTGAAATTTTCAAGTCCAAATATCTAGAAAACGGTTGCTTAGAGCGACTCGTAACAGGGGTAGCTTCTTTACGTAGATATGATAGAGGAATCGATTTTTTTACTGAAAAATGTGCTAGAAGTACGCCTAAAATAGTTATGAATTTTCAAAAAAGAGAAAGACGTGTAGGTGTCGCCCCCTACGAGAAAGAGCAATAATAACATCAGGTTCGAATTTGACACCTCAAAATGCCTCTCAATACCAATTTTCGTTTAATTAAGGTTAGTATTTCTAAAGTTATTTGAAAAAAAAACGAAAATAAAAATAAAACTTTAATACCCTGTATCTTGGAAACGAAGCGTTTCCGGGCATATATTTATTCGAACAATTTATATCAGAATATTGTGAGGAATCACCTCCTGAAGTTTGTCAAAGTACTTTTGAATCACCCTGTATACTCTCTCAGACAACGAGACGCAACCGTGAGTCACTTTTTTCTGTGTGAGAAATTGGAGACAAAAAGGTCGCAATTCATGGGAAAAATATATATTTGGGGTGATAGCTATAATATCTTTCATATTAACTCAAAAAAAGCTTCCGGTCCGGGGCAACCATTTTTTTTGTATACCGGGACTGAACGTGTTAATTAGAATTTTTTTAAAATTATCATGAATTTAATAAATCGACTTGATAGTAATGGAGTTATTATGAAAATCGAAACAAATGAACTTTCAAATATGTGAAGACAATGAAAAAGAGTCTTTATTGGCAAGGCTAGAGGAGATGAGAGGTCAGTTCGAAAGTATGTGATTTCTTATCTATTTACAGGACCGAATCTTGAATTGTTTTTTAAATTTGTGAAAAAGTACATTTTCCTTCGTTGAATCAGTTAATAGATTTGCTCGAAGTTTGTTGACATGTTACGCAAAAAAAAGGTTTATTAGAATTATTGATATAGCGATTCAAATAAGTTTGATGTTTGATTTTTATCAGGGTAATCTATATTTTGAATATACAGGGTGATTTACGTAGGCCGTCCATTAGAGATGAGAACTTGCAGTTGTATTAGATACTTGAAATTTGGCATGCTGTCATGAATGATCGTTCTATTTTAAAAAAATTGCACATCCATTGGAGTCAAGGTGGACAATGTTGAGGAACGTCGGTTCCGAATCATTTGTCATAAAATACGGAAACTAATTAAATTATGAAATATCCAGACTTGATCGTCACATATTAATCGTGTTCGGTTTCATCTCAGAAGATTGAGTTATCATGAATGGTTCCGAAGTTATAAACTTTTGGGTCCATGCACGACGCCATTTTGACACATAAATAAAGCAGCGCCTATTCTTAATTTACAAATACTTAGTTTTCGAACTGAAAGACCTTCCAACAAAAAATTAAACCGACGAAAAAGGAAACTGTAAATCAAAAAATAAAATGAACCTTTTAAGTCTTAATAACTAAGCTCCTAAACTAATGTCAGTAACTAATTTTGAGTCGGCGCCAAACAAACAAAGAAGAAAATTAATTACGTAAAGCGTAAAATGATGGCAGCGGGGTGCGCGGTGACAGGCGTCCCTTCGCCGGAAATTGCCGAGCGTTCTCGAAGTCAATATCAGCGAGACAACTATCAGAACGGACACACACATGAGCGCATTTTTGGAATGTTGATGTTTATCGCTGGAGATTTCACGTTGCATTTTTGTGTTATTTTGTTATGATCATTTCTATAAAGTAATTTAATGATCTTCGTTGATTATTTGTTTGCCGCCGACTCAAAATTAGTTACTTACATTAGTTTAGGAGCTTATTTTTCAAGACTATAGAAGTTCATTTTATTTTGTGCTTTTCTGTTTCTTTTTTCGACGGTTTAATTTTTTGTTAAAATGTTTTTATTTTTTATTTTTTTGTGGCTAAAATCTACTAATTGATACCTACTCAATTTGGAATACTTTCAAAATACTCACCTACCCACCTGACTTCAACTATTAACAAATACCATAACTAGCTGGTACCGCGTTGAACTTTGTATTTTTTGTGACAACTATTATAATTCCACTCACCCCTTTAATGACGGAATTTCTAAAAAAACTGAAACATGTATTCCTTCATTTGTAACAAAACCTCAAATACCAATTTTTTTTTATTTCAAAATTAACGGAACCCTCAAACAAACTTCCACCTTCTAGGGGTTGCATTCATAAAAAAGCTGAAACTTGTATTTCTTTATTCCTTACATAGACCTCATATACCAATTTGTATGTCTCTAACTTGAAAACTAACGGTCATACAACTTTCACCCTCCATTTCATCCCTTCATGGGTTGTATTTCTGAAAACACTAAATTACAAATTTCTTCTATTTAAAGGTTGAATTTCCAAAAACTCCGAAACACGTATTTTTATTCATAACAAAAACTCCCAAATATCAAGTTTCATGATCCTAACTTCAAAAATAACTATACAGACTTTCAACCCCATTTAACCCCTTTCCGGTTGAATTTTCAAAAGCCTTGAAACATATTTATCTTCATTTGTGGAGAAGAGCCCAAATGCTGATTTCCATGACTCTAATTTCTGAACCAACTGTACTTTCACTTTCACCCCCCTTCTCACCCACTTTTTCACCCCTTTAGGAATGGAATATAAGAAAAATATGTTGTCAAAATGTTTGCTCCTATGTCCAGCGGTTTGATCTGAGCGTTGATCGTATACCAGTCAATCAGTGAGTCAGGTAATCAGGACATGTAATTATATATGTACATATTACCCCAAACACGAGGTAGCTGCTGTGAACCGATAAGGAGATCCCTCGACTGTCTTCCGTCTCCATGATCAGATCAATTTCGCGCTTCCATTATGATGTAGTATCATCAGAACTACAGATGTGTGACGAGTTTCAACACAATCGGTTCAAAGGCTTAAAATCAATAAAATTATCCCCTATTTTTCTACCCTTAGAAGGTACTTTTTCTCAAATTCAAATGGAATCAGCTTCCAAGCACACCCAATACAATAAAAAAATAATTATCTGAATCGGATAACCCAGTACAAAGTTATGAGTCTTAGAATCGGTTGCGAAATAGAAATTCAGTGGGTGAAAATCATTCCCCATTTTCCTACCCATTGGAGTGGAATTTTCCTTTCAAATCCGAAAGGGACCAACTTCGTAGCATACCCTATACAATAAAAAAAGTATCATCAAAATCGGACATTTCTGTAAAAAGGTAGGCGTAATCATATTAAAATCCTCCTTATTTTTTTTCGTCGGTTAAAAACTTATTTTTATCGGAATGAATTATAGCTTATTTTACTCACGGATATTGAGCTTCTTATAAGTGTTTTTTTTTAAGAATAGAGCCCAAATGAGCTCGGCATAAGTGCGAATTTACACGATCCAATAAAATTGATCAATAAATTGAACAATAAAATTGACCAATATGGGTTATATTTACACCTGACAATTTATTGGTCAATTTTGGAAACAGTTTTTACTCAGGAATACCAACATACTGACAACTATAGGAGGAGTACCGAATATTATTCAATAGAGAGTGATTGCAACTTACAAATAAGCGCTGATTTTATTAAAAGATCCGCTATTAATGTATCCTCTTGCGCGATTTCGAATAGGTGTTATTGCAACAACCTTCTTCCAAGATGCTTATGTTCAAGCTTTATTTTGACAGGTACCTACGTCAAATTATGTGAAAAAACTTCACGTAATAAAATTATATCGTCTACGAATGTGAATCTCAATCTTTTTTTCCTTCTATCTTCAGTCATTGTTTCACCAGAAAAATAACCTTATGAAAAGAATCACACTATTGTTCGTTAGTTGGACGCATAAGTGACACTTGGACGAATTAATTCTTCACAATATTGTTGTAGAAAATAGACCAGCACCAAATGAACCTGCTTTATTTGATTTTGAAAATATATAGAAGAGCAATGCTTAAAAAACTTTAGATTTTCAACTGGCGACAGATATATGACAGAAAAAAGAACAAATTCATCAAAATAAAGGAACTTTTAATAAAAGTTTATTGGCCTTTATTTAAATAAAGTAAGGGATGCCCGTATTTGAGATTGAGGATATCTTCAAAGTCGGACACAATGCGCATGCGTATATGTCAAAATGAAAGAAACTTTATCAAAAGAACTATAGAACGGACGTTGCAATAACTCTCTAATAGCAGAGTTTATAGCTGAAGAATCAGTTCGCTCACTTGGCGTCGGCACTTTGATCTTTATGTTCCCGTTTGAATACTGCGCAACTCTGATTTGTATCCCTCGCGCATACCGCGTGTTACTGTGTTAATAATACGGACATTTTTCGGAAACTTCGAAGAGCGATAATCGCGTTCAGTCTCCTGCGCATCCTGAATTGTTTCCCTGGAGTGGATGTTACCTTGGAACATTCATTTGGGCCAAGTGAGCTAACTGCTTCTTTAGCTATAAACTGTGCTAATAGCTTATTAAATTGACTCTAATCCATTCTTAAATATCGTTTGGATTGATCAGGATCTGCACTCAGAAATTCTTCGTGGACTAAGTATTGTCGAGTTTCTTTTCCTTCTTTTCTCAATCCAAGGTCTAATCCACCATCTCTACATCTCTTTTTTTATATTGCGAATTTTATGCAACGTAAATTATGGTTTTTTTTTCGTACAATAATTTTTCTCGCGGTTAGAAGGGTATGTGAAATCGCGTAAATAATAACATAACCTGAAAATCTCTGTTCTAGCAGGCTTCAAATTCATGGCTGAAAGTTACTGCAAATTGTCATTGAAAATTGATGAAAAATTAGAACCGATTCTAAACTTATCAATTTATTGGTCAAGTTCAAATTGACAATTTTCTGTTTACACCTATCAATAAAATTCAAGGTCACAAAATTGACAAATTTATTGGATCGTGTGAATTTGCACTAACTGTGACGAATTCCATTTTATGTACTCAGTTAAATGGGTTTGATTCTAGAAGGCTGTGACAAAATGACAGTAGCAATTCAAATGGTGATTTGGAATATGATATTAACGTAGTTCCCATAATTTGTTACATAAGATCTGAGATTCGAACAACCTATGTGGTTTTCCAAATACCATATAACGGAATGTTTTCATGACCATACAAGAATACTCGAAGAGATTCATGTTCTCACAAAGTTCTTACCTGAAGTTGAAAACAAAGCCGCTTTTTCGTAATGACACATTGTTTGTTCATTCTCACTTTTTCTTCCGCCCTACCAAATACCATCACTATCACAAGCAGTTCACATCAATTGTCATACACAAATAATTCTAAAACGCAATTAGATTACTTCCTACTCCCGATAATTTCGAAAAGAACCGAATTCACGTCTCCCGAATTACACGAACTAACTAACTCATTTCAACAACGGTTTGGGCGTGTCTATTAGGATTGTTTTCAAAGCCCACTATAAGAATTGGGAAGTACGCTAGCGTAGATTATTTGTTACATCTAGGGAGATTTTTATGAAGGAACTCCCAACTACTTTGATTGATTTAACTAAATCTAGAAAAATTGCGATTTCAACAAAATGTTTGGCAAAATATCTTACTTTTCATTTTGGTCGAATGAGTTGGTTGATTTGTTGGAATGATGTAGCCCTCCCTCATATTTCAGTGTTGCATGGTTTTGAAGTGTATATTTCGTGAAAAATATTTCAATATAATATTTACGCACTAGGTTTGAGAAGGCATGAAAGCTGGAAATCTAGCCGGTATTTTCACGTATATCCAACTATTTGGTTAGCGCACGCCTATAAACCAGCAAAGCAGTGCTTTTTCTTCCGACTTAATTACAAATATTGATATTTCGAACAAAATCAATAATAAGATTTGGTAATCGCCAATGTAAGAAACGTATTTGGGGTAATGATTTTTAAACTCTGGAATATGAATTGAATTATCATTTTTATCAATCAAGGAACCTCAAATGATCATTTTTGTCCTTTCAACCGACGAAAAAAAAGGAAGAGGTTTTCTATTCGACGCGTATATTTTTTATGTATGGCCGCGCATAACTTTTTACAGAGTTGTCCGACTTTGATGATCCTTATTTAAATGTATAGGGTATACTCCGAAGTTAGTCCCATTGGGATTTGAAAAAAAAATCACTCCTTAGGGTTGGAAAATGGGGGATGATTGTTGGTTCACCCACTGGCAAATTAATTCGATAGATTTGGAAGTTGTGCGTAATCCCTGAAACATTCAGTCCCCATGATAGGGGTACTTTATATTGGTGAAAACAGAAGGCTCAAATTCTCTTTTCCAAAATAGTCGATTAACCAAGAACTGCTTTGTTTTGGGTACACGGTATGCTTGTGGAAAGTAATGGAAATCGTGAGTGAAATCAAGGAACGCCTTCCTACTCATTTTCAGAATCTCAAAATCTAGTTTTCTATATTCTTTTTCTATTTCATTTTCTTCGAAACACTGTTACCGCTTCTGAAATATCTGGTTGTATGTATATAAATTCCTTCATAAACTACATTGTATTTAACTTCAGAACCCAATGATTATGACTGTAAACTATCAGCATTAAAACCCATCTGTATGATATCTAAATTATCCACGCTACTTTTAAAATAGGATATAAAACTCGTAAAACAGTAATAAAATATACGAGGCAATAAAGCGTTCACTCGGTGGTGCTATAATTGTACTTAATGAATATTTATCGGCATCTCTGACGACTGCTCGTTGTGTTATGTTACATTATACGGGTTGTGTGCATGAGCAGCACCCATAAAGAGTGTCTTCGTCCTACACGAACGTAACCATCTTCATCGATAGTCGCGGTGGAAGAATCGGCAACGAGGTACGGTTCAGAATTTGGGGAGTAATAATTTTCTGGCGGAGTTCCAACTTATTAAATAGGAGACGAAAACAATTCTTTATAGAAACCTGCAAACGCATTTTGCCAAGCTACTTTGTCATGTTATTTAATATAAGAGCAATTAACAAGATTGTTCAAGAACTCAGATATGGAAACAAGAAACAACTGAATCCACATTGGAAACGGTGGACACCCTTTTCAGGCCAACTTTTCAGCTTTCGCTCTGTCCAGATACCACCCATCAGCTCTCTTCAGAAGTTTTTTGTTCATGTGTTACAGGGAGATCCAAAAACATGTGTATTATTTAAAATACAATTTAATAATACTCAATCATAGCAAAACCATCCTTATGCAGTATTATATGAAAAAACAACTGTATGGTCCCAGAAATCAATATACGTAATACAACACTGATTACTTCATAATTCACGAAATTTTTAGGCACATTCCTATACTCCAATCTATCCTTCAGAAATTGCTTGATCATAACAGTAAGAAAGTAAATATTGGGTATTATGCTATTCTGCAGATATCTTTGATAATCCTCAACTTATCAACATTTACTATGCCGTCATACATCCCCACCTATCCTAAGTTGTTTGGGAGTATACCTCAAAGATTGCTGATATCTCAAAAGAGAATAATACCCCTCAATTTTTGGAATGAAAAGCACAAACTCTTGTTGGCATCCTTCATTGAAAACAACATCATCACTGTACCATGTAAGGCCATCGTTATAATATTTCAAAGGTAGTTTCTGAAACTAAATCGAATTTACAACCATCCAAGTAAAAAAAAAGGAACCATGTTAGAAGTTAGTTTGTCAGTGGAGAACAAATGAAAAACTGCATGTATATCATGTTATGGTTAGAATCGTATATCTGAGAGATGTCGTATATGAGGGGCGATTAAATTGATTTATATAATAGTGTTGCTAAGTAAAAAAGTAGTACTACTAACTATTTTCTCTCAATAAAGTATCCTCTTTTCCATTGAAAATAAGAACAATATATTAATTAAATGAATAAAAGAAGTATGGATTATTTACAATTCAACAAAATCGAACAAAATTTTTAATGATAATAATCAACCCTTCTTGCCTTGAAAATATCTTTCATATGATTAGGCATAGATCTAATCAGGTTCGATGTTGTTTTTTGTGGGATGCTAAGCTACACTTCTTCCACTGCAGCTATAATCTTTTCGATCGAAGTTGAAACACGAAATCTTCTTCGTTTCAACTCATCCCATAAATGGTCCATCCATGTTCAGGTCGGGACTGCATGTTGGCTACTCCATAACCTGAAAACCGACTTCCGTAAAGTAGTCTTGCAGTATGCCGCCTCGCATTGTCATACATAAAAATAAATTTCTCTTTAATGTTGTCGACGTGAGGTACCACATGAACTGCTAAAATCTCTTTGGTGTACTACCCATTAAACCTCCCATTTCGTTATCATAGTCGGACCTCCGGATGATATTAGGGTCGGTTCGTGGTGCTAAAAAAATTGCACCCCAGATCAAGTAGGGTGGTTCCTACTTGATCTGGGAGAAGGAGCAGAATAGGGCAAATAACAATTATAAATGTCAATATTCCCATTTGCCCTAAAAAACAGTTCTAGTATTGATATTTCAGTCCACAATGCTGTGGTCGGCCTCCTCGAATTTTCGTTGAAATCGAAAAGTATTCCCTTGTAAAATGCTTGTATCGTCCCGCAGAATTCGACAGGGCTCAGCAATTCTCAGATTTCGACGCTTCTCCACGTCAAGTCCATTTTTTGTGATCTGTTAATCTGACGGGTAATTGCCTCTTTGTCTCTCCGATGTAGAAATCTCCCCATTCACATCGCGAATACAGTTCTTGCTGATTTATGTTTAGAGTTGGCATGGAGTTAGCATCGGAGAAGAATTGTCAGGTTTGCGTTTGTTGGGGAAACTTTGTAAAATACTGCTGGATTTTTCTACTTGTCTCCGATCTTCAAGGAAACAACCCTGATGTATGGGAGGCAGATAACTGAACTCTGTTGTCCTTCGGACATCTTGGTTCTTTCGAGTTGTTTGAATAATTCCCCCAAGAATTTTTCGGAATATCCATTTTGATCTAGGTCCTCTATGCTCTGATGTAGTTTAGTTCGGTATCTAGTAATATTATAAGACGTTTATTTCGAAGTTGAATACATTACACTGCAATAGTGCTATATAAATTAAAAAATAAGATAAAAATAAACGTAGTTGGTCACGAAAGCATAGCTTGTGTGTGACATTAGTACTAAGGTACTTGTAATGTTGATAAAATTATTGATAAAGAGATTATTAAAGACATGTAAATAGAACAATACTAATGTATAAAAAGTTATATAAATATAAAAATTAAAATAAAAACAAATGTATAAAAAGTAATATAAATATAACTACTAGTGACTACTGGTTTTTTGCAAATGTTCATTGCTCTTTTCATCATTGTTCTCATGATCTCCACTCTCATTTAGATACTGTCCCGTATGTGTCTTATTTGTATCAACAAAGGTGCGGATGTTATTGTCTGTTCTCCCAACATTCACATCGCGAAAAGCTACGACACTGTTGGTTTCCATATCCATACATGCGTATCGAATCGCTGAAGCTGCTTATTCTTGGGAGAACATATTGTATATTGCCTCCCGCATAGCCAATTCTTCGAAACACTTCATGTATATGTTGTAGATCAATGTGGAAGGAGAATGTCCCATCGGGAGGAGAACCAGTCCTTTTCTTGGAAATATTAGTTGTGTAGGCAGTACTGCAGTCATTCCAATGTCACTCGAATACGAAAGTCATTCTTTTCGTTAATCTTTATTTTTGATGTTGCTTTGGGCTTCCTCTATAGGTCAATGTGAAGGCTCTCCACGTTGGAGCTGATGAAACAATCTTCTTGTCCAAATTATTTGATAGTGTCCACGGGGGTGCTTAGAATTATCGACGTTTGAGTTTGTAGGTTGGTGATGGGTCTCATTGTGAATTTTGGAAGCCTATGGAGAGAAGGTGATTAGCTGTGATGTGACATCAGATGTGACCTTTCTTTGTCTTGAATGAAAGTTTTATATTTCCTCGGAGTGTTTTAAATTCTCCATTCTATGGTGGATGTTTGGAGTATCAACTCTACGTTGTCATCATATGTCTGGGTGTCCAGAATAACCCAACTCTTCCGAATTTTTTTAACGATAAATCCAATTTATAGGACTTTTGAGGCCCTCTCTTCTACAGCAATAATGTTTTCCTTGGAAATTCGCTCCATCCCCAGTATCTCTTTCACTTTCAATCTGATTTATTTGTTTTTAATTTTTTTATTCGTCAGCGGCGTCGACTTCTGGGATCATTAGTCGTATACGTGAAGTTCAAATTCTCCAGAAGATACTGGTAACTTTCAGATGAGTTATCATTTTTTTTGAAATGTTTTGTCATTGCTAAGAATATTGTTGATCGATTTGGAGTTCTCTGCATTCTGTCAGTATATGTTTCAATGACAGTTCGACATGGAAGTGTTCACATAGAGTTGGTCTATCTCTCTAAGGAAGTGAAAGGATGTTAGATGTGTGTTCCCGTGAGTTTATCAGGGAGTTTCCATTTATCTGTTGTTTGTTTTACAATGCTTAGCTTAGCATCAGGGTTGCTCCATTCTTCCTGCCATTAATTGTGAATTTTTTGTTCAATGTAGATTTTGAAGTCGTCTGGCCTAACATAATTGTTGTCTTTGTCTTTATTGAGAACTGCTTTTCGAGCTGCTCCATCTGCTGCGTTATTACCCTTGTTTCCAACGTGACCAGGAGTTCATATAATCTGAATTTGGTCTAGTACAAGTTTTGCTAGGGGGTCTAAGGTAAAATTATGTGTGTTTCTCAGATGCTTCGAGAGTGTTTCTAAGACGCATCGAGAGTCGCTACATATCAAAAAGAGTCTATTTTCATTCATATCGCAATATCTTAAGGCTTGATGAATGGCGTACATTTCTGCTTTGTATATCCTAGCACAGTCGGACAATTTTCAGTAATGGGCTTCATTTTCAGTGAAAAATACAGATCCCACCCCGTTCAGCGTTATCGAACCATCTGTGTAGATCGCATGATGTACTGGATAGTCCGCTGTGATTCCATAGAATGTTGTGAGGAAGGTTCTATCGTTAGTTTCTCCATTTTTGAAATTGAGTTTATAAATTCAGTATTTTCCATGGCTCTTCCTCCCTAGTGTGATTGGGATGAAAGTTTGGGAATTTTTCACTCAATATTTTCATCAGTTCCTGTGCTCTGATTGTGGCGGGACGGGACTTGAATTGTCGTCATTGATAGCGTTGGAATTACTCAGGGTCTTGGAAAATTGATTTATTTGGATGGTTTGGCTTAGCCTAAATTCCAATGCTATATTTAATTGGTAATTCCAGTCTTGCAGTTGAGTGATTTCAATTTGGTAGTTCTAAATGCTCCAGTAGCCAGTCTCAGGCCAGCACATTGTATTGATTCGAGAATATGGAGCTGGGAGTTGCGTGCCGATGAGTAGATCATGCAACCGTAGTCCATTTTGGAGAATATACGTGTTTTATAAAGGCCAATAAGGATTTCCCTATCGGCTCCCCATTTGTAGTTGGATAAGCATCGGATGATATTGAGGGATTTTTTTAATTCAATCGCCAGTTATTGAAGAATGAATGGAGTTTGCGGTCAAGGGTGAGTCCCAAGAATTGGATGGTTTCGATGACTAGTTTCGATGTTTCTTCTAGAGAAGCTGAGGTTCTGGGTGTTTTTGGCGGGGAGAAGCGAAATCCTTGGAATTCAGATATTCCGGCGACTCTGTCTATGGCTTCTTGTGATATTTGTTCTATCAAATGAATGGACTTCCCGGAATAGTAAATCATGAGGTCATAGACATACAATCTTTCACAAATAGTATATTTTGTTTTGATAGAAGGTCATCTACCCTATCGTGAACAATATTACACTCAGGGTGGAGCCTTGTGATATGCAATTCTGCATTCCGTATGAAGGCGATGTGTAGTTATTCACTTTCACTCTGAAGTTTCTGTTTGAGAGAAAGCTTTGGATCGAACGAGGTAGGTTCCCACAAAGTCCCCATTCCTGAGTTTTTATAGCCTATCTCCAGGCCATATCGTAGGCTATTTTAAATCGAGAAAGATTGCTACCAAATTATTTCTGGTGAGAAACCTGTTTTGCACTGAGTTCACTAGGCTTACCAGATGGTCAAAAGTGGATCAAGCTTTTATTTTCAATATTCCAAGAGCTGTTTATTTTCAATATACCATATGAGTCGAAATTCAACCAATTTTTCCAGGATTTTGCCGAAGCAACTTGTTAACGATATGAGTCGGTAGTTCACTGGGTTTGTTGGGTCCTTTCCATGCTTTGGGATGGGAATCACCAGTGCTTCTCGCGATTTATCGGGGTAGTAACTCATTTGCCATATTCTATTGAAAAATCGTTTTCCTTCCTCTACTGGGGGCATCTTTTTCATCATTCCGTTCACAATATCATCTGGGCCTGGTTCAGAGGCAACTGAATTAGCTCTCCCGGATAATGTTCCTCTTATTGACTCTATAAAGCTTACGCTGTCCAGGATTGGTATTATTTTGCATGCAACTGCGAAGTTCAATCCATTTTTGAGCAGGAAATGCTCCAGTTCTGTCAGGAGATCGGATGACAAAACGACTTTAGTTATTTCCGCTATTGATTCGGGGAAACCAAGTTCTTCCTACTATCCGGTTTACTTTTTTTGTGCCTCCTTTCTTGTTTTTGACAAATTCGCGCGCAGTGTTTTCAATATTCGTAAATATATGTTGATTCTCCTTTACACATGTGGGGACTGGAACATGGTGGAGGAGTTCAACGTGCAGCGCCGTAGTGGCGGAATCGGACCAACTGGTTCAGACAGTCTGACTTATCCCTATTTACCGCTGTGATAAAAAAGGGTGTCCACAAAGTGCGATAGTTGAGATTTTTCAGTCTTAAACGTCAAAACGGCGTTTGCATTGTTATTCGACGGCTAAAAGGTTCGTATCAAAGAGAGGACCAGTGTTGAAAGTGCGCATATAATAAATGACCACTGCTGTGTTGTAGGATGCACGTACACGCGTATAAGCAACCCTGAATAAGGAATTTCATGGTTTTTCTACTGAGAACTACAAACGGACCAACGAGAAAAATGTATACTGTACGAAGGGTAAAGTGAGTGGAAAGTCTTATATTATTGTACACTAATTAACAACTAGTATTACTTTCTTGTTGAAAATTTTTGACAAATTCCAATAAATGCAGTATTGATATTGACTTTGTACGGTATATACTTGGAAATTTCATAGTCAATTTATAATTTCTCTGCACATATTTGGGTTGAAAAACTCGGTGACATCAATGTATTCGAATGTATTTTCATATTGATATAAACGATTAAATTTTTTCTTACTAATAATTACAGTGATATGAAAAACACAAATTTTTATTCATGTGATAATTAATACATCCAAATTCTTAGAGTAAACGAACAATATCAAAAATATGTTAAATTGTCTGTATGTAAAATGACAATATTTTCAATATATTTTTCTTATATTTCTTTCATATTTATTAATATTTCTTCTAATTTTTTTTTTGTTCGTGTAATTTACGACAACATTAGATATGCAAGTTCATATTAAATTTTATCAATTGTTTGTGGAAATGTTCATTCACCTCTAATTCGAGAGAGTACTGATTTGTTGTCGTTGCTACTTGGCTAATCACTTTCGCTTGTAGGCAGGAATAATCAATTTCTTCACTTCCCACACCTGACACACGTGACCCTATCGCACCAATGCTGCTGCTTTTTTTACAGACTAATTTTCGAAAATAATGTGCCTTGTAATGTGTTAAAACCCAGTTGCAAGCACTTGCTCCATCACGAATATGGAACACTTTTCAACTTGACAATAAATTACATGTGAACACTACGATGACAGGCCAATCAGGTGTTCGCAGTGCACGTGTACAGCACTCAAATGTAGCAAACGACTCGTCTAAATCTGCTTTTTTTTCATTACTAGCGCAATTTCCGAAACCGAGGCTCAGTTCAAATCAAAGGTTATACAGGCCAAATCACAATTATTGCAACCGCAGGTTTCTCATTTGTAACAAACCAGTTGAAACTGTTGAACTTTGAAAACACTCTATTTATCAAAGAGGCAAATACTGATAGATTGCACTATGTGGAGTAATTCGCTCGATTCCGCCACTGCGGCGCCACTTACAGAGATGCTCCAACTCCATACACTCTCTGATTGCTCGAAATCTAGCTGTAGCGTCCTGTAGCAATATATTTCCCCAAAGGGATTGGTTGATTTCTGACTTGATCAGTGCGTGACTGGCCTGTTCCATGATGCGTTTTACTCGTTTCCTGAGAATGGGTTACTTTATCTTGAAACCCTCCAGGAGGCTGTTAATGATTTTGGCTCTTCGTAAAGGTTGTTTCCTCTTTTCTGTTAGTTTTTGACAAATTTCAATAATTCACAATATCTTGTATTCGGATTGCGATATAACTGATTATTCGCCTGCTATTACGGATTTCAAAAATGACATATCATTGTTCATATTAGTTCTGCTACTCCACAATAACAGTGAAGTATGACAAAAGAAATATTTTCATCTGCTCTGGCTTCGATACACACTTGCTTCACGGCTTGATTCTTGGATCATTCGTTTTTCCAGAATTGTGCATCCATTCACTATTGGGCATCGTTGTCATCTCCATCACCAGGGCTCGTGATTGGGGAGGTAGTGACACAACTCATCTGCATTCAACTCGCTAACCTCATGCCATTTACAGACTGCCGTTGCACTTACATCGGACGTTAAATTATAGCTTCACTTTCCTAGGAATAAATGATTTATCGCTGTCGAGGATGTCGGTTTCATTTTCGTACTGCTAATAAGCCGTTAGTGGCCGCGGGGGGTTTCTCATTCGCGGCACGTAGGCAGGGATTGCAATTACCTAGCAGGCTGTGCAATCAGGTGATGTGGGCACGCAGGATAATAGCAGTGTTGTTAACTAATTTCTGATCACTACTCCGGAGGAATGAGTGATTACGATGATAGGAGCGTGGTTTCTGCAAAAGCGGCGTTTCATGTGAAAATCAAAACCTGGACGCCACGCTGTTATCGATAGAATAAAATTTGAAACTGATGCAAATAGTACAATTAATCTTTTGAAGAGCTTCTTTCGAAAACGTGAGAGGGAGATGAGGTCGTTTCTTCAATAAGAATGACCAATACTCAAATATTTCATAAACCAATTTTTTTAAATTGGAATGCTGTACAACTGAAAATGTTTCCTCTATATGGAGTTGATAGACAAGCAGAATCAGGAGAAAATTCAATCTCCACAAAAATAATTTCTACAAAGTGAGTTTATTATACTTCCACGAGGTTCTATGATTAAATGATATATATGAATAATAATAATAATAATTTTAGTAATAGTAATGAAAAAAAAACAATCAGTTGAACAATATGTTTTATACGGGTGCTTTCATTCATAATGGGTCAGACTATATAATCAGTATTTCTGCCATATGGATCCTTTAATCAAACCTCTTCTTCTCTGAAAAAAACTCGCTTATTCAGCCCTAATGTGAATATTTCCATTGTAATTTATTTGTTTCATTTAATTTTTTTCTTTCTGTCTCAAGATATACAGTGCGCGTTTTAATATCACCGATACTACTATTTGAAATAAAATAGATTGTTATTGCTCAACAGATTGCGAGGGTGGGCACATCAACTCAAAGATTTCAAATGTCATGGGGGTCAAATTGCACATCTGTGAAAAAATAATTCAATTCTCTTTTCAAGCATCTATTTTTTTTTATTTCATTAATACAAGTTGTATCCTAGTGGTACCATTACCTCGATAACTTTTTAACCGTTCAAAGTAATTCAATGGGACACACACTACACTGTTTCGAATGGTGTCACCAATACTCTTTCTGAATGAAAATACATCGACAGGTGGCACTGACAGGCACATCAACTTGAAAATGTCTAATGTCATGGGGACATAGAGAAACTAAAAATAAAGAGAGTTGTCAAACCTGCAGAAAAAGTTGGCACCACGTTCAGACAGTGGCGACATATCTCGCAACTGGCCGAACTAAGTTAGTACAGTTGGTAAAACAGATTTATCTTCGGTTACCGATTGAGATAAGGCGGGTTTTTTAAATGTATTACTTTTATATGGTGTATATTTTATAAGTGATCGATTTGCCATTCCTGTAATTCATATGAATGGCTGTATCATATGAAATACAGGAATGGCAAATCGATCACTAATAAAATATATACAGTAATCGATTCGTAGAATGTTAGTTCGAAAGTTTCGAAATAAATCTTTGTTTCATGATATCAAGAACAAAATTAACGTTCTTATAAAATAAGAATAATTAGTTAAACACCATCAAAAATACATTAAATTTTATCTAGGACAAGGTACAACTACAGACAAAACAATAATAAAACTCTGAAAAACAACAAAATTAAAAATATTCTTCAGTCTTATCATGAAATCAACCAAAATAAAAACAACCTACCTTCAATAATTTTGTTAATTTATTAGCACAAGGAGAACGTGTAGGTATCACAAACACTCCAACTTGATGATAATCATATTAAGTAGACCATGTAGTTCGTGCTTCCTCAAATGGTGATAGGAAATGGAAACATTTGGATGGAAACAAGTACCAGTTTAGAAAAAAACGCACTATATTCCAAAGCTCTCGTGACTAGAGAAGGTTCCATATTCCACTAAATTAACAGTTAATGCGGATAATAGAGTGATCACCATTTACAACATAGAGTTTGAAATTATAAACCAACATCTGAAATAGGACAAACATTCAGAATTTATAATAAAGGAGGAGAGATCACTCTCACATAAATAAAAGTGCCTCAGCAGCTCCTATACAAGTGAAAAAAAAATATTTTGCACTGATCCAATCACATGGGATTATTGGATGCGGTGGGGCGACAAATAATTTTATGAAATACCATGAAGTCACCCAAGGAATTGAAAAAACCGTTTCATATTTCAATAAGAAACAAAACTTTCATAGCTATAATCAACAAAACAAAAGCTTTTCAAAAGTCTCCTACCCCCCTCTTATTTTTGGAACGATTATACATAAACAAGTGAAATTTGGAAACTGAACATTAAAGGTTGTAAACTTCCCTACTAGTGATGATAGATGACGAAATCGTCAAAGATGACGTCACAAGGCCATTGTGACCAATAATTTCAAATGGAACCCTACGGCAAGCGACACCTCTTTCAAAAGGTATCGACAAAAATCTATTCAATGATACTAATTTTGTTTGTGTTTATGGCAGTTTCGACAACTCGCTTTTAAAAAACGCAAAGCTGTTATGAATTAAATCAGTTAGTACTAAAATTCCAAATTCAAGCTCCGCCTCTGGATAGTTGTCAAATAAGCTGACGTTTTTGTTAGTCTCCCTAATTCGACGTTTTTGTAATTGTCCAAGTTTTTGTACATTTAATAATTTGTGTATTGTTGATTGAACGTTTAACTGTTTTAGAAGCTTTTGATACTTTTAATATTTTTGTACATTTTAATAATTTGTTAAACTATTGTGAGTCGAACGTTTGAGTGCTTCAAGAAGCGAAATGGTACGTGCTTTAGGTGATGAAGTAGCAGCGATCCTAAATCTTGGTGAAACTGTACAAAATATTCATGCAGCAGAACGCATTTTTAATGAGAGGTTTCCCGATCGCTCCGTTTCGAGGACACATTTGAGGGAGCTTCTTCGCAAGTTTGAAACAACGGGTAGTATTAATGATGCGAAACGATCTGGCAGACCACCAATTTCTGTTGAGAAAAAAATTGATATACTGGCAGAAGTAATAGTTAATCCTACTTTTTCAACAACTCACGTTGCATCTACCTGTGAAGTCAGTCGAAGTACAGTACACAGGGAGTTGAAAAAAAACAAATTTCATCCATACAAATTAAAAATGGTTCATCAACTCTCAGACGACGACCCAGACCGAAGACTAGAATTTTGTGAAAATATGGAAACTAAAATTAACCAACAGCCAGACTATGTCAAAACAATTTGTTTTAGTGACGCAAGTACTTTCTATCTAAATGGAAATGTAAATACACAGAATGTGAGGTATTGGAGTGACGCAAATCCTCACCTGTTTCGTGAAACACATACCCCATTTCCCCAGAAGGTGAATGTTTGGGCAGGCCTGGGAAACCGCATCGTTGGGCCCCTCGTTTTAAATACTAATTTAACTGGTGAGGTTTATCTGGAGCTGTTGCAAAACGCAATAGAACCGTTAATCCTTGAAATTTTGGAAGATAATCCAGATGAATTCGGCAATTTGGAAATAACATTCCAACAGGATGGTGCTCCTCCACACTATTACGGTGCAGTAAGGAGGTAGTTGGATGAGGAGTATCGTGGTAGATGGATTGGACGACGAGGTTCAACGGAATGGCAAGCTCGATCACCGGACCTCACACCTTTGGATTTTTTTCTGTGGAGGTACCTTGAATCGAAGGTTTACGCCACTGAACCTGGCAATATTGACGTTTTAAAACAACGTATTGTTGCAGAATGTGAGGCTGTTTCCGCAGACACATTTGCAAAAGTACGAGAAGAGTTTAAAAATAGGATATTTCACTATCAGGAAGTAAATGGAGGTCACTTCGAGCAATTTCTGTAAGTAGATACTAATTCTTAAATCTGTAATTAATATCATACTGAATGGAATTTAAATTTTAATGTTTACTAATGAACCATTAAAACTGCCATAAACACTAACAAAAAATTAGTATCATTGAATAGGTTTTTTCGATACCTTTTCAAAGAGGTGTCGCTTGCCGTAGGGTTCCATTTAAAATTATTGGTCACAATGGCCTTGTGACGTCATCTTTGACGATTTCGTCATCTAACATCACTAGTAGGGAAGTTTACAACCTTTAATATTCAGTTTCCAAATTTCACTCGTTTATGTATAATCGTTCCAAAAATAAGAGGGGGGGAGGGACTTTTGAGAAGCACTGTATAAAGAAAAGCAACACCCACGAACCAGTTCAACTTCAGTAGGCCCAATTTTCATCAATATGCCATTATTATTCAAATTGATATCATCTCATTCATGAATATACATATTATTATTACTATTATTATATTATAATCATCAGACCATTAAGACTTTCAACAAATTAAAAATAAAATTTGATAGTATAGAAAACGTAATGAAACGTCATGCATATTTGACATATGCGTTTTTGAGAAAAAACAAACTTATATTCCAAAAGGAAATGGAATACAATTTATAACCGTTTCACAGATAGTTGAATCGAAGCGGACAATAATGAAGCAGTAAAGTGTGTTATTTAGTAAATGTAGCGGGTGTAATCAATCAGAATGTCAGCGGGGAGTGACGCCGCGACGGCCCAACAAACTGGCGCGAGGCGTCCCGACGGCCTGTCGTAAAATGAATAAGTGCACGTACCATACATCACTGTCACGCCGAATATAGATATAAAATAACGATGAATGAACAGCTCTGTTGAATGCAGATAAACTTTCCTATTACACACATGTCGAATAATTTATCATGTCGACTGACAGTTGCTCTCCTACATGGACATTAATGTGTTGTCGCTGGTAAAATATTGAATTAGTTATTCTGGGTGAATTATCGATCTCTATAGAGAGATTGGATTGACTGGAGTGGCATTTCTCAAGCAAGAAGTTGACCGAGGACAAATTAGTTCCACTGCAAATATTATAATTATTAAATTGCTGAGATTGTACAAATCAGACACTAAAAAATTTCCTTTGTTCCAATATTCTTGATGATATAAGATACAATTGAGCTTTCATTTCGTAGATTTCAAAGAAATACTACGTCAGCACTCCACGATAATATATATATATATATATATATATATATATATATATACAGTGACCCATTTGAAAGAGGGCCACGTCTCTAAAACTGTTATTTATTATCCGATTCTGAAGTTTTTTTTTTCATTAGATAGAGCATCAATAGTTCTAGTTGAATGCCATGAATTCGAAATGAAAATAAAAAAATTTCACGGCCTACTTCGAATTTTTTTCTAGGACAAATATCCAAAAAACATACTAGAGATTTTTTTAATAAAATTTGATGACGCCACTGGATTTGTGATGCTTTGAAATGGATGTGACCGAAATTTCACGATGAAATTATTTTCTTCAACAGAAATATGGCATAAGTAAAATGTATATCACTTTATCAAAATATTTCGAATAGTCGTCATATAAATCACAATCTTGTTAAAAATATTATTCAAAATGCTCTTTCAGATCGTTAGCAGTCGAGTTTGTAAACAGCAGTTACTCAAAATGGCGTCAAATTATGTTTCTTCCGAAGGTAACTCCATAGTATAGGAGATAGTTATGTCCATCAGAACACTGCAGTTTTTCGCCAAAGAAATCAAATGTACATCTTTACATAAAATAGTAATCAATATTCAATAATGAATAATAACCAATATTGATAACATAAATGAGCTACAACAAAAGAATGGATTGAAATGAGAGTGCCTACACATTAATTTTCGTACTTTTCAACCAAATCCCGATTTAATAGGCTTTTCCATTTATATTCCAAATGACTAACTTTGTTTACCTGTCAGACCCAACGGCATTGACGGCGATTTTTTTTTTAAAGAAAATAAAATATTTCCGAGTTTTTTTATGGATAGTTGACTTGAATTTACATGGAGAAGAAAACTCACCTTCAGAAAATATTCGTGTACATTATTTTATCAACGAATGAAAGGTTTTTGGCGGTATAAAATAGGAAATAAGTACTTAACCTACGGAGAAAGTATCGAACGCCAATGTATGCAGGTGCCTTTGTCATGAAGTTGACTTTTGACATAATGTGAAAATACCGCTAATTTTGAACTAAGCCAATCTCAAATTGTTATTTCAAAACTAACCAATGGCTATTCACATTCCCGATAGCCAATCAGACTTTGGGTCTCAAAACGAGCGCATGCGCCTTAAAAATCATCTAAATGTAAAGGCCTATTCGATACATTTATTCTACCATTTTCTAATGCTAACTAACCATAAGATTCGATCAACATTCGATCATTGGTTTGGGGTAATATCTGTGCAAGCCTGTCTTATTCTTTCACGCAGTTCCTCTTTGGTGGTTGACAGTTATTCCAAATATCAATCTTGGTTTCATTCAAACATGCTGGGGATACCACATTTCAAAAATATTATTTTCATTAGGAGGCTTTGTAACTTTAGTTGCTATAGAGATGACAAGTCATCAGAACAATAGACGAAAAGACACAAATTTGTCAGTGTTAATAGTGAAGTTTATAACTCCTCAAGTACCTAACAATAATATAGTGTATAGCTGATAATTTGACTTTGCAGGAGAAAATTGAAATAGTGGTAACAACGACAGATCCGAAAGGGAAGTATGTAGAATTTTCAATAACATGGATCCGGAGCGTCGAAATATTAGCAGAGCTACAGTTGGCCGAATAAACCAAATTTTCAATCAGTATGGAGCTGTTTGTAAACATATTCTGAAGAATACTAATATTGTAAAAAGACAGAGACGAAATAATTCTGAACGAATTCGAAATTATTTTAATAATAATTCGAAAACAAGTGTGAGAATTGCAAGTTTGGACATTAACTTACCACGTGAAACAATAAGGAGAAATCTTAGGAAATAAAATAAGATGAATTAAACCAAAGTTTCTCCACACCATAGAAGAAGGCGATAATGAAAAGAGGATGGAGTATAGTTTATGGGCTCAAGTAGAATATCTTAATAACAGGAATTTTCTGAAAAAAATTTTGTTCAGTGACGAGGCAACATTCCCAACCAATGGAACAGTTAATTCTCAAAATACAAGGTACTGGACGGAATAAAATCCACATTGGATAATAAATTGCAGAAGACAGTACTCACAAAATAAATGTTTGATGTGGAATATTACATACCATGATAATTCGCCCCTATTTTTTAAAGCAATTTAAATGGTCAGAATTTATTGAATTTTTTGAAAAACGAATTTTTCATTGCTATGGTTGAACTTCCACAGAAGAGGCTCATCTTCTATTTCAATTAGATGGCTGTTCCATCCACACTAGCAGGATTGTGAGAGATTGGTTGGAAGGAAATTTTCCTAATCGGTGGATAGGGCGAAATAGTGCATTGATCGAGTTTTCCCCCAGATCCCCGGACTAGACTCCATTGGAGCTTTTCAATGGGGCTTCGTTGAAGAAAAAGTTTACAACACTCGCCCAACGAGCGAAGAGGAACTGCCTGAAAGAATAGGACAGGCTTGCAGAGATATCACCCCAAACCAAGTATCGAATGTTATGGTTAACATTAGAAAACGATACGATAAATGTATCGAATTATATGGAGGTTTGTTTGAACAGTCCGAAATTCAATGTGTAGGCACTGTCATGTCTACATCCTTTTGTAGTAGTTCATTTATGTTATTAATATTGGTAATTATAGTATTGTATGTAAAGATGTGCATTTCTATTCTTTGACAACAAACTGCAGTGTTCTAAGAGACATAACATAACCCATATAGAGTTGTTATGTTCTGGAGGAGTATTTTAAACCATATTATTTACAAAATTGTGATTTATATGACAACTATTTGAATTATTTCGATATTGATATGAATATTTTACTTATCATATATTTCTGTTAAAAAAAAATTTTTTATCGTGAAATGTTGGTCACACCCATATGAAAACATCACGAGTCCAGTGGCGTCGTCAAATTTTATTAAAAAAAATCGCTAGTATGTTTTTTGGATTTTTGACCTTGAAAAAAATTCGAAGTAGGCCGTGAAATTTTTACTTTTATTTCGAATTCATGGCATTCAACTGGAACTATTGATGCTCTATCTACTGGAAGGAAAAACTTCTGAATCGGATAATGATTAATAGTTTCAGAGAGGTGGCCCGCTTTCAAATGGGTCACTCTGTACATATACATATATAAGAGGGAAATTTTTAATGTATGTGAATATATATATAGAAAATAGAAAAGAAATTGTGGCATTGCAGACAAATTTCTTCCATCTTCGAGCAGAATTCGAACCCACGACCTCAAGATTACTAGTCTTATGCTCTACCACCTGAGCTATCGAAGACTCTGGGTTCATATCTGCGCTTCGCGATACCGATTTTCCTAGTACTTAATGTAAGTTGTTGACACCTGGGAATGAAATATGAAATTTAAAATCTACGCCTGTTATCAATGGTCATCAAGACCGCTTGTGGGACCGGCGATGAAACTTCCAAGGGGACAGCTAGCAAACCAGAATATGGACCACGAATCTCTTCAAGTGGCAGGAGTTGAGGCTCAACTTCAAGATCTCTTGTCTCTGGAACGGTTTGTTGCAGTAGCGCTTGAATTATCTGTTTCAAGATATTCAGGAGAGTTGTCCACTGCTGAAGTCCTGGGTGTTTCTTGTTCTATTGATATGTTCGTGGTCTCTGCAGGGGTAAACATATAGGCAGGAAATGTATCTGGATTGACAGGCCAAAGTCCAGTGGTTTTTAAGCCATGACACGCATTTTCTTGCTGTTTTTCCATATGCCTCATTCAATAGGTTTCTGATTTGGAAATGTGTGTTGCTGTCTTCCCATGTGCCTCATTGAATAGGCTACTAGGGAATGTGTAACGACCCGTCCTGGATGACCTTTTAACTATTTCGATATTTCTTGATTGGAATATGTTTTTGGTGGTCCATAAAAACACAGATCGAGTGGTTGTAATCTGTGGGTGCAATGCGGTGGCAAACATATAATTTGAATACCATTTTCTTCAGCAAAGTTCAAGGCAACAATTCCTCCGTGAGTAGCGTGGCCATCCACGATCAGAATAACTTCATTTTCAAGGGTAGCTTTCGCGTAGGTCTGGAAATGCTCTAACCATTTCAGGAATACTTCTGTAGTCATCCGTCCCGACTCTTGACCTATACCCAGAGTGCTAGCCGGCGCTCCATCGGGGAGTTCATTTTCCATGCTTTTTCTGAAAAATGGCAAAGCTGGTGGGACATATGAACCACCAGCACTGTCGTACAACAGACCACAGTGACATTAGATCCACGTTCGGCGCTGGTAATACAACCAACTTGTTTTCTTCCTGTCGTCGCCAGTAATTTTTGTGATTTCTGGACTGTATATAGGCCAAATATCCTATGGGGCTTGATGTTGCGAGTCTCCACTAAATCTTGATAATTTCTGGAAAAATATCTTGGGGCTTAACAAAAGCGTGGGCTCTAGCTTCAGATGTGGCTTCTGGTTTGCGCAACGAAATGTCTTTGTTTCGTCTAAGTAACCCTTTCAACCATTCCTGGCCAGCTCTTCTTCTTTATTTGTTGAAGTTGTGTTTCAATCCATTCTTATCTGCTAATTCAAAGGCAAGCTCTTGCACGGATGATCGTGTTAAACCAAATAAATGTGTTCCTGAAAATGTTGAATGCTCTACAAACTACTTTTCTATTCCAGGTGGAGAAGTTTGTTTATGTCTTCCCAAACCTTTGAAATTAGTCATCAAAATTTCATTGTGATCCAAAGCGTGTCTTCGAAGGGTACTCTGCGGAATGCCAAATGTTTTAGTTGCTAAAAGCTAGCCCATTTCCTTGTGTCGGTCTGTCTTCCTTCTGTAGTCGCGCGGCTTGTTGCCATCTTATCATTTAATCAAATAACTATATAGTAGGACTAGTAATAGTAAAAGAAGTAAATATGGTAATCTACCCTGCTATACAAGCATAGATGGGCCAAATGGCATACCTATGACGCTTCGTCCATATTATATATATGCCATTTTGTCCGTACGTGGTTTTGAATATCTTAAAGTCGAAAAATAATAAAACACCAAGGTTTTTTTATCAAAACGAAACACAAACCTCAAAGCAAAATGTTAAGAAATAGAAATAAGGTTTCAATGCAAATGATTTACAAAAAGTTGAAAAACTCGTTGCGGCGAAAAAAACTTGTAACGGTAGAATTGGTTCACAGTGACTGAGAAAAAAAGGCTGCGTTAACAACGGCAGTATTTTGACAGTTCACTAATAGACAATTGGGCCGCGCGCTAAGAGTGCCAACATGACGACAAAACCAGCCAAATTTGAAATACCTCCAGTATGTCGTTCCACCCGTATGCTAGATATTCGAGAATTCACCAACTCGGTGTCTGAATGCGTCTTATTAAGGATACAATATGTAAATAAACGGGAATAGTACCAATAACTTGCAAATATATTTAAAAACGTTCAATACAAATTTGACTCCTATCAAAATTATATCATTGACAATTACATTAATAAAAACATTATTTTTTCTATATACAAAGTGAACAAAAAATACAACAAAACAACCATATCTTCAACACTATCTATTTTTCCACAATAGACAATCATTTATGTAGGAAGTATAAGAATACCTACCGTCAATATAGAAAACTGATTTCAAAATGATTGTATTTGCAGTGAGAATGAATGAGAATTGAAATTTACTACTTTACTCATAAATGCGACGAGTGATTTCTCTTGTCTTCTACTCTTCAAAATACGCACGGAACAGTTCGACTTTTGGTTGTAGGAACAAACTTCAGCGAAAGACAAAGACAGGAATGTCCAAATTACTTCTCGTGAACATTTCTTACTGTTTTCTGATTAGTTGCTAAGTAAGATATTTCATTCACAAGCCAATCAGAAAACAATAGTCGAATGTGACAAATGTCGTTGACGATTCCCAACTAGTGGCGCGTGCGAGAAACTTGAAAACACTACCTGTCAATACGGTTTACCTGTCATTCCGGATTACCAGGTTACAATGGCCATTTATATCATTTTAAATAAAATACTCTTTGCATCTTTGTGTTTTTACAACTGATTGTTTGATAATTGTGATTTTTTAAGTGCTTCAAAGTATGTTGACACTATCTGCTAGTTCCGATTTCATCACTAGTTTGGATAAAACGAGGTTCGTTTGTTTTCTCCACTATGAAATTGAATACCAATCGCAGGTAGCCTACAATGAATGCTCAGACTCTTTGTACATTTACCAAACAATAATTCCCCATTAATTAAACAAATCGGGAGATAAACCGGAAGAAATTAATTAATTACAAACCAATACAATGTCGGAAAAAATTCTGAAAAAATTATCAAAATAAGAATAGAGAAATACCTTCAAAAATATCATATACTATCAGACCACCAATACGGATTTCGTCATACCAAGTCAACACAAGATGCAATGGTCCACTTGACAAGAGATATTTATGGGACAATGGACAAAGGAGAAAGTTCATTATGTGTCATTATTGACCTAGCAAAAGCCTTGGACACGGTATGTCTTCATAAATTATTGCGAGTATTGGAGAATATAGGTTTTAGAAGTGGACCATTGAAACTTCTTACGAGCTATCTATCGAACAGAAAACAGAGAGTTTGAATCAATAATTCATATAGTTCAGATCGAGTCATTGAGTACGCAGTGCCACAAGGAACAGTTCTTGGACCGATTTTATTTAACATTTACATTAACAATATCTTTAATATTGATGTAAAAGTGAATATTATTAGCTTGCCGACGACACTGCACTCCTATTTCGTGGCAAGGATTGGAACAACCTAAAATCTACCATCGAAACAGAATTAGTAACTATATTCCATTGGTTCGACAGTAGATAAATAACCGTAAATTTTTCGAAAGCCGTTTTCAATATATAACAAAAACTTACCCACATATAAAAGAATTACAATTAATATCAATGGCAAAGTCAATGAGATTGGTATGAAAGAACATATAAAATATCTAGGACTTATTATAGATCACAATCTCAGATGGTATAAAAACGCTGAACACGTAACAAATAAATTGGAATCACTAATATCAAAATTCAAGCTATACCGAAAGTTGTTCGATATTGCACAATTGAGAACACTTTACGCAAGCCTAGCCCAAACATCCATAATTTATGGAATACTTATTTGGGGAGGATTGGCTGATAAAAATAATATGTAAAAAAACCTACAGATTTCCATCAGATGAACTTTTCCAACAATCTAAACTATTCACAATCCAACAATTATACTTTCTGAATCTTGCATCTTACCATCACCAACACAAATATGAACTTCCCCAAATAGATCATCCATACAACACTCGACTCAAAAATCAAACAATCAGGATACCTGAGGTTAAAAGTATAAGAAACCAAAGATTTCTCTCAAACTTAAGTCCAATGATTTACAAAAAGATACCAAAAGAGATAAAAATAATAAATAGTTGTTTCCTACTTGAAACAACTAAAACTATGGCTTTTAGACCTACCGCCCAAGCCAATCTCCGAAAGAGAAATATAAATAAATAAAAGAAATACAAATAATGTAAACTACTGTATATAATATTCAACATCAACAAAGGTACCATATACATATTTTATCATTATCATGAGTTGTCCATGAACAGAGGCTAATCTCTCGATAGGGCACTACCTACCTATACCCACCTGTAACAAGTGAATTCATATAAAACCATACTCTATTTGAATCCCCATATTCACTAATCTTTTATTGTCAATATTCACTGATCTTTTATTGTCAACACATAATCCATTGAATATTTCACACTAATTTTAATAACACGATATATTTCACTATTCTTTTATTGTCAATACTTACTCTATTGAATATTTCATACAATCTGTACACAACTGATTTTATAAATGTGATATACTTGTTCTATCTTATTTTAACTTATAATAAATATATTATTAATATTTATATATATATATATATATTTTTATATATATATATATATATATATAATATATATATATATATATATATATATATATATATACATATATATATATATATATATATATATACAGGGTGGCCCACCACATTCGCCTCGGTATTTCTAAGAGAAATTAAGAGAGTTAGGGAAAAACTTTCAGCACAGTTATATGTGGGTCCATGAGGAGCATATTCCAAAATCATTTTGAAATATATAGGGTGATCCCCAAAAAAATTACATACCAAATTTATATTTTTTCTTATGGAACACCCTATATTTTTTTATATTTTTAGATACAATAGACAAAATAAAGGTGAGTTACTATTATATTTCCCATACTTAAAACTGACCGTTTCTGAGAAATTTCGGGAAATTTAAAAATACAGACCATAATTTGAAAATTGTTTTCACCCTGTAACGTGTAACGAGCTGCTCGTGATTAAATGTACTGCTTAGCTCGAAGGTTAAAGTTAACTACTACATGCAATTTTTAATGCAATATTATACAGAGTGGCAAAAAAAATTGCCTCAAAATTTGGACACACATTTAATTAAATAACTTCTTAAAGTTGAATGTAACACCCCGTATTTAGTGACGTCATTTGACGCAGAATTAGATTCCCTTCAAAACTATATTAGGGTTCCCTACACCTATCTCTTCTGCTTTTTACACAAAAGGCGTTTTTATATTTTACTTATGAGTAATTTTTTTATCTTAAAAATGAAACACACTGTATTGTAATGAAAACCTTAAAATGCGTTTTAAAAACCTTTTTATTAAGGAATACGTAGATTCGCTAGAAGCAGAACTTTAAATTTTTGAAAATACGGTGTATCTAAAGTAAAATGCAGGCAAATGTAAAAACTCAAATTTATTGCCATTTCTGAAATATTAAAGCATTCTTCAAAATAAGAAGATGCACGTGTCTTAATTATTGAGGCGAAATATGTTAAATTCGCTTGTTTCTTAGCAAATTAGACTTCATATTGAAATAAATACCAAAATTACAATATGGGGTCAATAAAAACATACATTTACGATTTCCTATAAAACCTATTATACTTTTTTTTTAATAATAGCCAGGTCTCCGGAACTTACAAGTCCCGACTATTTTTTATGGGGATATATCAAAAGAATTGTTCACGATACACCGCCAACGACACCTCAGGATATGAAAGTACGAATAAGAAATGCGTTTCGTTCCATACCGCAAAATATGTTATCGAGCGTTCAGCACTCATTTCAAAAAAGAGTTCGCCTATGCATTTGAATAATGGACACCATTTTGAGCATTTATTGAAATAATAAACTATTTAAGTTTCTCAATTTTTCGATGAAATGACTTCAAAAATGCTTTTTAAGCTTTTCATTACAATATAGTGTGTTTCATCTTTAAGATAAAAAAATTACTCATAAGTAAAATATAAAAACGCCTTTTGTGTAAAAAGCAGAAGAGATAGGTTTAGGGAACCCTAATATAGTTCTGAAGGGAATCTAATTCTGCGTCAAATTACGCCACTAATTCCATTCAACTTCAAGAAGTTATTTAATTAAATGTGTGTCCAAATTTTGAGGCAATTTTTTTCGCCACTCTGTATAATATTGCATTAAAAATTTCATGTAGTAGTTAACTTCAACCTTTGAGCTGAGCAGTACATTTAATCACGAGCAGCTCGTTACACGTTACAGGGTGAAAACAATTTTCAAATTATGGTCTGCATTTTTAAATTTCTTAAAATGTCTCAGAAACGGTCAGTTTTAAGTATGGGAAATATAATAGTAACACACCTTTATTTTGTCTATAGAATCTAAAAATATAAAAAAATATAGGGTGTTCCATAAGAAAAAATATAACTTTGGTATGTAATTTTTTTGGGGATCACCCTATATATTTCAAAATAATTTTGGAATATGCTCCTCATGGACCCACATATAACTGTGCTAAAAGTTTTCCCCTAACTCTCTTCATTTCTCGTAGAAATACCGAGGCGAATGTGGTGGGCCACCCTGTATATATTACTTTTTGTGGGTTTTCTCTATTTCATTCGCTATCATTGTTAGCCATCTGGTTATATTTGTAATATCTGTTGTTGAGCAATATATTATTACATTTTTATTGCATCCGACAATTGCCAGTGTATACTTACGGCTCTGAACAGCTTCTCAATTTTTTTTAGTTTTTGACATAGAAAAAATATATTTTTGATTTTTTTTCGAATTTTCAACCGGTGTAATTCGTTATGAAACGGAATTATACAACCGTCATTAACGGGTGTGCAAGAAATGAGATTACACCCTGTTTATCAATTGACATGTTGACTACTTCACTCCGATTCCTCAGTGAGTCATGGCACAAAAATCGTAATTAAAACGAAGCAATAATTTTATTGTGACATTGATGAACGATCTACACCATTATTTCACAGATATCAGACCATCTCTCGCTCCATAATTAATCGTCGGCTATAAAGTTTATTTATGTTGTGTAAAATACTGAAATGAACGGCATAGGCTTTCCTGACAGATGGGGGAAATCATCTCGAAACATAAAGCGCCAACAAGGATTGATATGTTCCACATGCCTCCAAAGTTTATTAAAGCTGACAGTTGTGTTTCATCAAACTACCGTGGGACGAGGGGTCATAGAAGACTGACGCGGCTCCCTTTGATCTCGTCAAAGTAGGTGCTTACGACTGGGGCAATCTTAATTTTATATCTGTTTCGCATGCGGACGGGGCCATCCATCTTTGAATCTCAAAGATGGTTCGACATTCTTGATGTTTACAGGGGTAATTCGTTTAGAACACTTCATGAAAGTTTTTTATTGCTTTTGGCAGTAAGATATCTTGGATCTGGAGTTTATCGGCTGTTTTCTTGGGTTCAAGTTCTTTTTTTTATTGCAACATTTTGTGATATGCTGATCATTTGGGCGTCCTAAAGTCACACTCACTGGAAATACATACAAATAACACCAATACATAAAACTGTTCATCTCACTCGCAAAATCATCCTGTCTATCAATATCATTTTTGAAAAATACATTGAGTAAATGGCTTCTTATTCAAAGGAAATAGACTTCCAATTCCCAGAGAACATAGATCAAATATCTTGAACAACCAGTATTTCATTTTGATCCAATGTAAATGATAACACTAGTTCACAGTACATCTGTTGTCGGAAAATGTTTTGCTGTTGCTGACTATATATGATATTAATGCTCATTTCGAATATATAAGTAGATTTTTTTTATCAGCTCTAATTTTTGAGTTTTAGATATCTACTTTTCAAACAGAAAAATCTATTTAGTGAGATTTTTTTTTTAAATTGAGTTAATCATTCTTCATCTTCAACTTCGCATTAACGATCTTCTCTTATGTGTGGAAAAATGGAAAATGGCGTAACAGGGACCAGCAATATTCAGACATTATATTCGTATCCCAGAAAACGTTCTTCAATGACTCGTAAATCTTGATACATATGCTCCCCCTGTTCCTCGCTCATATCTACTAGATTTTCCGGAAACCTGTCCAGGTGACTTTGGAGGAAGTGGAATTTTATGCTCATATTTCACACCATATTTTTCGATTGTAAAAGGAGGTCTTCTACAAGTTCAATATAATTTTCATATTTTCTATTTCCGAGAAAGTTTTGCATCACAGAGACGAAAGCTGTCCAAGCCCTCAATCCAAGCTCAGTCATAAAATTTCTAAATTGAGTATCTTTCTCAAGTTGTCTCTCCAATGCCAAAATTTATTCACACACACACACACACACACTTATTTGGGGACCGTCAATAATACTGGCTTCAATCTTTTCCATAGTGAGTTGAGAAAATGTTTGCCAAATGTAGGAAAAGCAGTTTCTGTTTTTATCGAGTGACTTAGGGATCTGCTTCATAATCCCCAGTTTTATATGTTAATCATGTCACGAGCTACTAGTAAATTGTTGACACTACCAAAGTAATAGTCATCGAGATGATTTTGGTGTTCCAAATTTGAAAGCACTTCTTTTGCCATTTTTCCATAATCTCAAATATTCAACACACGATATACAAACACAATTGTCATGTTTATCCAAAAACATCCCAAAATACAGAAAATAGGTATTTTTGACGAACTTTTCTACAATCGTTAAACACATATTCTCCACATATGTAGCAAAAATTATTTGGGTTGTTTAAACAACGTCTCCATGAACTACTCATGTCACAAAAATTTCGGATAATAGAGTCAAGACAGTGAAGTACGCATGTTATCAACGAATAAATACTCATTATTTATGGAAATTTAAAAAAGCACCTTAAGCTGCACAAAAACTTTTGAGGATAGATTTGAAAAAAAATTCACGGCACCAGACAAAAAGTTGAATTTCGTTAACTAGTGTAATTGATAGATTTTAGTTTCTTTATATTCGATATGCTTGCAATATGCATGATTTGATGAAGATCATCCTATTTCAGAGTTGTCATGGAAGAAGTAAGGCAGGTAGAAACTCTCATGCAAGTAGAAAATAAATATTTCCTGAGAATATGCGATTATAATTCGAAATTATTTGAATGGTTAACAAAGTCTGAAAATGATGCCACAGCTACAGAAGAAGCTTTGCTCATTTTCAAAACTCATGGTCTTTCATTCTCCATCATGTCAGGAAATTGTCCAAAATTTGATTCAAAACACTTTGAGATTTCATTTCGCGAACTGCCCATCTCTCATGTCACTTGTAGCCCTACCTACAGCCAGTCAAACAGTCTAATAGAACAACATATGGAAATATTTGGTGGAGTATGAAGACATCACCTTTAAACGATTACTGATACGCTTTGAGGGATACAGAATACCCAAGCTGATCAACTGGGATGCGTACGGAAAGACAGCTAGCTCCTCAGAAGTCAGCTGGCTGACCAATCCACGGACTCAGCATAGGAACTCGGCATAGAGTCCAGACAGCTTCAGAATAATACAATGAAGGCATATGGAAGTAGCTACCCAGAAAAAAGTAAGACGGTCAACAGAGAAGTGTCTTGGTGAGAAGACTACAGAACAGCTTTTCCTAAGTACCACAAGGTACTCAGAAAAATCGAAAAAGTACATGGGGGCACATGTGAATCCAAAAAGCATACCAACGGTATAGGTTTGATCAAAAAGTTCAACAGGGGATATGCAGAAAACTGGAAGGAAAGCACAAGTGTACTCATTGAGACACACTTTTCTGAGTCCAGGGCTGTTGATGACGAACTGTGAAATGCGTACCTGGGAGGGGTTGTTACTAATCCTCAGGAGCCTAGTGGAAAAATATTCTCTACCCAAAAGATCGAATAGGCCATTAAGAGCTTCAAGCTTTTAAAATCAGCCGGGAAGGACGGACTATGTCCCACCTCACTAAAAAAATATTCTTGAGATATTAGAGCCCTTCTTGAAAGGGCTGTTCAATCAGTTTTATTATCGGTCACATATAGAAAGCCTGGAGAGGAGGCTGCAGTGGTTTTCATACCAAAGACTTTGAGACGACTAGCAAACGAACCAAAGTCTTATCGCCTTATCAGTCTCGTCTCCTTCCTCTAGAAAACAATGCGAGAATCATAGACTATTATATTGGAGAACCACTTCACAATAAACAGTTTGCCCATCAATCAGGCATATCTACAAGGGATGCTACACAATTCCTGGTTGAAAGCATTGAAAAGATATACTCTGCCAAAGTATTGGCCCTATGTGCATTCAGAGATATAGAGGATTACTTCGGTAACACCTCAAATGGCTCCATCAGTAGATCACCAGAGGAAAGGAATATAAACACCTCACTGATCAGATGGATACAGGCAATGCTGAAAAGTAGAATCACTGTGGTGTCTGGGAAAAAAACGGTCAGAAATACAGCGGAAAAAGTGACTATAGCCTTTGTGGTCATTGACCGTGGATGACTACATGACTCTGGATTTACGACTCAAGGTTACGCCGATGACCTGGTCCTCACTATAGGGGCAAACATAACGGTATGATATTCAATTACATGTAAACTCAGAATGAGGAGCTGGTTCCATTCACAAGGAGGTGTATGTACGAAGAAAAAACCTGAATGGAGTTCAAACTTTCTCCATAGAGGTAAAAAATTTGGACGTTATAATCGACCGAAGACTAACAAGGAAGAGTCTCATCAATGTCATTCTTTCCATGTTACAGCAGCAACCTAAACATGCCGCAGAGCATTCGGCAATATATGGGATTTGAAGCAAAAAATCACATATTGGTCATACCAAACGATCATCAAATCCATGGTCATCTATGCATCATTAGTATGGGGCCAAAAATCCAACAGTACTTGGCACAAATCAAGCTGCAAAAAGAGCAGGGGCAATGTTCACATGCCCCACTGCAGCATTCGAGGTAATGCTGAACCTTCCGCCACTGCACTTGGGTGAAATGAAGAAAACTTGTAAGCTGGAAATCTGACTGGACACCTGAATATAGGTACTGAAAAATATTCCCCTAGAATCTGAGAAGAAACTATTACACATGATTCCAGCTAGGGACTACTTCGAAGTGCATGTTGAAGTGATTATAGACTCTCACAAAAATATGCCCAACAGACGGGCCTCAACTAGGAGGGAATGCATCAGTTTGGTATACTGATGGATCCAGGATGGGTAACAAGTCCTAGTTTTGGGTTTTCAGAAACCCTAGACGAAGCCGCAACCATTTCTCAAGCATAAGTTCATGCTATAGGAATTTGCAAGAATGGCTTGAAACAGTCTCTATCATATCAGATAGTCAAGCAGCACTTAAAGCTCTAAAGTCGAACACTTCTGGTTCTAGACTGCAAACTTTCCCTACGACAGCTGGCTACGAATAATCACGAGGTGTCAGGTCGCAAGGAAACCAAAGAAAACAGACATCATTACTGAGGAAGGGGCGAACACTCACTTTCCTGATCTAGAACCCTTCTGTGGTCTCCTCAGAACCCACATTGAGACAGAGTTTCGGCCACGGGGAGCTGACCAAATCAAAAGCCACTGGAATAAGGTTTCGGAACGAAGACAACTGGAGAGGCTCCAGAGAAAGGCTTGAAACTGGTAATGGGACTGCTCATCGGACATTATCACCTGAGGTATCACCTGGAAAAAATCAATAGATCAGACTCTGCGTTATTGCGACAACTTCGCTGAAACTGCAGAACACCTGATTTGTCTCATTAACATCCTCAGACATCAGGAACTTAGCTCCCAGGAAACCAATAAACTTCGCAGGAAGGTGTCCAGGGTCTTGAATAGATGAGGTGTAATGTACACAGGATCTTATAGGTCCAGGTACTGAGAGGCTGGAGATCCATATCGACCCTCCTACGATCTACAATTTACAATCTTTGTATCTTGTAGCTTTTGAATTTTCAATTTAGTTAATAAATATGATTGATAACTCATCTTGATTCCCCTCATCTTCGAGTATTTCTTTGAAATATTCAGTTGCTTTGTTCAATATCACTTCATCATAGAGATGTATATGTCTTCCACCCATCTCGATTTTGTTTTTTGTTTATACTAATCCTATGTCCACAACGTTCTGTGTTGAAAAGTTCAGCTCTAGCCCAGCTCTCTTCCCTCAGTGGTGCTTCTTCCACTTCGATGATTTCTTCGTCTCATCGTTATTTGACTTCATCATCATGTTCCATGAATTTATACCTATGATCAATCCCAAAGTTGGATACTTGTGATACAAGCACCTGGATCAGCTTAACACGGAACAGAGCATGAAGAAGTTGTTAATATTCCTTGCAGTTGCACTTTCCCCTAGAACATATCGCCACTACCTACAGCAAACGCTTTTACTGAATCATGATTCGCCTCAACTGAGACCCGTTCATTCAGCAGGATAAAAGGTATAGTTGAAACGTTTTCGGATGGCGAAGTAGGCAATGAATCATTGGTGAGATCTGACAAATACGTCCAATCCTTTTCCACTTGTTTGAGATATACTTTAGGCACGCCCAGATACGCCCCTGAATAAGCTGCGACAAATTTTGCGAATATATTCCTTACACTAGAAAAGGATGGCCAATGAGATGTAATTCCCATTAGAAACAGATGGTTCAACAGAGGGGGACTCTAAGTTAGCCTGGAAATCGCCTCATTTTGGATGTTTTGATCCTTCTGGTGTGATGTGTTGTTTCGTCTGTTGTGATGAGTTTGTGATACAATTTTAGAATGACACTCTTGGAGTTTTGAACGAGCAAAATAGAAAAATTGTGTCAAATATTTTGGAGTATTCACATAATAAAAAAGAGACATCCACTGAAAACATGTTTGTTATTAATTGTGAAGCTGTGGTATTGAAATACTAGAACAATTTCCAGAATACCGTACAAAGGCCCACGTAAAACAGCTGTTTTTTTTTCTGTTACAAAAAGTGCTGAATATGATGGTTTTATTTGATATTTGTTAGGTCCTTGCAAAGAGAAAAGCTTCCAAAACGCGAGATTTGCCTGAAGAATCGAATTTAAACGGTTTTCTTCACATAAAGGATTCAATATAAAATTGAACCAGAGAAAGGTAGATCTCAGGTGAAAAACAACTACTTTCCTGGCAAATACCACGCAGAACGTTGAATGATATTCACCTGAAAATCCATGCATACTTCCATATAATATCAATGGACATTGAATGCAAATGTTTCTTTCTGATAAGCTCGATTATGTTTAATTTATGTCGTGTTCACCTAACAATCCGCATACCGGTTTCAGGCTTCTTGGCCCTCATCAGTACGGAGTAGTCAACCAGCCAAAGGTACAAAGAACTCTGGCTGAAGTGAGACACAACTAAACAAACCACTTTTGGGAACAGTAAAAAAATCAATTTATACAACCATCATCGATCTTGTAACACCTATAGGTATGCCGGAAAAGATAAACTTTAACTGGCGGTACCTAGTGACAGAAAGAAACATCGAAAATCTCCCACCTCGATAGGTTTCTAAATAAAATTCCTTCTCAGTAGGAGTGGCAAGCCCGTCTAGCATATAGTGAGAGATAAGTGCCATGTGAAGTGGAATGAATAGAAAAATCGAATTTAAACGGTTTTCTTCACATAAAGGATTCAATATAAAATTGAACCAGAGAAAGGTAGATCTCAGGTGAAAAACAACTACTTTCCTGGCAAATACCACGCAGAACGTTGAATGATATTCACCTGAAAATCCATGCATACTTCCATATAATATGGGTCTCACTTCAGCCAGAGTTCTTTGTACCTTTGGCTGGTTGACTACTCCGTACTGATGAGGGCCCAAGAAGCCTGAAACCGGTATGCGGATTGTTAGGTGAACACGACATAAATTAAACATAATCGAGCTTATCAGAAAGAAACATTTGCATTCAATGTCCATTGATATTATATGGAAGTATGCATGGATTTTCAGGTGAATATCATTCAACGTTCTGCGTGGTATTTGCCAGGAAAGTAGTTGTTTTTCACCTGAGATCTACCTTTCTCTGGTTCAATTTTATATTGAATCCTTTATGTGAAGAAAACCGTTTAAATTCGATTTTTCTATTCATTCCACTTCACATGGCACTTATCTCTCTTGCCTGAAGGAGTTGAATCTGCAATACGCACACTTATTTATACCATGATAGAAAATAAACACTTTTAACGAGAGAAAATCTACGCCAAGGACATATGTGTAACACAACTTCGGGTATAATTCAAAAACATCTAGGTTTTTGTTTATCAAAAGTTGATGATAGAAGTGCTCTAATGGAAAGACCACATATTGCATCAAAACGTATGAAGTTTTTGGGGGAATATATGAATAATGCCTTAGATGTTTTTCCTTGAAGAAACGTGGATTTTTCAACATGGAAGTAATACAATGGCATGACAATAATGTAAAACTGTGCGGAACAAAAGTAGCTCAGGAAGTAAAGGATTGATAATTGTTCATGCTGGAAATAAAGATGTAATTATTGATGGTTCTTATATACCATTGATAATGATTTCGGAATTATTCGAAAAGTGAATGGCAGAACAATTGCTACCGAGACTTCAAAAACCATAATTGGTTATCATGGATAATACAAGGTATCGTTCAGAATTCCAAGTCGACCAAGGATGACATCATACAATGGCTGCAAACTAAAAATATATGTTTTTCTCAGTGCGCCTTAAAATGTGACCTGTTAGAGACTGTGAAGCAATTTGAGCTTAAGAAAATAGCAAAATAATTTATGAAATGGGTAATTCTGTTCTACGACTACCACCATACCACTGCCAGTTCTATGCCATTGAACTAATGTGGACACAATGCAAAACAAACATTTCTATACAAGAATATACGACAAGATAGCTACAGTGACGAGGCTGTATTGAATACATTGAAAAAGCATTAAATAAAGTTACTACGCAAAATTGGGCAGATTATATCAAAATCTTATTACTACAAATTGGGGACGAGAAAAAATGTTGGACTGTCAAATATTACCCTTTATAATTCATCATCCGAAGAAGATGCAGACCACTGAGAAATTCTTTGATGACTTTGTTACAATATGAAGCTGATAAAACTTTAACAGAGTTTATATATCAATACAGTTTTCAGAGTTTGATATTCATATAATCCTATTGCCTACTACTGATTTACTTCTGTTAATTCTATTTTTTTTTACTGGAAATGAACGCAAAAGGGTAGACCTATTGTGTAGGCAACGGCTGGCCCGCAGTGCGATCATTGGAAGGGGTAGGGGATAAAGGAAGGAGATAATTGTGGACCCTCTTTTTGAAGAGCTGTAGGTTATCCGTAGCAGCCCTCTAAAAAATGATTGTTGATGGAGAGTGATCCTTGCCGTGTCAAACTTGACTGTTTAGCGTGCCGAGTTCGTCGGTAGAATATGATAATAATAATAATACATTTACTATGTATGGAATCTAGAAGACGAAGCAAATGCTTCGGTGCCGAACCCCATATGTGCGAGCAGTACTCTAGCAGAGGTCGGATTTGAGCCTTATACGTCGTCAACAGTTGGTCAGGAGTAAAAACCTTTATAATCAGTTTCTACAAAAGTGAAATGGGTTATTAAATTCTCCTTAATTATTCTCTTTCCAAATCCAACCCTGGCAATTTGCATTTAGAGAGGATCAAGAACGGACATACCTGCACTATACTAATCTTTCCACCTCACATTCATTCTCAAATACATTACTCTTAGTTAATTTGGGCTGGCTCAACAGCTGTCATTCAGCTTAATTACCATAAGCATATAACATTGAAATGAAACAAATATATACATTTCGTCGACCCAATGATTCATTGTCTACTTGGTCATCCGAAAACGCCTGTACTTTATATTTGAATTTTGAATATCAAATCACTACGTATTGAGCTCAAACTCCCATATATAATCATTTTTGCACATCCTGTTTCCTTATGGCAATGGAATGTGTTGCCATATAATTTTGACTGGAGTTATTGTGGCTAACTTCATACTGTGGAATTTTCGTAACGCGCCAACGTGCCAAAAGGAGTAAAACTTCAAAACCAAAAAAAATATTGTTAACATTTCGACCAATTAGTCATATAAGTAACATTATACTTGAATATTGTACCAAAAAAATCTCAACATGACCCTAATCCCTAATCGAATTAATATCATTAATCACTTTTCTATCTGGCATCCTCTGAAACGTTATTATTTGATTTGGCTCCGATGCGAAATGTCTAGAAGTATTTTCAAATATGAAGAAAAGATAATAAATGAGGTTCTTTGCAGCAGTCAGGAGTGATTGATCACAGGGGATAAACACGAACGCCTTTGATCTAGAGTTCGAGCGGGATGGGTATAGGAAGGTGGAGGTGGCAGTGGCGTCGCCTAACATGGGTGATGGGATGCTTTTTGAATACACAAATATATGTACTGATGATAATGTCAGTGAATGATCACTTAATCGATCTCCAAAATCAGTCTGAACCGTATATTCGTCGAATCTTTGACTTTGACTATATATGTTGTTTATTCTATAAAATGCAATAGTGAATATATACATAGCTCTAGGCAAAGGCTGGTGTAACTTGATGATTGACTGATGATTGATTGACTGGTAAGCTATGCATGCTGGGCACGAAAGGAAACCTCGGTTTTCATTAATTAAAACCGACACTTTGTAAATGTATAAATTAGTAAGTATGAGTATTTTGTATTTCGAAAAATAATTCCTACATGACTCTCTTTTACCCAGATTGAACAATTTTCTGATTGCTCTTTTTTGTACAATAAATATGGAGTAGATTCAATAAATGTGTCCCAAAACTCAATACCAAACCGAAGGGGACTGTGGAAGTATGCATAATAAACAGTTTTTGCCAATTTTTCAATGGTGTTTGATTGTCCTCATATCGAAAATAACTCTACTCAATTTAGTAATCTGCTGTTGTATATGTTCTGACCAATTTAGTTTTGTTTCAATCGTGAGACCTTGAAATTTCGAAGTATTCATATCACCATATTCTACATTAATATCCAAGTTCTGGGTGATTTCGTAAGGATTAAATCTGTTCTCTGTGTTTGTGTTACATCAAGGAATGATTTGTTTGCGGTGAACCAATTAATGGTATCATTTATTTCCTGTGTTAGGACTAACAACGATTGCATATCGGAGTGATGAACAATTATACTTGTATCATCAGCAAACATTGGAAATGATACCCTGCAAAAGTAACATACAATGTCATTGACGTAGACGAGAAATAACGTAGGCCCAAGTATAGAACCTTGTGGTACCCCTCTCTTTATATCTGCCATTTGATAATATGTCTGTGATGTGGTTATTCCTATTAGCTTCAATTTCAACTCGCATGCGTTACCAGCCGAGGTACGTTTCAAACCATTTCTTGGAGGTATTTCGAATACCATAGTATTATTCAAGCTCATCCATTAGAATATCGTAATGGACACAATCGAATGCCTTAGAAAATACCCAATGGAAGGTTGTTCGTTTCAATAATTTGATTTTCATGTTCTAGTACAAAGAAAATTGCATCAACGATATTCAGATTTGGTCCAAAGTTGAATTGAGAATCTGACAAAATATTTGGTTTCCTGAGGAAATTCTCAAGCTGTTGATTGACGTGCCATTCTCAAAGTTTCAAAAAGCTCGGTAAAAGTGATATGCCCCTATAGTCATTGATCTCTAATTAATTTCCCTCTTTCAGAATTGGTATAACAATTGGAGTTTTAAATGTGCCACGAAAGACTCTAGTGGAAAACGACAAGTTCAATAAAAGTGTAATTGGAATTTCGTCAATACCGGTTGATTTTCCATTTTCTGGATTAGTACATATTATCACATCCCCTTCTGGTATTGTTACGAAAAAATTAGATTACGAACTTTTAATTGATATTCTACTGTCAGGATAGCATAAAAGTAATGATGAGATTAAACAATTAAAATAGTATAAAAACAAGCAAGAACCACAAATACAAAAATATAAAAACAAAGATGACATTATAAACATTCAAAATGATTGACGTATTCTTTGACAGAATAGAAGCAAAAACTCAAAAGATAATTTTTTATTTTTTTTTTATTTGGACATACTGAGAAATTTTAAAATTATCGGGAAGATAGTTGTAGAGGTTGAAATCCAGAGTATTCTTCTGTGATTTACTCAAACGATAGCGGTTTGTTCGAATTTTGTTACAATGGTATCATAGTCATGAAGGTCTGATTGCTTAATTAATGAAGTTGATTTTTCATGAATTTCTATGAATTTTATGTGTATTGCTATTGATGGAATTATTAGAGTATCATTAAGAGATTTGTGTGTTTTAATTAAAATCGTATCGAGGTTACACGAAATTTCATACAAACATAAAACTAGTATTGAATTTGTTTACGCTAGAATGGGTTTACGCTGTAGGTACACACATATACTATTTGCAGGGTTTCAGGTTCATGTGTTTAGAATACGTACTATATTTGTTAAATCAGTTGAAAAGTAAAAACTGATTCTAGACGGAATTTTTTACCACAAATATTTCTTTTAAGAAAAAACTATGCATACCACTGGATTCCTTTTGAAAAAATTATCAGTAACCCTTTCCACTTTTTTGGTATATTGACATTCAAGAAAAACTAGGAAGGCTAAAAAAATATCACAAGCAACGTTCACTCAAAAAATGTCTTCAATATTTCAAAAACTCTCTATCTCTTTGCCAATAACCAAGATAAACATTCGAAACATCAAAATCTGTATACTAAATAGAACTATATAAACATAATATAAAATTAAATGAGTACCTAATTATTCATTATTGTTATTCAGTTGTACAGATGAATATTTGCTTCATTTAACAATCCATCTCTACAGGAATAAAGCGAGTAATCATTCATTATTATTATTATTTGATTGTGAAGATGAATGTTGAAAAGGAAAACATTCTCAATTGAATATTGAATAGAAATATTTTTCTGTGAATTGAAAAATCCAGGATGAAAATAATGTTATTTTTTTGAATTTCCAACAGAAAACAACTACTTCACCGGCTGAAGCCACGCTGGACATTGAACTACATCCTACATCCGATAGATATTTTGAAAGGATTCTCAAAAGAAAAAATCTGAAATTAAAAATATGGTTTTTTATTCCAGTCTCAATCAAGAACTCATGTCGGTGAATGAGACGAAGAAAAATGTTTTCCAAGAAGGAGCACTCGCCAGAAATCATTTGTAACATTGATGCAAGACTGGCATCGCATTCACTAAGTCTTCAATAAATTTTTGTCGAAGAAAATATATTTCACGCTTCCAAGACCATTAGGAAGACCGGAAGAATTGGAAAACACATTTTTCAGAAGCAATCTCACTTTGCAAAAATGGAAACATATTTCATTCGGACTGACATTTTGAAATCAGTGTTTTTTGGCCTTTAACCTGTCATGGGGTATGATAGATTGATTTGTTTAAAAATATGAACGAGGTGTTAATAAAATGATCTGCGACTCAAAGATAAACTTTGAATGTTTTTTAACAACTGAAGTAATAGTTAGGTAAGTACTCTTTATAATTTATATAAACAAAATGAGTAAAAAACCAATTAGGTGAGGTAAACAACACAAGCAAAATTCTCAATTTGGAAATTTTCTATTTGAATTACTATCATACCAATGCTTCAAGCAATTACAGAGCGCGTCCCTCGTGCATTTTATTGCAGACTGTGATATGTATGGTTTTTTTTATTGAATAATCTCATATTAATTCATTCTGTTTTAAAAAAATCGCTATGTATATATAAAAAAGCCTTATTCATCTTCCTGTGGAGAAGAAATGAACATAATTTTTCAAAGCCAAAATATTGAGGGGATCTGTTTAAAACGTTCCCTTGAATACCATTTTATAGCCGAGCAACCCCGTTACGACCTCAACAGCCTCCGACCCTGGCATCCCGGCAAAGTGAGTGATGAATCGCAGAAGGTCATCATTAATACATGTCACAGTGTACGTATTGGAGCTGCCAGTCAATCAACTCCCGCACTTCCTACTCTCGTTGAGTTGGAGCCGTCCCGGTTGAGGCTTTCCGGCTTACGGGAACATTTCGGTGGTCAACCTGTCACTTCGCGTCAGAAGATCACTTGATTGCCCTCGACAAGATGGATTAGTGTTAGTCGGTGAAACTGCCAACGTTTATTCCCATCATGAATCGTGTTCATTAGTAGTAAACCAAAATAAGCCGGATGTCATACCGATTTCGTCACGGTCGTTGGTTGAGATGTTTTGGAGATATCTTGATTATTTTTCATTACGTTACACAGTGGTTCTATCCACTGGTAGAGTAGGTATCACATCAATGGAGCGTCACCGCACACGGGGACATAAGTGCCCGAAACTAACATAAAGTTAACAAAAGACACTCACTTCACTAAATGATTTTCACTAAACTGGGTTTACAAAACCACGACACTTGTTTCGTTATACAATAGCTTTTTCATGGGGAGATAATACTGACTCATCAATCACGATCTATCATGTTGAATAGTCATGGCAGGTAGTAGCAGGTCTATATGAATCTAATTAGGAATAATAAGGATATTGAGGTTTATCCATAAGGTATTTATTGGGAATGAGGCTAAGTAAAATGGAGATTATATAGATGACTTGTTTAATCTACAGTAAAACGAATTCAACACAGGATAATTATTCAAGTTGATCTGGTCATTGCAATATTGCAACTTTTTGCATGTATTGATTTCTAAACTTTCTAGAAGGTCGAGCTTATAACCTTTCTTTTCTGTATGTAATATTTCGAAATCAATAACAAAAGAATGTTTTTCAGTCAAGAGGTGAGTAGCAAAAGTTGAATTTGTTTTTCCATTGAAGAAACAGTACCTATGTTTTGATAATCGTTTTTAAATGTTCTGCCTGTTTGGCTTATGTAAAAACTAGCACAAGACACAAGAGCCACAAGTTAATTAATATACTCCAGATTTATCAGATTTCTCAGTTTTATCTTTATTGTTCTTAATAAATTTACTCAAATTATTATGTTTTATATGCGATATTCATGTAATTTCACGCAAAAAGGTAGAAATTTTTTCGGTAGAATGGCCTAAACATGTGATAACTTTGAAATTATGTTTATTGTTTTGAGTAGGAAACAATTCTAATATAGCTTTCACATAAAGTTTTCTTGAAAGAATATTATCCATAAGGTTTGCACTATAAACGTTATTAATAGTAAGTTCTATAATTATATTCAATTATTTACGATAATTTTCTTCTGAGAGCGGAATATAAATTAATCTATATATCATGCATGCGGGTAATTCATGTTATGGATACGTTGATGTACTGGTATTGTGATGTCTATATGAAGGTTTATGGAAAATTGAAAAGTTATATTTATTACTAATTTTTGTTATAGTTAGGTCTGAAAAGTGTATAGAATTATCTGTTTCCATTTCCTTTTTGAATTTAATCAAAGCGTGAATTGCATTGATAGAATCGAAAAAAAAACATTTTTAATTGTCTTCCGGTACCCACGAAGCCCACTAAAATGTCCACATACCTGTGCCAATATAAGAAATTTAATTAATGGATTATTGTGAATTTTGTCTTCCAAGTTGTCCATAAATATTTTAGCTAATGCAGGACTCAAGGGATTACCCATAATTAGTCCTTTATCAGAAGAATAGAAACTATTGTTATATTGGAAAAAAAATTGAGATAAACAAACTGTGAGCAAGTCTTATATTTCTTGTTTGATAATCGGATTAACATTATTCCTAACCAGAACATTAGCTACCAAAGTGATAGTTTCTTCTGATGGAATACTCGGAAATAAATTTTGAACATCAATCGCTTCCGCCATCAGTTGAACTTCTGCTACCTTCAATTTGTGAGACCAGTTTATGACAGACATAAACCCACTTTCGTTTCATATATATATATATATATATATATATGAATACTTATCTTGTCACTTATAGATGTTGAAAAAAACCCTTTGTAACTTTTTTTTACTTTTTATTTAAACTTTTATCTATACTGTACACCAAATTGTTCAATTTATTCTTGAATACCAGTTGTCAGCAGATATGTTTGCTATCCTAATTTCAAACATTTTAATTTTTACAATATATAAAGTTCAAAGACGCATTGATACAATGCAAAACTCCTATATTTCTGACCAGGTACTATGTACCGCTAATTACGCCTGAGGTGAGCTTATATCTCGATATTAAGGTTGTATTGTTTCAATGTTGTCGTTAACGAACACCACTTTTTCTTAGTGTACATAGCTCTGAAGAAGCGAACAATACATTCGCGAAACGTTATCAAAGACGTAGATCAGTTTTATTTGTCCACTACCCTGCAATCGTTTCGAACAAGATAGATCTGGACGCAATCAATACAACATCAAAGGAGATACGTTTGGAGTTGTCTGGAAGTCGTATTCTTGTTTTTATCAATTGGTTCATAACTATTTCTCAAGTTAAATTTTGGAACGAAAGTACAATATCTCCTGGTGAAATCGATTAGTTTTCCGGAAAAATTCACTGAAGGTTCTGATATGAAAGATACAACAGGACGAATAGGGTGGTTTTGTTTGTGGAGTTTAATTAGTGAATAAAGTTTAGGCGCTTGTGGATTAATAATAGTGTCTCGAAATTTCTGTTTTCATCCAAAATACTATGCATTGATTTTTGTGTTTATTTTACTCCTTGTTGGATCAAAACTAACATCAATTCAAATATAAGTTGATCCAGTTTCTTATATGTATAAATCGTTTGTAACTAATATAGTACAATCTACACATATGATAATTATTTAGAGATATAACTTTAAGAAGGCAGAATGGCCCAGATTCACCAGAATACTAGAAGAGAGAGTCCAGACATATAGCCCAGACCCGGAGAACTACGACAGTTTCGTGGACACCGTCAAAACCCGCTCTCGAGCGTCTATTCCAAGGGGATTCAGAACAAGCTACGTACCAGGACTCACCCAGAAAACACTTGCCCTACTGGAAGAGTATCAAATGCTCTTCGAAAGAAATCCCTTCGGTGAAGAAACCCCCACCAAAGGAAGAGTTATTACCTCCCGGATATCAGAAGTGAGGAGGGAGCAATGGACCAAACTGATGGAGGAAACCAACTTTGGCAGAGATAGTTAAAAGGCCTGGATACTCATGAAACGCCCAGCCAACGACCCCACCAAATCAAATCTACACGCGAACGTCACATCAGACCAAATTGCACATCAGCTTCTCACAAATGGGCAACCACCAAGGTATGACAACCTGAAGACAAAAAAGAGAGGAATAGAATGAAACCCCCCTCAGGAGACCGAAGAACTCTCCAAGCCATTCACCTTGGCGGCACTGGAGAAGGCGATCAGTAAGTGCAAAATGCGGAAAGCAGCCGGCCATGATGATATATGCGTCGAGCAAATGAAGCATTTTGGTCCTGTAACTGAATTTTCAAGTTTCTTCAAGCCAAGCTTTCGAACTTCTGAGGATGATATTATGTTAATATGAACATTTTCTTACAACGCCTCTGTGAACCAAATTTTTTTAGAAGAAGAGCCATTTGATGTTTATGCATTCTACTAAAAAATAAATTTATTTAATATAAAAGAAGTTTAATTCACCTAGTGTGTGCATTTCAGTTTTCAGTGATAATATAATGTAAATTATTTTAGCTAGTAGTGGCCACATCGAAATTAAAAACGATAGCTGTGTGTAGGAAAGGCAAGGTGCGGTAGAAAATTATAGAAAGTTTAATTTTAATATTAATATAATAATACCATAAACATAAAAACGCAGTATGCTTGGAAAATGATAACATATTTCAGAGAAGAAAAAAATTAAACACAAAACAAATTTCTGATCTAGATAAAAACAACACCTCAATTTCCAAACGAAGACGATATCACGTCTTGTCCAACCCAACTTTTCAAACACATTGAAACATCTTATAGATGCGTCATTTAATCTAGTGCGTAATTAGGTGCGTCAATAGATGCAGATTATATATATATATATATATATATATATATATATATATATATATATATTTATATATATATATATATATATATATATATATATATATATATATATATATATATTTCTTTAGTTTCTTGACCACATATATATTTTTTTCAATTTCTCGGAATGAAGGTCTGATTGAGTCAATTCATGTTATTTCTTTTAACTACGTTTCGACATGGTATTTGTCATCATCATGTTTAACCTGATGCAGCATGATGCCCGTCAAGAGAGAAATGACTACAAGAAAAGTAAATTATGTATTTTAGGCTCGCAACTTCTTATATTTGATATCAGAAATTGTTTTTTCAATAATCCATATTCAGGTGGAGTTATAACTGTCCACTCACCCCAAATAATGTCACATTTTGACAGGCTACCTGCCTTCAGACAAAAATAATATTGAGTTTTTTAAAGTTTTTTCACCACATGTTACACATAAATAAAATACATCTGACATAATCAAAACAATATGGAATGAGAGGGTTATGTCGATTATATAAGTTTATGTTGTCTTCTCAAATGAAATTAATACACTCTGTAAATGCAAATCCCATTCAAAGGAAGATATTATAGTAATTTCAGTTTAGGTTTCGTGACAGGGTGACATATAATAATAAGTAAAGTCAGTATCAGATAAGTCTCACAACAATGGAATTATAGTTGGTTACATTTCCCCTAAACCAATTCATCAATCTGTTTCCCGATTATCTGTCAAGATATTTCCTAAACATTAACGCACACTATGGGTGGTATTTGTTCCACACCTGCTCGTTTGATGTCTTTATAGAAATTAATATGAAATAAATATTTGTTTATAGTATTCTGAGGAAACACATGAATTATTCTTGTGATTTCAGGATTAACTACTACCAATAGTCTAAATGGACGAATAAAATTGCATGTAGTGACGACATATCTATGTGGAATTTTTATGAGGATGTCGATGGATTACATTTGGATAAAAAATTTGATATAGAAAGTTCGGAAATGAGTTAGATTTTTTTTACATATATACAATTTAAAAAAAAAACAATAGTCGAGTAAATATTGGTTTAAATTCGAATCGTTTGAATTGTACCTCAGTTATCTACCTAGAAACGGCAACAAGTATGGCAGGAAATCTTCCTTGGAGATTTTTACGAGAATAGGTATTCCGTACGATTGATACTTTCCAAGGAAATCTCAGAAAGACATGAATAGAGCTTAGAGAGAAGCAGGCTGATAACATTTCTAGAGTTTAATATTACTATTTAGAAGTTTCATAAGTTGCATCTAATGATCCAAGGAAGTCATGATAAAACATACATTCAGAAATTCATGCCCAACGCAAAAAACAGAAGTTTCTTTTTTATTTGCTTTATATTAGCTTCACCAGTTTACATGTAAAATTTTCACCTACTTTGAAATGTTCCATAACTTGAAATTCTGCAAGCCAAAAACAATTCACATTAATACTTTCATATAATGAAACTTCCAAGAGAATAGAGAGGTTATTTGTTGTTGAAGAGCAGGTAGATTTATTGAAAGAGCAGCTAGATTCATGGAGAGGTCACAAAGCATTCCTAATGACCAGAAATATCATACTATTTTTCATTAATAATAATAGTTTGTCGAGGTTTTGAAGTGGCCATTCACAAATCCATGATGAAACTTCTTGGTCTCCAAATAGTCCGCATGAGCTCTTTGGAAACATTAAAAGTTCATAGCATTCCTTGAATCTAAACAATAAAAGTGGCAATGACGCATTTTTGTGATGACTTGCATTAAAATAAAAGCAGATTGATCCTTTTACTTTGCAGTGGACTTCAGGGGTATATCCCTGAAATTTGCTACAAAATCAAGGTATAAAATGTTCCTATTTCAATGCCAGTTACTCTTATGAACGACACAAAAAAATACGAATGATTTGCTGAAGCTTTTTGAGATCAAATTAACAACTTTTCCAACTACACCCATGAATAGATTTGAAGTGATAAATACCGTCCGTTTCAAGTTACGGAATTTTCTGTAGAATTTGTTCGATTAACTGATGGAAATGAACTGGCGATTTGCGGTCTTACTATCTGATTAAGCGAACCTTGAGTGATTTAATATTTGTTAGTAAGGCCGCAATTGGCACGAGTTTAATTTCCTAGAGGCAAAATGCTTGAGCGAAAATTTGAAAAAAATTGCGATTGAATCCTCTAGCACGAATGATATTTGATGAGAATAGTTCCGAATCATATTTAAAACTGAATAAATCTACCAGAATTCATGTTGTATTCGAATTTTCAACGTGGAAATTTACAATTCTTCTCGTTCTAAAATCGAGGGAATCGTTTTACAGATACATTCATCCATACTGATTGATTATTCACTGCTCTTGAACTCACTAAAATTCTCAGGATATATATATATATATATATATATATATATGATTTTTCACTATGAAATAAAATAATAATCTAGCTGGAATTAATTTTGACAAAAAAAAAGATACACCGCTAGGAATCGAAACCGAGCCTTTCGTGTGACAGTCTGAAAAAAGGTATGTTCAAAAGTGGTTCTCATTGATCATCAGAATAATAAATGGATGAAAATTTCGTTTAGCTATGATCATTAAAAAAAATTACAAGGAGGCAACAAGCCGAGGTGTTCCCATCCAAGTACCAACCGCGCCCGATGTTGCTTGACTCAGCATGACAGTCGGGTTAGATATCCACTATTATAATCTTTCTAGATTTTTTAAGAATACTGCAATTGAATCATTCGCTGCCTTACTTAGCTCAAGACGTTTTATCACTATAAAACCGATCTGATTGGTTCTCTGTTTGAAATTGCGGACATTTGATTGGCTCAAAAATAATGAGGGGAATAGTCGTTTCAAATCAATAAATAATGTCCCAAGGGAGGCGGATATTGCCCCACTTGCTGCTCTCATACGATTACTACCGCGAATGCTCTCAGAACAATAAATTCCTGAATATATGATATGTTTAACCGAAAATGCATCATCCTCTTCCAGAAGGCATAACATTCAAACCCTTGTAGATATATTTTCCCTATCCTAGGATTCGAAAGCGATAACAGTAAAATATTAAGCCTATCTTTGGAGGCCTTATCAATAGTCGTAAATATCAAGCGAGAATGCACATCCTTCCATTAGAGGGTAATAAATATTCATACTGTCGCAATAAAGTCTGATAGTGCTTTGATCAGTCCACTTTGGCACTGCGAAAAATGTATTGACGAGAATGTTATATCGTCGTTCATTCAACGAGAGTATTGTGTTTGCCTCCCTATATTTTCCGTGCTCGCTGCAGGTTCGTGGTGAGAGTTGAGATCTGGAAAGCTTTCTATCGCCTTTTAGAAAATCAAAATGGAAAATTCCGAAGGTTTTCGGAATATACTCATATTGAACTACTTTGACAATTGCAAATATGTAGAACTGGAACAATTCAAAAATATCATAAACAAATAGTATTTTCTTGTGTTTGGAAGGTTACAATTTAGGTTATTCAATCTAACTAAAACAAACTTCTGTAATTTTTTCATAAAATTAGTAATAATGTGTTGATTGTTGATACGATGTACTTCTCCATAGTCGACTAATATAGTTGATAGGCTGATGTGTTGTAAATCATAAATAAATAAATTCTTATCGATCTTAATCAGAAAAAATTTTAAGAAAGCATTTTGCCTGGAAATTTCACTGAGTACGATTTGCGTTCTTATTATATGATGAAACCATGAAAGCGAAGCTTGAGTAGTTCAATCTTTGAAAATAATAATAATGTTTATTCAAGTTTACAAATGCATACAATAACGGAGTTCTATCGAATAAACGGAATATATCACTGAAGCTGCTCTGATTGCAGCATTGTGCGTGATAGTTAGTGTGTGGTTTATATCATATGAACAATTACAAACTATGCACTAATAAAAGTAAAAGTAACTGAAGTGTATATTGAAATATTGATACACTCCTGTTGATAAAAAATACTCTTAAATATATTTAAATATATAAAATTCTGGGGATAAAAAACAAACAACAAAAGTAAGTTGCTGCTTGTTGGGTTTTTTTATGTTGTAAAATAATGTCCAGTCGTAAGCATCTAGATCAAACTTAACTTGTTCATAATCGGTATATTTTTTGTATCTAGATGTGTCGCTTGCTTGTATATGAAGTTTTTCAAACAGTATACTCACAGCTTCTGTATAATGGTCAGTTAGGCCGGTCTTCAATATGCATGGTAAACAGTTATTTCTTATATTTGTGGTGGTATTTTTGAGGAAGCAATGATCAGTGCAGCTTACCGACTCGTGTTGCCCACGGGTTCTTTTGTTAATCAGTGAGATGAAGTTGTATTCACCTAGTATGTTCAGATAGTCATTGACAATTCTATCATTCTCATCTAATAAATTTAAATTTATGTCACCGATAATTATGTGATTATTTATTGATTTTTTTTGTTCCAGGTACCTACTCAGATGGTCTATGAAGAGTTCGGAGCTCCCACATGGGGATCTGTAGATGCCAGTGATCAATATTTTATTTTTGCTATATGATGTTAATTCTAGTTCTATGCATTTACAGTCATCTATTCTTATTATTCTGTTTATATAATTATATTGGCTTAAAATGAATATTATTACTCCATCATTTTTGTTTTCTGTGCCTTCACTATATAGTAAATCATATCCATCCAGTGAAAAGAATGTTGGGACCTGTACCTGGAATGTTCCACTCAATACGATACAATCAAATTTTATTTTGCTTTCGTTGAGCATAATTGTATATTCATCAAAGTTTTTTGCAATACTTCGAATGTTTTGATGTAATATATTGAAACATATTTCACGATCTATCTCACTGTTGAAATTATTATAGTCAGTTATATTCTCAAATTCAACAGTATCAACGGGTAAGTAATTGTAATCTCTAATGATTGGATCCATGGTTTACTTGCAAAAATGGGAAGGATGGATTAGATAAAATTATGTGCTATTTATGAATTTTTTTATGAAAATAGTTGAGGAAATATTGTATACTAATAATATATTAGAGTGATAAAGTAGAGAGTGAATGACATTAGGACGTAGAATTTAGCACTAATAAGAATTTATTTGGTTCTGTCTTGTTTAAGTAGTGAACTGACTGAACGAAATTTTCTAGGATGGTTTTCTACTTGCTTTCCTATTTTTGTTTCGACATAAGTTGGTTTCGGAGTGATGACTTGCTTGTTTTCCTTGATGACTAGGGATTGCTGGGCAGGAGTGTGGTGCTCTGTATTCTGCACTTTGTCCAAGTACGTTGGAGTGGATGTGACGCTTCCACCTCTTTTTCCTGTAGTAGAGTCCTCCTCTGCTTCTGTAGCTTGTATTCCGGTATTCAGGCGTATAGACTAGATCGTCCAATATCAATTTGTTTCCTTTGGTGAAACAGTTCTTATAGCATTGACTCTTTAATTCACGAGTGAGATAATGTTTCAATATTTTGTACTCCTCTCTCTGGGTGGGGGTTAGATCATTTCCAATTGAGATGTTTAGGCCTTTGAGTTTTTTGCAGTTTTTCAGGATCGTTTTTTTCTTGAGATGAGATGTTGGTTCAAGTTTTAGTGGAGCTTTTTCTGTCTTGCCCAGAGAGTAGAAGTTGTTGATATCACGTTCTTGTAATTCAACCCCAGTAAGTGATGTGATTTGGTCACAAATAAATTCCAGTGTGATTTCTGCAGGGTACTTTTTGAAACCAAAAATAATTAAGTTATTATTTCTGCTATTTCGCTCCAGAGTTTCAATTTTTGCTTGGAGGAATTGGTTTTCCACTTCTAATTGTCGAACCTTGCGATTTTGTTCTTCGAATTTCATTAAGAGTCTCGCTTCACATGCTTCTATAGTGTTTTTCAGCTCACTTCTATTCCTCTGGATTTCCTCTAAAATATTTTCCAACGTTGGTTCACTCATTCTAATAATTGCGGAATAATTTAAATTTTGTGTATGGCTATCTTCAGAGAGGTGTATCTAGAGTGTATCGGCCGACAAAAAGTGTGAACTTTTTCTGTCGACAGCTGCTATATGTTAATATCGATTTCGGTAGGGTTTTGATGCTTTATCAAACGTATCTATTGTTTCCTTATTATGATCGACTCACTTTTTCATGTGTTGTATCCTTGTAATATTACATACCGATGTTCACTTTCACATTTATTTTTGTCCCTTGTTGCACATTGTTTTGAGGGGTTTTACACAGGGAGATATATTTCGATACTAAGACCACAAATTGCACGACTTGAATTTACTAGAGGCGAATTGCTTGAGGAAAAATTTAAAAATCTATGCGATAAAATGCTCAGCACGAATGATATTTGAGGAGAATATTTCTGGAATCATATTGAAAATTCGATAGAAGTTTCAGAACTCATGTTCAGTAAAGTTACTACAATTTTTCTCGTTCCAAAATCGAAGGTATCGTTTGTGAGGGTCTTTTTCCTCTACAAGTAAATTATATCCCCCAATTAAGGTTTTCCGATTGTCTCGGGCACAACTTTCTGTTTATCGTGGGAAGGGTCACTTGCTCCGGATAGCTTAAGTGAAGAAATAACACTCCAGGGGTCACTATGAAACTGACAAACTCAACGGAGCCAAGAGTGCAGATTTTACTTCCCTCGACTAGGCTTGGTACCTGAGTGTTGGCTGCGCAACAGATACTTCTACTAAAAGCAATACTAACCAAGGGAAATTATAATCTCTGAATAAATTCAATCATTTTATTTTCTACTCAATAGACAACAGTTATGATGGCGGCCTCAACTAGTACACATGTAACTCAAAACATAGTAGAGCGGTGAGTGGGTGTTAAGCTTTAGATATACAAAATTATCAGAACAACCAAAATCAAATGCCAGGGGGCATTTCAGCAGCGTTATGAATGTTCATTACAGGATGGAAAATTGGCAGATTTTTAAGTTGAAGGTGTTAGACAGGCAAGAGGATGACAAATGCAAGCTTACGACATAGGGGTATTCACACCAAAAAGTTGGCCAAAATGATTTTGTGAAATGAAATCGCATTGAACTATTTATGTCGTCAAAAAACTGATATGGATGTGTATTCAATATCACAGGTAATTACAAAAATATGTTAATCCGGCGATGAAGTCCATATTTCATCATCTGATGAATCTTCAACATGAAGAGCAGCAAGCTTCCTGAGATGATTAAGTTTCAGTTTCTACAAGAAAAAACATTTCTATGGCTTCGATCAGGAAGGGCTTTGTCTTCTTCTATGGAACAGGTCGCATTCCTGTTATCGGATCAGAGCTGTGACAACAACAGAGATGTGATAAAACACATCGAGATTACATGATTCTCTGCTGAATTTTTTTGCGTATTTCAAGCCATAAAATTTGTAATGTTTGTTTCTTGCCTCAGCCGCCAAATCAGATAGCATTCCAATTGGTAGCAAGGCTTTTTCAATAGTAATAGAACCAGGAAACAAGATTTCATGTAATGTATGTGTCATGGGATACCATGCATATAATTTCACATACAGTTTTGCAGTATCTAAACAATCAGTTGAAATTTCTTCAAGTTTATTTCATAGCCACTTGATATGACCTCTGAATTCACTTTTAGCCGATAAACAGGCGATGATAGATACCCGTGATTTGAGCTGCTAAATCGGGGTCCATGAAAAATCGTCTACTTGTATTGCCATCATTACTGTTCCCAAAACCTGCTTAGACGACTATCAAACCTATTTTGTTTTTGAATTACTTTTGTAATATCAACTTTCTTTCCTTGACCATTTTTTCATCATTTTCATTCTTCATTTGCCATTTCTTTACCGGTAGTTTATAGGACAAACTGAGCAAACATTCGAAAAAGTTAATTATTGCTTGTAAAATAGGTAAACCAAACGTTGAATTGTCCTGGTAAATTATTGAAATCTTTGAAGTTGCCCAGCAAATATAACAGCAGTGTTTGTAACAGCATTACATACTTTCCCGTCAATCATGGTTAGTGTCATTACATGTTTGAAATATAATATGAATAATAATTTTGAGCCACCACAGTCGCTCTCAAAGAATCTATTTCGTTTTGTACGTTACTGATTCCTTCGTGGGTGATACCAGGTGCTCCTTTTAGAAATCGAATTCGCATTGGTCGGCAGTAGCGTGCTGAAGAAGAATAAACTTTTCTATGGTCTGTACCGCAACTCAATTGCAAAGAGACACATGAACTTTGGAAAATGTTTGAATCAGAATGAGCTTCGTTTTCAGATTTTTGTTTATATTGTGCTCGTTGTGAACCATCACAACCCCATTTGTATATCAAAGCCAACGATTTTCTGTCAGTTTCATCTAATAGAAGAGGTTCTCTTAGATATTTCAAGAGACGTGTATAGTTTTCCCAATATCAATTGCAGAAGCATAAAAAAGTCTTGCGGCGAAATCCTGTGAGCAGCAGTGGCGGAGATAACTAATTTTATTTAGATATTTTAATATCCTAAAACGTATTTCGATCGGCACACACCAAGACCACAAATGCTACTGGTTTTTAATCTTTCAGAGCTATTAAAACACAAATATAACGAGTGATTCATGACCTCCCATCGTATAGACACACCTGCCAGCATTGATGTCCGACTTGATCGGCCCAGACGAATCGGTTGTAGAACAGACAGCAGTCACTCAAGTCAACGTTGACCAGCGGGCTCTTTGTGCCGACGGAGACTGTATACAAGTAGTACAGATTATTTTTCGTTCCGTTTCTTCGCATATACGCTCATGTTAGAGAAGTGACATTTATTTGCTTCCTATAGAAACAGCTTCTGCAATTGATATTGGATGGACTATAACAGTATGGTCCAACAAGTCTTGCAGATTCACAGATGCACAAGAAACTGTAACTAAATAAAATTCTGGTATCGAATAACACTACTTCTTTTCTTTTTGAATAATATAATAGCATGTATGAAACTCTTTAGTGCAATTCATGATATTCTCGTATCCCCTACGTGAAAGTCCTGCTTCCACAAACATTGATAATCCTTCCAATGGTGTTAATTGTTTTTTTTTGTAATTTCGAAGATTGTAAAAAATATTTTCTGTATTTAGTAGCTCTTCTTGGACTCTTTGTAAGGTTTCTGATAACATTGCAAGCATTAGTTCTACCCTCAGCTCGTAACTTCATTTGTGTAGCAAAAGCTAATTCTTCCCAACCCATTTCCCTACGAATAATTTCAGTCTTACGTCTCTTGCTACGCTCACTGGCGTGACCAAATGATTTCCTCGGGCGCCCCGACATCGTTGTCGGAACATCTATTCAAATTCAATAAATAATTTTCTGCATAGTTCAGTTTTTCATTGATTTCCTGTTGCTGAAGATCCTAAAAAATATAAAAGGCAATTCGAAATCCGAGTTTTTTAACATCATTCCATTTCTTGACATGTTTTTTGGGTAACCTTCCACAGTCTGAAAATGAAAATATATACAAGTGTAGGAAGGGCAAACTAATTAGTTCACCCCGATAAGTTATTGCGTTCACTAAATTATATTTCCTATAGAAAAATGATTCAATTTGTCAATAACTTGCCGTTTTCTGAATTTGCCTATCAAAATTTTTTTTTTTTAAATAAAAAAGATACTTCTCTATATAGTTTTTGCTTGACGTTTCGGGGACTATATCTGCCCCCGTTCTCAAAATCTTCTAAATCTCCTTTAATTGTTTTAATAATTTGGATTTTTTCTCGCAGAATCTTTTTCGCTTTTTCAACTGATGGATGTCAATTGAGATATACCAAAAAAGTTTGAGAGTGACGTATTGCTCATTTGATATATGGGGTGTTGTTCAGATCATTTTATTAGCATTCTACCATATCTCACTTTCTCTCTGAGTAGAGGTAACCATGTATGATCCATTTCAACAGAATTTGTTGAAAAGCAGTTGTTATTGGAAAGGAGAATACGGGCCGTTTCTTTCAATTTTCTCCTCTCTTGATGTGGTTCTTTCATCAAGATTTTTGTCCTATTCCATTCAATCGTATGATCGCCATTGGATGTGAGGATATGTTCTGCAATTTGTGATCCGGTTATTTGTCGATTTCTGATGTAACTCTGATGTTCACTTCGTTGCACTTCCAATGGTCTTGACGTTTCACCTATATAACTATCACCACACGAACAAGGTATGTTGTAAACACAGTTTTTGGTACTTTCTTCTGCGTTTTTTGGTTTTGTTTGTGTTAGTGTAGATCTCAGTGTGTTTGTTGTTCTAAATGATGTTCTCACATCATACCTATGTCCAATTCGTTTGACCTTTTCAGATAATCCGGGGATATAAGGTATTATGTTGATTGTGAAATGTGTAGGTGGTGGGAGTACTCCTGTTGGTTGTGTTAATTGGTTATTTGATGGATTTTTGTTTTCAATGTCAGTGATTGTTTTTTCCACAAACTGATCCGGATATGCATTTTTCTTGAGAACAGATTTTATAAGGTTTATTTCTTCCTGTAAACTCTGGTTGGAATTGCAAACTGTTTGAGCTCGATTATAGAGACATTTAACTATGCCTTTTTTCACACTGGCATGATGGTTTGAGTTGTAGTGTAGATATCGATTAGTATGCGTCTTCTTTCTGTGTACAGATGTTTCCATTCGGGATGATGATTTTTGGATCATGACATCTAAAAAGGGGAGTTGGTTGTTTTGTTCTGATTCTAACGTGAATTTGATCGTCGGTTCTTGACCGTTTATATGATCCAAGAAAATGTTTAATTCTTCTTCACTTCGATTCCAGACAGCGAAAACATCATCCACGTATCTCCACCATATTTTTGGACCATTGTGGAATGTTCCAACAAAGGATTCTTCAAAGTATTCCATGAATATGTTACTTAAAATTGGTGACAAAGGAGAACCCATCGCCATACCAAACTCTTGTTGTTAAAATTCGTTCTTGAATTGGAAATATGTTTTTTCTGTGCATAGCTTGAGTAATTCTATGATGGCACTGACATCCAGTTTTGTTCTTGTATAGATTTTCCTGATTATATTTTCATTTTCAGACTGTGGAAGGTTACCCAAAAAACATGTCAAGAAACGTTGTTCCTCCACTAAAAAAACACATTCATTCAATCATTTCATTATTTTAAATAAAAGAATAGTACCTGGCAGTCCGGTGGTATTTGAAAAAACTCAACATTTTAAGGAAATTAAGGACGGGACGCACCCTGAAGTATATTTAAACACTTCGAGTCCATAATGTTTTACCACAAATATGACAAATAACCATATTCTTTGTGGGCATATTTTTTTCAAAAACTCAATAGATTGTCACTTAAATAATAGTCAATATATTGTACGTACCTGCCATTGAACGAATCATGATGCAATATTCAACTATTTGTTGAGAATATCCTGAAAGAACACTTTGAAATCGTTTATGGTTGAATAATGCCGAAAACTAACACGTACACCAAAAATAATATCAAATTCCGACTGAACTGCTATATCACTGTCAGCGCATATCACTGTCATGGTGCATAAACTCAACTACACGATAAAAAAATACATTTACTTTTAGGGCAGATTTGAAGAAATCGACTTTTGGCCAGATTCTATACGTAAATACCCCTCTGTGGGGCGGTCAAAACTATGAGACTGGTGAGCAGTTCGTAAAGTTTCGTGCGAATGATACCATAGTTTATTTTCTGCACTACAGAAAAGCTTGATTCATAGCAGTTTTACTATTAACTCCTATTGCAATCCTGCGCAGCTGTTAGTAGAGTGAGTCTCTAGAACTGCGACCCAACTGACAGACTTTATGTTTCCGGCTAACTGAAAACTCAAAACCTGACGAATGTACGCGTACGCACAGCGGTCCAAAATAACGAAAAAGCGGAACTAATTCGAATTTTGGAACAGTTTTCGTACACGCTCCCAACTTTGTGAGACGGTAAACAAAAGACCAAATAACGTTTTCTCAGAATTGCGGGTAACTATTGCGAAACTTTTGCGCTCTGCAGCACCTCAAAGACGAGCATTATATCATGAACGTTTCTCGGCGTCATACGTGTACTTTTTCTTCCGAGTTCGATTAGCTCCAGAAAGAACATCTTGTGAATGATTACTGTAGAACTCAGATGAAAAAATAATCAAAGTATGAAGTTTTTACTTCATGTTTGATAAGGTAAATTGGTCGATTATTTACTCAGATATTGATAGTAATTTTCTGTGCAGTTGTTAGAATGAACGTGCGTACATTTTCAAACTCACAAAAAATGTCCCACTCCTCCCCGCTCTAAAAAATATCCCATGGATAACCCGAAGTTTCTATAGAAACATATCAAAAATTTGCTTGCTGATACTTGCACTTTTTTAAATATTTAATTAATTGTGAACCTCTGCAAGAGTGTATCCAACCAAACCAACCAAAAATATTTATTTTTCCAAAATTCATATACATTTGACTAAACCTAAAATATACATACTTAATGCTACTATACATAATTACAATGTATGAGCACACGCTTGCCCTTCATATGAGGGTAAGAGTGTATCAAAAACTTATCAAATATGTTTTGACCCACAACGAATAATTACCTCATTATTATGTACAAAAGTCGATTCTTCTGTTATAATGTGACTGTCTATATCATAAACAAGATTTTAAGAAGATTTTTGGTACTGATTTTGCTAATTAAAGTTACAAATCCAAAAAGTCACCCCTTTTGAAACCAATCCCCTGCAACATATTTTCTAATGGTTCTCATGAGCTTTTAGAAAAATTCAGCAAGAAGAAGGGTTAAATATTTTTTTCATGTTTCTCGTCAGCCTTAGAAGCAATTCTGCGCGCGAAAATACGACTCTGGAGCATTTTGAAATTGGAGAGGGCAGCATTATTTTTGGCATATTATTCTATGACTCGAATCACTACTGACAAGCTCTTCAACCCTGTCCATTGCCGTTTTGGCAACATTGGCTTTTCTAAGATGAAGCTTTTCTTCGTCCAATAGTAACTTTTTGGCATCAGGAGCTCCAAGCTCAACTGTTTTCTGTTACTTATCACAAGTATTACAGGTTTGTAATCGATAAAAATCTAGATTGAAGAATATATACCTGAGTTGCAAGTTCCCTTCCTCAGTCTTTAGAAAAGTGCTTCAAGAAATCAATGATTATTTCTGGTTCAGGCTACTGTGAAGGTAATTTTGACTCGGAGCTTTTTGCCTGGAATAGTATCCCCTATATCTAGTAATTAGCGAAATGTAATCTCTGACCATATTTTTTTTTCTTATAAGTTTATTGCTGGGATTTTGGGGCCTAGTTTGTCTCGAGCTGTGATATCTGTTTTGGAATATATAACTAAGTCTAAAATTTATTATAAATATGAATGTTAATATAAAAAAAAAACATTGTATTGTTTCGCAATGATGGTAATTCGCTTATTTTTTTCCTCGTATGCTAGTCTTGTCGCCAGCTGCACCTCAGCCTCTTGGGCTTTTTGTGCCTTCCGGTTTAATTTTACAGCAACCACTCCGTAACCATAGTACCCTGTACCTGTCTGTACAGGTTTCTCAACGGTTGGCTACTGGGGTTAGCCTTGGCTATCCAAATATTGCTTTTTGTTTGCAGTCTAGTATATGTTTGGTCGTTCCTGTCCGTTTGACACATTGTCTGCAGGAAAGTTCTCCTTTGTTCAGCTCCATTTTGTGCAGGTGTCCCCTCATCGGGCTTTGACCAGTGAGAAGGCCTGTTATTGTTCTGACTTGGTTTCAACTCATCTTGAGTAGTTCTTCAGTTCTTAATTTCGACGGTTCTATAATGATTGTTTTCCCGTGGTGCATGCGCTCTCTTTGTTTTCGTTTGAACCAATCCGAGTGCAGGTTCTGGGCCAATATATGGAGTTGATGAGCCCGTCCTAGCCAGTTTATCAGCTTTATCGTTGCCCTCGATGCTACATTGTTGCCCTGGAGTTCTTCTCGGCATACCCATACCAGTCTTGATGACACTTTTGATCCGTGCGTTGCGCACTTCCCTCATGTTTTCCCTGACGTATTGCAAGATTGCGTACATTTCCGCTTGGAATACGGTGTTTATTCCCAGTGAAGTGCTCAGTTGGAAGTTTCTTCCCTCACTGTGTCAGCACCAGTTCCTTCCTTGGTCTTGGATCCATCTGTGTACCAGATGCTCTTTCCAGGTTTGCCCTTGATGGTGTCATCTGTCCATTCCGGGTCTTGTATAATCACCTCGAAGTTCGGGTCAAAGAAGTATCTAGAAGTTGTGTGGTCCGTTGGTTTCATTTCAAGAATGTTATTTTCCACTATTTCATTTATCTGGTTGTGATACTATCTGTTGCTCGTGTTTTGTAGTCTTAGAAATCCCATTCTTGCCTCCCTTGATTGTTATGTCAATCTGGGGAAGGTACAGTAGTGCTTTCATTGCTTCTGTTGGTGTAGTTTTCATAGAAGTTAAGACAGTGTTGTATGTGTTGTAAGTGTATTATCTGTAATTCTCCATATAGCCAGTTTTGTGCCCCTCCTATTAATAAAAAAGGCAATATTTATTAGTTCATCCTTCATTGTTTTTCACGTATTCGAGTGAAGAAAAACCAAACAATCCAAAGGACTCACAACCTATCGCAACGAGAAACAGAATGAATAAATAACTCCCGTATCTCCAGTAAATGTCACGTGGTTGGAAGAGCAACAATGAACGTGCAAGTTACCTCACGACCAATAATTCGATCGTGATGGTTTGATTTACATAAACCATTTTGTTCTGACATCCACATCGCTGTAAACCGCGATCATAGGTGTGCGGTCTCGTGAAGATTTCATTTCATTTCTCGTCGATGTAGCGATCGCGACCGCGACCTCCAGCGCGCTCAGCCATGTATCTTCGGCATGTCCGTACCCCTAGGTAGACTGATGTTATGTTTGGATGAGGTTAGGTTTGATTGGATTATTTCTAGTAATAAGGTGTGAGGGTCGAATAATTTTTTTGCATCATCCAATAAGAGTATTTATTTTGAAAAAAATTCCAGACAACGAACTATCACATTTAACGCCACACTACAGGAAACCACCGCATCTCTACGGGCTTCCGAAAATCCACAAACCAGACATGCCACTGAGACCGATTTCCAGCTCCAAGTTATCGAAATACCTCCTACCGATACTACAACCCTTACAAGGAAATAGCAGTTCATACGTCAAGAATTCCAAGCACTTCGTTGGCACCATCACAGATGTTGAACTTGGACCAGAAGATCGTTTCATCAGCTTCGACGACACCAATGTCCATATAAGAGGAAAATCATCAAAAGGAAACTCGAAGAGGATGACCAGCTGCACGAGAGGACTGACCTTCCTACACATGCAATATTGGAATTACTGCAGTGCTGCCTACAGAACTCATATTTCCAGGAAAAGGACCGATTCTTCTCTCAAGTCGACGGACTCCCGATGGGATCTTCCCTTTCTCCAATCATCGCCAACATATACGTGGAGTGGTTCGAAGAATTGGCTAAACGGGAGGCAGAATACAGAGCAAACCTGTGGTTGAGGTACGTGGATGACACCTCCATTATATGGAATCACGGAGACAAACATCTCCAGGATTTCTTCTCAAGAATTAACAGAATCAGGGATTCGATCAAATTCACGATGGAAATGGAAACCAACAGTGCCTTACCCTTCCTTGATGTGAACGTTGAGAGAAAAGGCAATGAAATTCGCACCTCCGTCTACAGAAAGAAGACACATACGGGGCAGTACCTCAGTTACAGCTCCAACCATCCGAGTTCGACGAAGAGAGGGATCGTGAGAACATTGGTAGAGAGAGCAACGCACATATGCAACGACGTGGAGAAAAACCGGCCCCCCGGAAGGATCCCAAAAAACTCCTAGAAGAAGTATTGAAACAACTCCGGAGAACGAAGACATCTGAAGAGCAACAACAAAGCACAGTGATCTGCCTTCCGTACATCAGAGGTGTCTCCAAGAAGATCAGAAGGATCGGAAACAAGTTCAACATCAAGAGCCGCTTCCAATCCGGCAGTACTTCACGGAGTTTCCTGACCAAGACCAAACCTGACAACAAAAATGGAATCAGTAAGAATTGCATTCATGAAGTTCCATGTGAATGCGGAGATTCCTACATTAGAGAGACAAAGAGACCGTTATCGGTAAGATTGGATTAGCACAAGAAATGGACTCAACGTGGAGAAACATCAAAATCGGGAATCGCTGACCACGCCTGGACTGAGCACCATCGAGTTCTATGGGACGACGCAAGTGTTCTACATAGAGAGGAGCATTGGTTCAAACGAATGTTCAAAGAGGCCGCCTACATCGAAGCCAATAACGCCTTTAGTCAACCAAGCGTTGAGATCAAGAACGTATGGAAACCCCTGATTGCTCTTCCTGGCGAGCTGCAGAGGCGCGAAACTTCACGCACCACCACACCGCGCGAAATTACACGCACCGCTGCACATGGCGGAATTGCACGCATCATTGCGCCGACAGTCATATAAATTGGTAAGTAGCACCTAAATTCGTCAGTATTTACCTGAAGACGATTGCAGATACAAGCATTCGAAACGTCGTGGAAACCTTCTGAATACATCAAGACTATAGACGTCCGAAACGATAGTAATCATAATGAAATATGCTAAAAAGATATGTATAATGAGATTAAGAATGGACATGAAATATAATAATAATAAAAATAATATTTATTCACGTTGTTATTAGAAAATACAGAAATAGTTCCAATATCGCAATAAATATTCTTACTCAATGAGTGTAGAATACTTGTTTCGAGATATGAAATATAGTTGATTTATTGGAATGGAACTTAAAGGAATCCGGTTCATATTATGAACTAATACAACTAATCAACAAAGCATGTCACACTAATATTAATAAGAAATAAACGTAATAAATAAAAAATACACAAGTTACACAAAAAATCACACACATTTTGCATGTATTACTAACCATAAAATTAAAATGTATCTTATTCAAACATATTACCTGTACAAATATCCGCACATACACATTCAACTAAGCCAGGTGAATTGCAATTCTTTCTTTTTTTAAATATATTAATTACGATTATATTTTTATGATTATATTACTTACTTCTTGTCCCGCAAATGCAACAAATAACAATACAATAATAGCATGACTCATCTCATAGGTAAGATGAATGATGATTTCTATTTGAATCTGGAACTGATGTCCGGGGAGAGATTTAGAGCTTTTGATTGGTAGCTGAATTTGACAACTGACAGAAAGAATAGTAATTTGAGCAATTGCATGGCTAATCAACTGCTCTAGAGCTCAACGTCCTGAAAAAAAGAAAGTAATTGATATTGACAATTGATAGGTATATCAACTCAGATTTAAAGAAAACAAAATAATCTGAGATTATCACGGTTATCATCTGGAGGGTAAAAAAAAACAATGAATAAAAAACCAATCTCAGAGTATTTCCCTCTCACTCTTTGTCACATTAAATGAAAAAGGTGGAACATTTCCGTAGGGGGGAAACAGTTTTCAGAAACTTACAGTCGCACCATATGAAGCATAATTTTAGTTCTCAATATGTATTAAAATTGAAAGAGATCATGATCCAATGGCGAATCCAACTGCTTCGGTCACATGGTTTAATTTTCGGACAGAGTACAGAAACCTCGTTGGTCGCGGGAAAAATATCTGGAATCTATCAACCAATCAAGTTTTCACTGCCCTTCGCAAAAGGGGATTTGGTCAAAAATAAAATCTACCATTTTCACAATGTGAATCAAACTTAAAATATAAATATCTACATGTATTTCCCCATTTTTGTTTTTCAAACGACCCTTATACAATCTGTGTCAAAATAGTATGTTCCAGGAATGATTTTGCGGGAACATTATGGTTTGTTTCCACCTGCAGCTAATTGGTTCGTGAGGAGTCTCCCTACCGAGTTAATTATATTAGGTAGTATCCCGTCGCTTGTGTTGATTTGACATATATTGGCTCACTAGCCTAATTTGGACCAGTTTTGTTCTCAAATGGCCTAACCCAATAGAAAGCACACATATGTCCCATCGTAAAATCCAACAACGAGACAAGAAAAATGTTTCCAAATTAATTTTTACGACGTTTTCTAAAAGGAATTTAACGAATCTGTCGGCTAACAACTCATAATGTTTATCACGTTATTTATCACATGGGTCGGTCGTTGTCACACTTTATCATGAAAAAGTGAGTTAGAAGCTTTAAAAATGCAACAGCGAGCCGCACACTATGTCACTGTCAGCGTATAATTACCCGTCAGCGCTAGAGACAGACACGACATCCGCTGGTTCGGCTGCTTGGGAACAGCCAAACGAGCTGCGACAGGTGAGACTCTTAATAAAATATACGACGTCGTGTCATCCGCAACCCGTTTTACGCAGCTTTACATATCCAAAAGCTCCGTATCGTGTAGGCGGAACATGAAAGGTAACGCTCTACAATGGAATCACCGCATCATGATTTATGTAAAAGGTAACGTGTACATAGTATCTTTCTTTTTTTTGGAAGAAACTTTAGCTGTGATCTCTATGGGTTTGAATGGGTCTGATGAAACAATAATCTGCGAAAGCATAAGAGATTCGGACTAGTGTTAGTGTAGTCCTTGATAAACTGACGGTGCCGAATTTGTACTCTAATGAAAGCAGTAAGAGGCATGGAGAAGGCTTATTGGAAAGAAATCGGTATATAACCTTTTATGTTTTATCTCATTCCTGGGATACCTGGAATCAATAAATTCTTCGGGAAGCTAGGTTGAATTTAACTTCGCTCTAGAAGATGGCACAAGCGAACAGTTCATTTTAGCCATATATTTAGTGACTGCTAATACTGATAGCCAATGCGAAGCCAAAACAATTGAAGAATGATTTTCAAAATCAGGAGCTAATCGTACAAAACAAAATGAATCAATTCTTTCTGCTACACTTGAAGGTGGTAACCCCGCAAAAGTTAAAACAGAGAAAATCGATTTTAAATTGAATTTATTTTCATTTCACAATAAAATATTATAATATAAAAATGTTTTTTCATAACTTAGAAGAAAAAGGGCATACCACTTTCAAGATAGGAAATTATTCATTTCCTAACGGTCGCTGGCGAAGTGGTAAATAATTTACACATAGAAAGTATAACTTTTTTCATTGTTATAATGAATACCTATGAGTTAATTACATATGAATTACGTTTTGTCGAAATAAAAAATAATTATCATTTAAAATATAAAAAAAAAATTACACTACATTCGCCGCATAAAAAAATGATAAAAATGAATAATTGCAAAAGTTAGTAAACGATTTTTGTTCCATTATTATTCATCTATATCGTTGATCAGAGGCAGATTTTTCCAACCAAAACTGAATACGATGTTCCGGGATAATGGATGATAATTTCTTCATTTTGTTATTTTTTCTCTCTTCAGTTATTCTTCTAATGGGCTTCTTATCTAGTGATAATCTTATTTGGAAGAACACCTTTCCAAGGTACGTTGTTTCTGATTCACTACCAGTCACTTGGGTGAATCAGGAACTTACTCAAATGCGGAATACGCTAAATGCGATATAAACGATACAAGATGTCGACATGTCTCTAAATGCATACAAAACATTGAGTAAGGACTATAAAAATCAAATATTAATTTGCAAAACTGAAGTCTACAACAGCTGCCTACTCAACCCCATGAATGTAATGAGGGACAGTTGGAACATAATCAACCATGAAGGTAATAGAAATAGAAAAAAGCAAATTGAGTCTAATATACCGGTGGATCAATTCAATATATATTTTACTTCTATTGCCGAGCAAATCATAAGCTCTCTACCTCTCATTTCCCATGAACCAACATCTTACATAAAAACAATAAAAACTCTTGTACACTGGTTTGTTTTAAATCCGGTATCTCCTGCTGATGTTTATGATATTATTCTAGGCATGAAGAATTCCAACGCTTTGGATGCCTACGAGCTCAACAGTAAAATTATCAAATCTGTAGCGAACATTCATGCCGATCCTTTGGCTATTCTAATGAATAACTGTTTTTTACTACGGAACTTTCCCTAGTACTCTGAAGTACTCTGTGGTCTTACCGGTTCTGAAGAAGGGTAGCACAGATGACATTGACAATTTTCGACCTATTTCGATTATACCGATATTGCGTAAAATTATTGAAATAATTCTCAAGCAACAACTATATAACTTCTTCGAAAGCAACTCTCTCTTATGTCCTGGCCAATTTGGTTTTCGCAAAAATCGATCAACAACCCAGGCTCTTCTAAAAGTTGTGTCGAGGGCCTGGAAAAAGGCAATCATTCCCAACTTACGCTATGCGATCTATCTAAGGCCTTTGACTGTGTTTCACACGTTATCCTACTACAAAAGATGTATTTCTATAGTATTAGAGGCCTGACACTGGACTTCTTCGAATCTTATCTGGGTGGTAGAACCCAATGTGTTAGACTTGGTGGGGACCTCTCTAATCGTAAGATCGTTTCCCATGGGTCCCTCAAGGCTCTGTTCTGGGCCCCCTCCTCTTTTTGATCTATATTAATGACCTCTACTACTGTACCTCACCAATCAAGAGCGTTTTTTTCGCGGACGACACAACATTTAGTTCCCAAAGTACTTACCTAGAAAACATCAGTACTTCAGCTGTTGATATATCAAATGTAAAAGAATTATCTGAATCTGCAACTTCATAACAAGTTACCTCCAAAGATTAAGTGTCTCAACCTATATCAGTTTAAAAACAGAATCAAAGCTTTCTAACTAATAAAATGTTTTTATTCGATCAAGGACTATCTTGATCTGAGCATTACTGAACTCGAACCCTTGTGATAGACTCTCCCCTAGTCTATCCTTATATCTAATATTCTAATTATTCTTATTGTAATTTTTTCACTTTATACATGTTAATATACACTTATATGTTATACATTTTACTATTTTGACGACCCACTAATTCTATGTTTATTAGTTTGGAAATAAATATCTAGCTATCTATCTATCTGAAGGAAAAACCTCAGAAGCTCACCCCGGCTAGCATTGTTTTTGGAAGAGAACTTTGATTGCCCTGTGTCTTGGTGTTCAGATCACCAGGCACCCAAGAGGTAGAAATACGACTACAATGATAAATTGAACGACAGCCTGCTGAGAATCCACGAAACAGCTCGGAAGACAGGATGAAAGCTCGTTATGAGTTGAAAGCTAATTCAAGAGGATTTGAGGAAGGTGACCAGGTTTGGCTGTACAACCCACGGCGGAAAAAAGGTGTATCCCCTGAACTAACACCGTTTTGAGGAGGACCGTACGAGGTAAAGAAGGGAATCAACGACGTGGTTCACAAAATCCAGCGCAGCCCTGGGACTAAGATGAAAGTTGTTCACTTCGACATACTGAAGTCCTATCATGGTGAACCAATGACTTTGATAGGGACGATCGAAATCAGAGGGGGGGCAGTATTACGGAAATCACGAAAAATACACTTAGTACACACCTGTGCTTGTTCCAGATGTTCGGTAAACGCCATTGGGAACATCGATAAATCCCGTTGCCGATGATGTCATGTTCCAAATGTTCGATAACCATTAGCGATGACGTAATGGAACATTCCCGATCGCCACTGTTCTGGAGATTTCGGCCGTCCTATATATAGCGGGTCATATGCGAGAGGGAGGCAGTCAGAACTCAGCAGTCAGAAGTTAGTCCTGTGAATATTGTTAGACATTGTAATTGTAAACAAGTATTGTATTGTTAGAGTATACTATTGAGTTGTGATATAACAAAATTAAACCGACGGAGAAATCAACTGAAAAGCAAAAAATAAAATGAACCTTCTTGGTCTCAATGATAATTGAGCTCTTGAACTAATGTAAGTAACTAATTTTGAGTCGGCGCCAAACAAACTAGCAATTGAATGATGGTAGCGGGATGCACGGCGGAGTTTTGATTGCTTTTGATCATCTTCGTTGATTGTTTGTTTGGCGCCGACTCAAAATTAGTTACTCATTAGTTTAGAAGCTCAATTATCATTAAGACTGAATGAAGGTTTATTTTATTTTCTGCTTTTCAGTTGATTTTTTCGTCGGTTTGATTTTTTGTTATTTTTTTTTTTCAATTTTAAATTTTGTAGCGTAAATGAACTAATAACTATCCACTCAATTGACTCCAGGTATCCAATATGTTGTAGTGCCATCAGAACTACCTATATGTGTGCAAAGAGTCGGTCCAGAGATGAAAAATTAATAATCCCCTATTTTTCTACCCTTAGGGGCAGATTATCCCTTTCCAAATTCGGAAATAGCCAACTCTGAAGCATACCCTGTCCATTAAAAAAACAATAATCTGAATCGGATGACCCAGTACAAAGTTATGAATGGTAGAATCGGTTAACGGGTGAAAATCCAGTGGATGAACGATAAATATCCCCTAGTTTTCTTCCCTCAAGGGTGACATTTTATTTAAAATTCAAATGAGGCCAACTTCGAAGTGAACCCTGTTCAATCATAAAAGAATAATCGAAATCAAATTGTTCTGTAAAAAGTTATGCTTGATCACAAATAAAAAAATATATACGGGTCTACTAGAGAACCTCCTCTTTGATTTCGTCGGTTAAAAATGAAAATAGTTTGTTGTTCAGGAGTTTCAATGAAAGGATTCCAGTTTCGTAAGGATGATCAACTTGGTTCTTAAGAATGTGGCTAATTTGTGCGTGAATTGCATTGCATTGCACATTCTCATCAAGTAGCTTATGCTTGTTGTTATGAAGTTGGATTCAGTGATTCTCTGCAAAAAAGTTATATATTTGTTCTTCGTGCCAAAACTCCAGCATGCCTTTTGTGTTTTCTCCAAGCGATTGCGTCAAAATGGTTTCATTAGTATTTGGTGAATGTCGAGAAAATTGGCGCGAAGCATAACGTCTGTACCAAGAAGGTTTTCCAGGCAGACCCATTCCGTCACGAATGGCTTTTTCAAGAGTTGAAGAAGCATTACCAATTGAGTAATTTCCTTCTAATATAATTCATTGTCATCATACGAGAACTGTTAGAACTGAAGATTTAAATAACAATGAGTTGGCTTATATGAGTCTCCGTCCATATGTTTATATCCATACTCTTCCACAAGAAGCCGGTGTGAGTAAATCTAATGTTCAGGGAATTCTGAAAGGAAACAAATACTACCCATTCAAAATTCACTTGGTACAGGGCTTTGAAACCCACGGGGTTTGAATGACGACTTGAATTCATTACACGTATTCAGTTAATAGAACGCAATAGAGACCGAAGTCTGTGACATATCGATAGCCAGTTACTATTTCATCCTGAATGAAAAACCTATTATTCTCCAAGACTGCCGACAACAGTTACCTATATAATAAGTAATATCCATCATTAAACAACTACTTCCCTAGCTAATGCTTCGACGGAAGTTGAATGACATCCGATGAATAAACGTGCAGTATTCTACAAGGCTCTTTGCCATTGTTTGTTGCGAAATAGATAAATATTAAACATCCCACACAGGCTGAATCAAGCAGACAAAGATTAGTGTCTGCTGTACCTGACTGAAACGATAAAAATTCATCCACATCGTAGCTTTCGTTGGGACTGAATTAGCGGAATGGACAACACCATCAGCTAACGCCATCTCAACGCAAGTAGAGCAATTGAAACATTGCCGAATGAAATGTCCTCCTGAGTATCAGGAAAAGAATCTGCAATAGAGTTAGAAGTCTGTGACATATCGATACCCAGCTACTATTCCATTAAAAATAAAAAAGTACTTTTCCTCAAGACTGCTGACTACAAATGCCTATTTAATAGGTGTATGTCGGTCGAATATAAAAAAAAAAACAACGACTTCCCTGGCTAATGCTTCGACGGCCGTTTTTCATGTTTGATAGAATAATAGCTGGCTATCGATATGTCACAGACTTCTGTCTCTATTGCAGATTAGTTTCCTGATACTCAGGAGGACATTTCATTCGGTAATGTTTTAGTTGCTCTAGTTGCGTTGAGATGGCGTTAGCTGATGGTGTTGTCCATTCCACTAATTCAGTCCCAATGAAAGCTACGGAGTGGATGGATTCAGGTACAGCAGACATTAATCGTTGTCTACTGGACCCACCCTGTACTGATGAGGGGCAAATACCCCGAAACCTGTCTACAAGTGGTCAGCCCGAGTGAGTTGGTTGATATTCATCCATTTCAACAAACATTTGCAAGGTAACTTGTAGGACTTCGCACGTTTATCCATCAGATGTCACTCAACGTCCGTCGAGGCATTAGCCAGGGAAGTAGTTGTTTTTTATGGATTTTAGACCGACATACCCTTATTATATAGGTATTTGTAGTCAGCAGTCTTGAGGAATGAGACGTTTTTCATTTTTGATGAGTTAATAGTACGTTTGGTGTGGAATGTTCAATGGCTGCATCATAGGACCTTACTTCTTCGAAGAAATATAACTCAACTGATAAAATATATTCCAATAGTAGAACAACAAAGAATTTGGTGGCAACAATTTTCTCATAATTTACAGGTTGTCACTGAATATCTGGATAAAACATATCGGAATAGATGGATTGGTGATAAGGGTCCATTTCGATGGCCGGCTCGTTCCCCAGATTTATCACCACCTAATTTTTGTTTCTCTGGAGTTATTCAGAAGATATCGTGTTCACTACTGTTCCGTTTCATTCGGGTGATCTGAAAATGTAGATTCGACTAACCTGCAGTAATATTACAGCTAATATTATAAGAGCGACTTCTGTTTAAAAGCTTTTCTCATGTCTAATTGACGTCATTTCGAACAATTTCCATGACTTACATCTAGGTACTATTTTTATGGGTTGATACATCAAGTTATATGACATTGTAATTAAAGATTTGTTCCTGAATACACCTCTTTAAATTCCGCAATTGTTTCATATTTACTGAATTCCATAAAAAAAAACTATAAGTTGAACATCCAGCATATTTTGACTAATTTGCAAGTGATAATTTCTCCTATGATTTCACTAAGATACAGAGAGGATTCGTGTATAAATGGTATTTCTCAAAACTTTACATTTCAAAGAAAAGTGCAATAACTCAACACTAACTGAATTTGAAAACTATACATAAACTGATCTCAGAATTGAACGTTAAATCTAAATATGTGATGATATATATGCTATGAAATTCTGAGACTCTTGGGAAAAACATTTTCATGAACGGTAAATCTAAATATGTGATGATGTATAACGCTAATGTGGTTGTAGTAACTTTGAACTCCGTTTCATTCCTTGATCTACGTTTCTTTCTTCTGTATCACTTTGTTAGATGAATATGTTTAACATCGTTGAAACCAACCACAACAAAGTTGTAAGTAGCATATTGTTTCGCTCTTGAAGATGTATTACTATTGTTTTTTTTTCGTCTATTGTAGTTTCCCTGATGATGGAAATAAATATTCCCGAAAGTTTGGATAAACCTTGAGGAGTTTACTTTTTCATTGCTGCTTACCCCAATATCCCTAGTTTTGTATATACAGAGTGGCCACTTTTTTAATGGGATTGTATTGGTAACTTTTAAACCATAAGAGTTAGAAGGTCGGTCAAATGGTGAAAAAGTTGCATTCATAGAAGCATTGTCAAGCAGTTCGAAGAAATCGAGATTATCAGGGCCGGTTATTGAGATATCATAAGAAAAGTAAATTCTGTCATTTTGATTTTTCTTTTTTTCCCACTTTATTTCGAATATTATCAAAAAATGTCACAGGAGTTTTTTATTCGACAGTGGATTATCCTCAATTCGACATAATCAGATTCTGTATCGAACGTTTCGTACGCTCTGGGCCACCCTCAACCTCATTTTTTTCAATAGGGACCTGCATATTTTATTGCACTTTTCGAAATAACTTTTGACGCTGAATTCAACGATATATCATACAATGTCATTCAAAGTTAATTTTCAGGTGATTTTTACTCCTATCCAAATTTCTTTGGGTCGGATCTGTATTACATTTAGGTACCTTTGGTTTAATTAACAACATGCAATACATTTCGATAAGAAAATCAACTTACTCATCTTCAACTGAATGGAACGTAACAGAATCAGAGCAATAAACAAGTAATAATTATTTACAAATTTCAAGAGGTGAAAAACCTAATTCATAATAATTAAACGAAACTATCATTTAATGAAAGAAAAATCAAATAATTATTCGAAAGTAAATCATGAACATTAATGAAGTAAGTGTTTGGAATGTCCACCATTTTGTAAAATGCACTTTGCGGTTCTGGAACCCATACTTCTTATACATTTGCTTATTTCGTCTCCTTGAATACCTTCCAATACATTCTCAATCTTCTCGCGAAGAATCTCTATTGTCGGGTTCGTAGTATCATAAATTTTATTTTTGAGATATCTCCACAAATAAAAATCCAGCGGATTCAAATCCGGAGATCTGGCAGGCCATGCTACTGGACCTCTTGTTCCAATCCATGAATCGGGAAAAGTTCGATTTAGATAGTCTGTGACTATTCTTGAGTTGTGTGGACCACATCCGTCTTGTTGGAACCATGGACTATTACGCTGATACCGTATAGGAAGATCATCCAACATTTCTTCTATAATTTCTACATATTTTGCTCCGGTTAGGTTGCCGTCAATAAAATAGGGTCCCAGTAATTTATTATTCAACAAACCGCACCATATGTTCAAAGAAAAACGATATTGATGTCTAACTTCATGAATTAAGTGAGGATTTTCTGTGGCATAAAATGTTTGTTCCTTCGATTGAACATGCCAGAATTTGTAAATGTCGTTTCGTCTCCCCAAATGATATTGTGCGCAAAATTGTTGTTATTCCGCACCTTCCGTTGAAACCAATTACAGAATTGCAACCTTCTCTCAGGATCATTGCGATATAGTTTTTGCACGGCTTGGTATTTATAGTCATGGTATCCGTGTCTCTTGACTATTTTATTAACAGCACTTTTTGATAAATTGCATTCACTGGCCATAGTTCTCGATCCTATTCCTGGATTCATTCGAATTTGGGCCAGAACATTGATGTCATTGATAGGCTCGTTTCGTTGTACATAAGGACCTCTAGGTTTAATGAATGAATTATGTGCAAGTAATGTTGTAGATAAACGTCGAAACATTTTAATATTTGGTGTTGTTCTTTCAGGATATAATTCACCATACCTTTGTTGTGCTTTGAACGAATTTCATCGAATCTAGTTTTATGTACACTTCGTACATATCTCTCTTCTCTTCATTTGTGTATCTTACCATATCGAATAAGTTAAATTGAAATTACTCGGAAAAGTATTTGATGACAAGTTCTTGTGACACAATAATAAACGAAGTGACAAATAATATGACATTTCTTGTTATGTTCTTTTTTATCCACGGCCAACTACTTGAAAATAATACATTCAATAAATCTAGAGTTGTGTGTGTGTAAGAAAAAACAAGTCTGTCAACGATATCAATGTTCTGACCCAAATTCAATTGAACCCAGGAGAAAAATCGAGAACTGTGGCCAGTGAATGCAATTTATCAAAAACTGCTGTTAATAAAATAGTCAAGAGACGCGAATACAATGATTTTAAATTTGAATACCAAGCCTTGCAAAAATTATATCGTAATGATCTCAAAATAAAGTTCGATTCTGTAATTTGTTTCAACGGAACAGATGACAAATCCAACAATAATGATTCCTCGCGAGAAGATTGAGAGTGTATTGGAAGGTATTCAAGGAGACGAAATAAGCAAATGTATAAGAAGTATGGGTTCCAGAACCGCAAAGTGCATTTTACAAAATGGTGGACATTTCGAACACTTACTTCATTGATGTTCATCATTTACTTTCGAATAATCATTTGATTTTTCTTTCATTAAATGATAGTTTCGTTTAATTATCATGAATTAGGTTTTTCACCTCTTGAAATTTGTAAATAATTATTACTTGTTTCTTGCTTTGATTCTGTTACGTTCCATTCAGTTGAAGATGAGTCAGTTGATTTTCTTATCGAAATGTATTGCATGTTGTTAATTAAACTAAAGGTACCTAATTGTAATACAGATCCGACCCAAAGAAATTCGGATAAGGGTCAAAATCACCTGAAAATCAACTTTGAATGACATTGTATGATATATCGTTGAATTTAGCGTTGAAAGTTATTTCGAAAAGTGTCATAAAATATGCAGGCCCGTATCGAAAAAAATGAGGTTTAGGGTGCCCCAGAGCTTACGAAACGTTGGATACAAAATCTGATTATGTGAAAATGAGGATAATTTACTGTGGAATAAAAAACTCCTGTGACATTTTTTGATAATTTTCGAAATAAAGTGGTAAAAAAAGAAAAATCAAAATGACAGAATTTACTTTTCTTATGATATCTCAATAACCGGGCCTGATAATCTCGATCTGTTTGAACTGCTCGACAATGCTTCTATGAATGCAACTTTTTCTCCATTTGACCGACCTTGTAACTCTTATGGTTTAAAAGTTACCAATACAATCCCATTGAAAAAGTGGCCCTCTGTATATATATATATATATATATATATATATATATATATATATATATATATATGGGTTCCTATTTTATATATATATATATATAATAGGAACCCATCTGGAATAAAGGTACGTCTATGGATGTTCGCCAATCTTTGGCAATTTGGCTCCTGAAAATTGGCCGCTAACTTAAAGCCTGTTTTGAAATGACTATACATAGAATATGTAATTCAATTTCTCAACAACCTATAATTAAATTATATTGATATTATTATAATTCATTATTCAACCGAAAAATATTTCCTATGAGGCTATCCTTCCCCGAAAAATACGAAGAATTTTCCACAGAACTATTCTGTTGAAAAATGAACGTGTCTACATCTCAATCATCCAATATTTGTTAGGTGTGGCGTTCTCAATCAAGAAGTCGCGAATCAAACCATCACCACGTCACCGAGGAGAAAGTAAATTAGAATCCACGAACCTCTGCCGTTCAATTAAAAGATTGTAACTGTTGTAGCTGCACCTACGAGCAGCTGGGCATGTTTCCCGCAGAGAGGGCCATCCATCTCTCGAAGAGGACCACCCGACCGTCGGGCGATAGTAGCGTACATCGGACACTGCTGGCCCCCGACGGAGAAGCCCTGACAACCAAGATAAACTGGCAGCTGTGGGTGGTGGCTTGTTGTCGCGGACTTAATGTTCATGTATTCATTATTTATTATTCGGATGGGGAAATATCTTTGTCACACTTCATTATGATTCTTTATGTGTTGTTGGTATTTATATCTTTTTCTGTCACGAAAAACGATTTATTTCAGGGTTGGGTTCACATAGAAGGTTAAACGTACAAAGCATCGGCTAACTAGGATGAAATATAAGGGAGAATTGAATTAATGTTTCTTGAAAAAGAAGACATTCTAGATCAGCTCTTCTCAGAATGAATACACTATACCAAATACGTGGAAAAATGGCCCTCAGCCAATTTTGAAATTTTTTTTGGGATATTGTTGTATAAGTCACTGGAAGTTTCAAGTGCAATTTTAAATAAGTTATGTCTAGTTTTGAAGATATGGATTTTTGAAAATCATAAACATGGCTGTTTTACTAAAACATAGTAAGGTTCACTTATCCAAAAGTATTACTTTTCAGATGATTAGTAACTGAATAATAACATTTCTGGTTTAAAGGAAGTCAAATGACATGTCAGTCAGTCGATTGTTGAGACAAAAGAAGCCCCCTATTATACAGGGTGGGTCAAACATAGCGACAATTTAGCATATTTCGCCAATCTTTATCATTTGTCCTATTAGTGGGACTGAGTTTTCATTGAAAATATCTTCATTGGGAGTCTTTTCTAATTACAAGAATATTTTTTTCTAAAGTTTTGACTTTCTTCCTAAACACTAATTGTTTTAAAAAATGTTTGTTTTTATACTTCATGTTTTTAACATTAGTCACTTAAAACAGACTTTTTGAAACAAAAAATCAGCTTTGAAGCCAAAACTACTCGAGGAAAAGGTGTTTACAAATATAAGTTGAAATAGGTTTTGCATTGATTTGTTGAAAATATGAACAGGATATTCATAAAATCAGATGTGGAATCATCTGCAACTGAAAAATAAACTTTAGTCACTATCTTCCATCGTCAAGATAACCTCTATTCATGTTGAAAAGGAAAACATTCTCAATTGAATATCCAATTGAAAATGTTTCCCTTTTCAACAGGTTTTGCATCTTATATATATGTTTGTTAATTATTCTTGAAAGGACCTGTCGATTTAAATCATATTTTTCAGTTATACGTACCCTACACTCGGGTAAGTTTCATCAATTTTCCATGTCTAGTTTTTGAAATATAAATATTAAAACTTGATATTTATAGAAAATATTATCCAATCTTATTCACTGATGAAATGAAATATGATCTTGCGGCATTAAACAATCCGCATGACCATAAACCGTGTGACTATCAACGGCGTGGCTATTGACACGTTAGTATGTGGTTTTCCACCTGCTTTACGAAAATTGGGTGTCCAGATCCATATAAGTCGTGACGATTCCACTAATATCTATAAATAGTAATTATGAACCATCCCCGCAGAAGCTCCAAATAGTTTATAAGGTATCATTGAGCCTCCAGTTAGGTATTATTATTATTTAGTTATTAACCGCAAAGAACAATTAGTTTTCGTAAGGGGTACTGCAATATTAACTCGAAACCCATATACACTAGATTTCCTGTGCCGTTTTCTGTTAGCGATTCTTTTTTTGCAAGGTTAAAAACTACGTGGGTTTTGAAAGTGCAGTTTTTTGCGCGGGTGAATAATATAATAATATTATATTGACAAATTAGGTGATTTTCAATTTATTTGTATAATACAATGGTTTTGTCAACACAAAATTGATAGCTAATGAACTACTGTTATTTTCAAGTAACCAAAACCGGCACAGAAAATACAGCGTCAATAGGTTTAAAGTTAATTTTGCAGGGCCCCTTGCGAAAACAAATTGTTCTGCGCGGTTAATATCTGAATAATAATAATACCTAACAATGATACCTTATTAGCTAATTAAAACTTCTGTGGGGAGGGTTCATAATTATTATTCATAAATATTCGTGGAATCATCACGAAGCGTAGAGTACGACTTATATGGATCTGGCCACCGAATTTCCATGAAGCGGATGGAAAACCGCATACCAGCGGGTCAATAGCCACGCGGTTCATAGTCACACGGTTTATGGCCATGCGGTTTTTAACGTACCAAGACCATATTTTATTTCATCAAGAAATAAGATAGGATAATATTTTCTAAAGAATATCAATTTTGAATATTTATATTTCAAAAACCAGACATAGGAAATTAATGAAACACGCACGAGTGTAGGGTAATTTACTTTAAAGTATAACTGAAAAATATGACTCAAATCGACAAGTCCATTCAAGAATAATTAACAAACGTATATATATATATATATATATATATATATATATATATATATATATATATATATATATATATATATATATATATATATATATATATATATATATATATATATATATATATATATATATATACACACTGTGTCCGTAAAGTATGGAACAAATTCATTTTTAGCTTAACAGGTCATTTTAAGAAATAATCCTGAAACACGTCGATTTTTGATGTTAATTTACCGTATTTTAAAATAATAATCTAATGTACAGGGTGAATTACGTTCGAGTAATGACGTCATCGTCATTTAAATGGAACACCCCAATTTTGTCTCAATTTTCGGATTACTCTAGCTGAGGTGATTCCAAAAATGTATCACATGTTGATTCCAATTGGTACAGGGTGGACAAAAATACAATAGTTTTGTGTGTGCTCATAAAGTAACGCGTAACATTCTTTATTAGGTAAATTAACAATATTATCAAAAATACTTATTGTCTAGCGGACAGAATATGCTGGAATACATGACTTTATAAATGTTCGAACTGCAGCCCTTGCTGTATTTGACAGTAACAAACGGTGTACAAATTCTTGTTGAACCTTGTGTATGGTTTCTTGCGTAATATTGTTTATTTCTGTTCGAATTTTCTCTTGTACATCTGCAATATTTGCTGGTTTCGTTTTATAAATAACATTCTTCAGATGGCCCCACAGAAAATAATCCAAAGGATTTAAATCTGGTGACCTCGCTGGCCATTCAGTGGGTCCATGTCTACCAATCCACCTGTTCGGAAAAATTTCATCTAGGTACCTTCTAACATCTACAGCATAATGTGGAGGTGCACCATCCTGTTGAAACCATAAACTTTCATCAAAACCTCCAGGATTACGTCTGCTGGGAAACAAATTACGTAAAGTAGGTACGAGATACCCCCTTAAAAACTCAAGGTACGTTGCCCCGTTTAAATTACCTTCGAAAAGTAGGGTCCGATGATTCGATTTCGTACAATTCCAGCCCATACATTTACCTTTTGAGGGTTTTGTGTATGATGCTCACGCATCCAGTGGGGGTTTTCTTTTGCCCAGTATCTACAATTCTGACGGTTAACCTCACCATTCAACATGAAAGTGGACTCATCAGAAAAAATAATGTTTTGTATCAAGAGAGGGTCTCGGTGACATTTATCCATCATTTCTTCGCAAAATTGGAGTCTTCTATCGGGATCATCTTCGTTTAATTCTTGCACAAGTTTGATTTTATAAGGATGCCATTTTTCAAGCTTCAATAGTTTGTGTACCGTTGTTTTGCCAACACCGATATAGCGACTAACTTTACGAACAGAAGTGTGCGCATCTTCTTCAGTAAAACATCTAATGCTGTATCAGCATTTGCAGGGGGATGACCTGATTTGCGTACATTTTCAACATTACCAATTTCTCGAAATATCGTTTCAATCTTACTGACTGTTGAACGCGTTATAGGTCTTTCTGGATATTTATCATTAAACAAATTCCACACTTCCATCTGAGTTCGCGATCTGTCTCCATACCCAATCATCATAAATATTTCAATTCTTTGTTTTACACTTAACTCCATTTCTACTTCCAATTAAATCTAAGCAATCATTCGAATATTCACGAATACCAAAAATATTGTAGTACTAAACTGTCACTGAACATCAATAAATTACTAAACAAATAATGACATTTCCCAAAAAAGTAGACGACTATGTTTTTTATAAATAGTTAAGAAATATTTTTTGTCATATTCTGTCTGCTAGACCACAAGTACCAAACATGTTTGGAAACAGCTCATTTTTATTACTCTAAACATGTAGCAAACTACGGGGTGTTACATATAAACCAATTACCGCTAGACAATAAGTATTTTTGATAATATTGTTAATTTACCTAATAAAGAATGTTACGCGTTACTTTATGAGCACACACAAAACTATTGTATTTTTGTCCACCCTGTACCAATTGGAATCAACATGTGATACATTTTTGGAATCAGCTCAGCTAGAGTAATCCGAAAATTGAGACAAAATGGGGGTGTTCCATTTAAAAAAAATCACGGTGACGTCATTACTCGAACGTAATTCACCCTGTATATTAGATTATTATTTTAAAATACGGTAAATTAACATCAAAAATCGACGTGTTTCAGGATTATTTCTTAAAATGACCTGTTTAGCTGAAAATGAATTTGTTCCATACTTTACGGACACAGTGTATATATGGGGTACAAAACCTATTTTAACTTATTTTTGAAAACACCCCTCGTATAAAATGTGATTGTAGCTTTTTGTAGCTACTCATATTGAGCAATTACTATGAGTCTTCCTCCAGTAGTTCTGGATTCAAAGCGGATTTATTGTCTCAAAAATGCTGTTTTAAGTGACTAATGTTAAAAGCATGAAGTATAAAGAACAAATTTTTTTATAACAATTAGTGTTTTGGAAGAAAGTTAAAACTTTTTAAGAAATTATTCTAGTCATAAAAATAGGCTTTCAATAAAGATATTTTTATTGAAAAATGCTCTGTCCCACTAATAGGACCAATGATAAAGATTGGCGAAATATGCTAAATTGACGCTATTATATACCACCCGGTATAATAGGCGGCTTCTTTTGTCTCAACAACCGACTGACTGACATGTCATATGACTTCCTTCAAACCAGCAATGCTTTTACTCAGTTACTAATCATCTAAAAAGTAATACTTTTGGATAAGTGAATTTTAGTAAAAAAGCCATTTTTATTATTTAAAAAAATAAATATTTCCGAAACTAGAAATAGAAACTAATCTAAACTTGCACGTGTAACTTCTAGTGACTTCTACCACAATATCAAAAAAAAATTGGCTGAGAGCCATTTTCCCGGGGTACTTTGTCAAGTTTTTTAATTTTTTCAAGAAGATTATTAGAATATATTAGAAAGCAAAAAATAGTCTACGATACTTCATCTTGTGATTATGATAACATAACATATGGAATGTTAATAATCATTTATATAAAAATGCTTATAAAAGCAAGTACCTACGAATAAGTGTTGTATAAATTTTGGTGTCAATTGGTAGATCAACAGTAAGCATCTGATAGCTTCCTCTCATCACTCCAGATTTTTGACAAACGTGTCAGATATCAAGAGAAACGAATTCCGAGTACACATCCATTTCTCAAATAGGGTAATAAAACTTTCAGTTTCCCAAGACATTATTCGATGCGCTTCGTGAAACGCCACGGCCATAAATGTTTTAGAGCTCTTGTCTTATGATGATCATAACTCGGGGATCTGTCGGTATCTTTCAGAAACCGCATAATTTACGGCGGTGTTTTATGACTCAAAATAGACGTATTTATACATGCCAAGAATAATTTACTCACTCGGGAGGGCCGGCCGAAATTAGAAACGATAAGCCACACACCATACTCATTCGTATAGATAGTCGGACGGCACGGGATGGAAAATGGTGCATGACATTCTGACTGCAGTTGGTCATTGAAACTGACTGATTTAATTGGAAGAAAGTCATCACAACCATTTGAAATATCAAATATCAGTAATCATCGAACAAGTAGTATTAACAAAGAAAATAGGCTCAATTATCACCCGACTGCCCCAGGAGGGTAATGTTTCTCGAATGAATGTAAGTATAGTTTTCCCAATATCAATTGCAGAAGCATAAAAAAGTCTTGCGGCGAAATCCTGTGAGCAGCAGTGGCGGAGATAACTAATTTTATTTAGATATTTTAAGATTTCAAAAATACTTCATAAATAATGAAAAATGAAAAAAAAAATAAAGACAAGCTTTTATTTATACAAATACATTGAGAAAGAAAAAAATTTTCTTTCATTGTTTGATGTAGGTTACTAGAATATTCTAAAACGATTTCGATCGGCACACACCAAGACTACAGACGCTACTGGTTTTTAATCTTTCAGAGCTATTAAAACACAATTATAACGCGTGATTTATGACCTTCCATCGTATAGACACGCCTATACAAGCATCGATGTCCGACGATTGGCCCAGACGAATCGGTTGTAGAAAAGCGACAGCCGTCACTCAGGTCCACGTTGACTATCGGCTCTTTTGATCTACCGTATGCCGACGGAAAATGTTTACGAGTAGTACAGATTATTTTTCGTTCAGTTTCTTCGCATATACGCTCGTGTTAGCGAAGTGAGTTTTTATTTGCTCCCTATAGAAACAGCTTCTGCAATTAATATTGGATGGACTATATGTGTATATGTATGAATGTCTATTTCTTTGGTACGCTGTGTAGCATAATCGGCTCGATGGATTTTAATATATGAAGTGTCGTTAGATTCGTCTCAATTGCGGGAGTGACGTAGGGTATAGTATTTGAATCTAGCGACAGCATAAACATCGTTCCGAATTATCACTTATATATATATATATATATATATATATATATATATATATATATATATATATATATATATACGCGCGCGCGGGAGTCGGCGCGGAAGGGGCTGCCTGTCGAGGTGAGCAATCCGATATGGGTGGACTCGTGAGAGCAGACGTTGTTAACGGGTTTTTTCAATAATGTTTCCACCGCTGTCTATACGACATGATTAGAAATTATCACATACATATTTGTTGTGAATATTAGAAGATATTTTCATTTGACTACCACCAAACATATTTTGGTTATTGGTTTGTCTTTACCGGCAATACCCTATAACATACAAGTTATATTCATATTAGAGTACATTTTAATATTTGATCGAATAGATATTGAACAAAAAAACATTGCACGGGGCATTCTACATTGCTGAAACAAAATTATATAAACTGTCGAGCTTATTTTGGTCTTTTCAGTTAATTATTTCGTGCGGAGTCGGTTTCTTCAATAATTTGGTTTTTAGGTGCATGAATTACATTTCATAGACTAGATTCATGAAACCACCACCGACTGCGGATGTCTCTACTTCACGAGGTCGGTATATCTTCGCCGATAAAAGTAAGGAAAAACAGTGATTTTCACACCAACATCAACGTACTGTGTGACTTTTCGACCATTCCTTGGCTTTTTCGAAACAAAACCATTGCGACTGAGAAAAAAATCCAAGCTCTCGAGATATAAATGTGTCAGAGTTGCCACAATAAACGCGATGACGGACGCAGACTAACCACCACTTGTAAAAACTCCATCCCAACTCAAAGCCCTTTCTTAGTTCCGCTCCACTTACTCCACCCATGATGAATAGCGCACAACCACACTCGAATCGTCAGTTCTCTCAGAGAAGAAGACACACTGAGAAAAACGTTTTATCATTAATGGATATGTGGATAGGTGGAATGGAATGGTCATTTTCTTGTTTACAATAAACCTAGTTGACTGTAACCTTGTTGTACAAGCTGATATCGTCAATATTGAATTTGTTATTTTGCTGAAACGATTATATTTTGTCACAAACTTATTCGTTATTGTCAAACTTTCCGAAAAGGTATTATTGAATTTTCATTTATTTATTGTTAAAAAATATTGATGACTATCTTAGTTGTTGAGATGGTGGGTGATCGCAATCTGACATAACTTAATGATTTCTCAAGAGTTTACCACTCATATATTGCGTGTTGTCACAGCATTCTGCGCCTGGCAAGTCCTAATGCGTTTCGTTTCACGTCACTCTTCCGCCATCTTTATAGTGCATCTTAGATGTACGAGAAGTTCCAGCGTGTGTAAATCAAGTGCAGTTGATGTATATACCTAAGTACAACGCATTATTGAAAGAAAACTATTTGTGCAATCAAAGTATTTATGAGGACTGAAACAATGAGGTGGGGTTTAGTTTTATTCGCGGTGTAAATGTGTGTTAGAGGGAATAGTAGTGGGATCGGAACCCATAAGTCGGTAATAAAAAAAAATACTAAAAATCGGAGTGCATAGATATGGTTCGAATAGCTTTGGGATCGTAAAGAAAAAGTGAGAATGTCTGTAGTGGTAACACAGATGACCCCATAATTCATACCACAGCGCGGTGTCTCCGTAGAAATTGAGGTTACTAAAACTAATATTATTTAATAATAAACATATGCAATTTAAAGGAAACTTCATGTGGAGTATACCTGAAGTGGAATTCGTTAATATATAATAAATGTTCGTTGAGCCTAAAAATATTATAACCTAATAACATTGAACTGATTATTTATTTCAAAATCATTCAAAATATCATTAGTTTCCGATGAAATCACATAATTTGAGCCATATTTAACAATGGAATTTCGTTAACAATGAATAAAATGCATTCAATATAAACAAACTGTTCTCTCCGTGCATGTCTTAGAGAGAGAACCAATGTTTAGACCCACTAGTAGGCAGATTGATACATCAGCACAAGTACACTCAGTTCCTTCACCCTATTCAATAATTTTTAATTTTTTCAATTTTCTTGAAAATGGCTCCAAAATGGGTGAGCAAAATGAATAGACAAACACATTTTTCCACAGCATGTTATGCATAAAATCATGGGCATCTATTATTTAGCCTGCTGAATAACCTTGTTCAATATTGTCGTTAGCATCACGATTACCCCAAAAAATATAATTTCAATTCAGTCTATTCAATATTGATCACGCATTCATTTTATAATAGCTGGTGCCCGCGACTTCGTCCGCGGAGAATTTGTATTTTTTCTGGTTTTCCATATGTGATTCCATCTAGCTTTGAACATTAACTTGACAGATTGTCAGATTTAATAATTCAAAAATTACGGATTTTCATACAAACTTTCATCCCCTTCTTCACCACCTTAGGAGTTGAATTTCTTTAGTGATCACCCAGGGTGTCAAAGAAACCCACATGGAAATTTCCAAGGTCCTAGCCCCAGGAGTTTGGGCTGTGCGCTGATATATCAGTCAGTCAGTTATTCTTTTATATCTTTAGAAAATAAATAATTATGAAATATGTCATGAACACGAGTTACAAATTTGTATGTGAAAATTCAAGCAAAAAAAAACAGAAAAGTAAAAGAAAATGTATCAGAGTTAGATAAAATCTCACTTAAAATTATGAATTGAATCTCAAAAAATATTTTTGAAGAATATTGAAGTATGCTATTTAAACATCAATTATGTTGCATTGTCGTATATTGACTTGTAAGAGTTACACCTATTCAATATTTTCGTGGGTAACTATTATTTCTGTGGCAGAGTTAGAATATGTTTACTGCGTTTTGATTATCAAAGCTGAGGCGTTTCTACGTGTGCAGATCGGAGTCGCGAAAGAACTGTTTGTTTGAGAGTTGTGACACTGTATCGAGCGATATCGGTGAACTGATCGTAGTGAGTGATGCGTAGAACTGACTTTACTGGACTCAAACTCTGACAGATTTTAATTACCTTGAAAATTTGCTTTTCTGTACCAGCCAATTGGCTTAATGTCAGAAACTACTTTATGGGCTAATTTCATTTTCTGAATGCATACCTAATGAAATATCTGTAATATGGTTTCATTTATCGAAATAGTAGTTATTAGATATAATGGCATAATTCCAAGAGATGTGATGATGTTACTGGAATTTGTAATCCGATCAGAAAATGTGTTCATCAATTTGATAATTGGGGAAATTTGTTAATAAAGGTAAACACCCGCACTTTGTGAGATTGTGGTTGGTTTGGGGTGAGGTCATATGAAAGGCCGTGACTCGACTAATGAGGTTCTGACAAACAGTCCTGAATCCAAGCTGTCAGCGCCGGATGTGTGGCAACGGGGTCTCAGAAGAAACAGTGCCGCAAAGAAGCCTCCGAAAAACAGGCCGAAGTATTGGAGCCTTATAACTGCGCACAGGGCTTCCCTTGGGTGGAACAAATGACCACTGAGCCGTACAACTCTTGGACCTCTCGGATAATGATGTTTTTTTCTGAGTACAGGGTAGTGAACGACGATAAGGGTCATCAAGTTGAACGTCCAGCACTGTGAAGTAGCCACGGCCGTACCTGCAGTTACCATGAGGGACCTCAGTGTGGCCATTATTCAGGAACCATGGATACGACATGGTAAATCATCTGGAATGGGCACTGGGAGAGCTATTGGGTAGCAGATCAACTGGGATCTCTGGACCTGTATTATTATCAGGTGAGATACAACTGCCCAAAGGGTCTAAGTGTCATTGGATGGTACGGCCGGATGGGCCTTTAAGGTGGAGTTTTTAGTGGTTAAATGCAAGAACACAGACTTCAAAACTCAGGAACTCCCACACTGCCAAAAAGTTGCTTCTCTCTATTGTTACCTCCACCAATCAATCTGTCAATGTGGAGTTCATCGATGCATGTTACTTTCAATGGAATGTAAGTCGGCCAATAAAAACTGTGTTGTATCAAGAGAAAGGGTAAATAGCATTATTTCTACCACTGATTATAAATCAATGTTTATAACTCCGTTTGTAGTAAGAAGTCATTGTGCAATTGAATTATGGAATGGTAAATAACTCATCAGAATTTAAGTCACCATGAATATCTTATGAATCACCTGACATATTTATTTGATTACAGAAAATAATTCAACGTACTCAACGTCTTTGGTTGTTTTCAATAATGAATTACGATTCCATTTCTTGTCCGAATAAAAATTGTTGAAAAAAATTAAGATAAGCTTTCAACAAAATGCACTAAAAAGGAAAACATAGTTTCTTTAATTGTTTGACCTAGGTTATTCTGTGAGTAGTAGATTCAAAATCTTGCCGCACAAGAATACTTATTTAACTACTACTCACAAAATAACCTAGGTCAAACAATTTGAGAAATATTTTTTCCTTTTTAGTTCATAATTTTTTTTGATAATTGGTATTCATGTGTTTCAGTCATTCATGAAGTCCGCCATCTTATTGGACTCTGACAAAAATTGATGATCTCCGATCCCAAAAAAACCACATACCAAGTTTGAATGGAATCGGGCCATACCCTAACAACACAGGGATGTCATAGGTATGTTCTTTTTATGTACCGCGGTACAAGGACATGATTGGGACATTCAGGAGGTTGTCCCGCAGAGGTTGTCCAGAGGACATCCCATCTGGTATATGCATAGGTTGTCCCATTTATGTCCCTGGTATTTCTGATATCCATTCTCATATATAAGAATCGTCGAAACTCATCAACATGTTCATTTAAACTCCAGAGCTGATATTCTGTTTCGAAAATGTTTGTTTTTCTTCTGGAAAATAACCATGAAGGAAATGTAAACATACCTCAGAAATTTCTGGGGAGTGACCATTTCGCAAGAAAAAAATTTAAATTCTCAAGAGTGATACAAATTATACACAAATCCCAAACACAATTACATTTCGGTTTCTGTGGTTTGGGGTTTTGTCCTGTTTGGCTTTGGCAATTGGCAACATTGTTTGAATTATTTGGTGATCTGTGATTGTGAACTTTGTGCAAGTTTCTAATTTTTCTTTGTTTTCTTTGTTCGATGTAAAAAGATTCTAGCGGCATCCTTATTGTGTTCATCGATGTTTGTGAGCATTTGAAGTATTTTGTCAGCTATAGTGTTGTGTATAGCATAGTCGAAAAATTGAAATAATGAGTTGGTTGGTAAAACAAATATCAAAATATTGAATGTAATCTTTTGGATCGAAGACTCGATTGTTCCAATAATATCATAGACATTATTATATGTCTATGAAGAATATCGTTATTCGATTCTGAATATTATATTTATAGTATATTCATTAATTTTTTATAGGTACAATTGATATAATGGATCGTAGGAGAAAGGTGTCCTCAAGGCTTGAGAGAAAAAATACACTGAATAAATATTATAAAAGGACAAGAAAACTTGGAAGACAAAATGAAGAATCTTGAAAACCTTGTAGTGGGCCTTCTACTAGTCGATTCATGGCTGTAAATGATGATATTTATATAACGTTACCTTCTACAAGTTCAGATAAAATATTCCTGAAGTTGATCAATGTGAATCAAGTTCTGAAAATTTGTCTGATGTTCCTTCCCTTGGAAAATGGAGCCCTACATCAAGAGAGGACCTAGTTCAAAATCATCGTGTTGGGAACTTCCATGAAAATATTGAAAATTTAAATGATAACATAAATTCACAGTTAACTGGATGGGCCTTGAAACACAACAAAACACATGCAGTTATAATACTTGGTGAGTATTTTTATCTATTATTGTAAATCCCAAAACAGCTATAACATGATATCTGTATTTATTAGTAATTTATTTCAATGTCAATTCAATTCCACCTGGAATAATATCTTTGTCACAGAATACATAAAAAACTGATTGCAGACATTTTTCAGGAGGATCAAGGAGATAATCCACAGAGAAAACGATAATGCAATGCCTGCAATAAATGCAACACCCTAATATGTGTACAATTTTCATCAAGTCTTTTTTTGTTTATTTGTCATATGAATTTATGTATAGGATGAGTTTTTGTTTGTCGTTTTTTTTGTCATATTTTTATTCAATATGCCATATTAATTTTTGAATTAAACTCGTTCTGTGTTGAGAATCTTTGGATTACATTTTTTCCATATTTTCCATGAAATTTTTCAAATTGAATGAATGGAAGAAAAGGACATTCGAGGACGTCCAGGGGACGTACCTCATATATCCCAGGGATTTTCTTGGGATTTCCTACTCTAATTTTAGAACATCCCTAGGGTGTCCCTTTGTTGTCCATTGTCGTGACTTGGTACATCCCTGGGACGTACCAAAAAGACATCTCATGGATGTCCTTTTCGGTGGAAAGTAGATGTCCCTGGGACGTCCCTAGTATGTACCATGTCCCGACAAAGGATTTCCCAGGGACGTCCTAGTAGCAAATGAAGGACGTCCCTAGGATGTACAGGGGATATTGTTAGGGATGTTGTTAGGGTAATAACAAAACACGTCGCCATCTTGGAGCCATCATCTTGAATTCATGAATTTTGACAAAAAAAACATGATCTCCGACAACAAAAACCCCCACATTCAAATTTTTATTGAAATCAGGCTTCAACCACAAAACTCTTTGCCATATTGGAGCCGCCATTTGGAATTTATGAATATTGAAATTCGTGATCTTTGTCCAGGAAAACCCCCACATACCAATTTTGAATAGAATCGAACTTTAATCGCAAAACTCATTGTCCCCGGAATTACAAACACCTGCCAAATTTCACGTCAATCGGACTACTAGAAGTGGGTCAAATTTGACTCGTAGGATTTGATTACAAACCCACAGACAGACATCGGGATAGGTTAAACTAAATAAAAGCTTGTAAAAAGGTGGGAAACTGTCATGGAAATTCTTTGGATAACCTTGAACAATATGATTAATCATGAACAAATATTATCGAGGCACATGATAGATTATTTAAATACACAGGGTTGTTCCACCGCACTAATGTCAAACCTATTCGAAATTAGAAACGATAAGCCACACACCATAAATTAAAATAAATGAGATGCATTACAAAAACATCTAGCTAACATATTGAGTAGGCGTGTATTAATGTGTTCCAGAGGCAAAGTTATATGTGATGACAGCTGAGACATGCGTGTCGCATCGTGAAGGCCGCTTATATTCGAACTTGAACAAATATTTCAGTAATGCCGATCCGAGGATCGCTCAATAACAGGAATTATTATTCAGTTCCAATAAAATGTGTAGTTTATTACAGTTTTCGAAAAAACGAACACGGGTTATTTGTTGAGGAAGAGGCTTGACAGGCATTGAGTGTAACCATATTTTCATTGGCGTAACATGTCGTGACATGGTTCGGCTAAGAAAAATATAGACCTCATTTGACAACAAAAGCTTTTTTCAGGTTTTAGTTAAGTGATGTATTGTATGGTGTCATCGCAGGGTTTCAGGAAAATCATGATCTGAAAGACTGAACTTTGGAAAAATATAGAACTTCCACACTAGATTTATTTTCATACTGTGAAATTTTGTTTACATTGAATAAATGATATTATATATGATTCAACGTTCTGCGTGGTATTTGCTAGGAACGTAGTTGTTTCTTGCTTGTGGTCTACCAATCGTTTCAATTAATATTGAATTCGTTATTTTCTTATATTACACTTCACATGGCTTTCTTGTTTGATATACACTCCTACCGAGATGGAATCCTATTTATATAGAATACTCTATTGAAAAAGGGGAATTGAATGGAGTGTGAATAGTTGTTTTTCGCTTGCGGTCTACCAATCGTTTCATTTTATATTGAATTCGTTATGAAGAAGACTTCAAAGTTCCTTATTAGTAGGAGATTTAAGCCGGTTCTGGCTCTCCCCCCACCACTATGACGTCACGTGTGACCTTGAATGGTTGCAGGTGTGCAATGTATGTGTGTTTGACCTTGAGATTTGACTTTGAGATTTGTCATTGAGTTTTGACATAGGGTTTCGTCGACTTTGAGATTCGACTTCAGTTTTGACCTTGAGTTTGACCTTGAGATTCATAACATTAAGTTTTGACTTTGAGATTTGACCTAGAGTTTTGATGTTGGGATTGTTTCGGCAACCTCAAGATTTGATCTCGATTTTTGTTTGACCTTGACCAAAGTTGTGGTGTAGGCATACATATTCTGTGTAGTCATGACCTTCATGAATCCTTGCACTCTCCAAGAAAGGAGGGCGTTTGTCCTGTGAGAGAGCTAAGAGTGAACTGCGAGTATTGATGAGTGCGCTGAATGTCAAGAGAATCCCCTCAAATCCATACAGATTGCGCATCGCATCGGATTTGTTGTAGGGTGGGGATATTTCATTGAAATATCCCAGGAGAAGAGTATTTCGAATCAGTGTCTCTCCGATCTTCAAGGTTTCTGTGTCTTCATGCCATATTTGTCC
>JAFIRS010002352.1:0-225040 GCA_018342105.1 Gonioctena quinquepunctata | reverse complement strand
CGTTTCCGAGATATAAAAACTTGAAGTTGGGAAATAACTTTTTATTCACTCAATCAATAAAAATAACATCTGATAGAGCAACTGTCGCAATAATTATTATTGTCAATGAACTGAATGTTCAAACTGTCTATCACCCATTTCCATACAATAGTACAAGTTCTGTTCAAAACGAGACCTCACATTTCGTAGCATTTCCGGCGTTATTCGACGGCATTCTTCAATAATTCTCCTTCGTAAATCTTCCAGAGATTCTGGTTCGGTTGCAAAATATTTTGTTTTTCAAGTGACCCCACAGGAAAAAGTCGAGTGGAGTTAAATCTGGAGATCTGGCTGACCACTCTATAGAGCCTCTTCTTCCAATCCAACTTCCAGGAAACATTCTATCCAAAAACGCCTTGACAGGCTGTGCATAATGTGGAGGTGCCCCGTTTTGTTGAAATAGCAAGTGGTCTTCATGGTAACGATCGTCATTTTCAATGATGTCTACTAATTGTGGTTAAACGAATTCATAATTCCAAATAAGTTTCTCCTGTCAGGTCACCGTCGAGAAATACTGGTCCAATCAAACGGTCCCCAAAGGAAATTCTCCTCAGCATCTATTCTCGTAGTCATAATTTCACAAAATTCCTGTCGCCTATCAAAATCATCTTCATTCAATTGGTGTACCAAATGTATTTTGTAGGGGTGGAATTTATGATGTTTCAGGATTCGGCGGATACTGGTTCTACTGATATTGGTAACACTAGCCAATTTCCTTGTGCTCAATGTTGGGTCTGCATGAACTTGTCCTAAAAGTGCAACTTCAACAGCTTCATTACTCAACGGAAATTCACGTTCTGGGTCTCGTTCCTTGTTGGCTACTTTTCCAGTTTGACGAAATCTTTGCACTAATTCTAGAACGTATTTTCTAGCAACGAATTTATCTGGATGCGTTTCATTGAACAAATTAGCTGTACGGATACCGCACTCATCATTCTTACAAAAAAATGTTATTATTTCAACTCTTTCCGCGATTGTATATACCATTATTGCGGAAAGATATTCAGCAGCTTTAGTCAAGTAATTCACTCTGATGTCGTTCAATCAAAGGTCAGTTTGACACTGATAGACGTCCACAATTGCGATTTGGCGAAAAAAAATTATCTCATACATGTTTTTGTTGTACTCGCATTTGAGTCGAATTCGAGAAAACGTCTTTTTATCGATTCTTCACGCCCACTTGCACCGTTTTCACCTAATCCACTGTTAAATAAAACTGGGATTATATTTTAATTATAGATTTTGTTCAGCCTTCTTGCACCGTTATTTTTCAAACTACAGTCAAATTTAATCCTATTATTTGGGGACTTTTATAAAAATTGGTATTTCTGAGTTATTAGCTAATATGTTTAACCTCAAAATTTTGTTTAGTTGTCTGTGAGCGTCGACTTATTTTTTGAAACCACGAAAGCAGACTGGATACAATAGTCTGCTTTCGTGGTTTCACTGCTGTCGTTTTTAATATTTGATTATTATTCATAAAAATGAGAACTTGAAGGATTGGTTGACCCCAATAATTGTTTCTCTAAGGACATGGCAACTACCAATTGAAAAAATATACGCGTCGACTAGAGAACATCCTCCTTTTTGGTTTCGTCGGTTAAAAAAGGACGAGAATTAGCAAATTTTCAAATAATGACAAAGTGATTCTGATAAATCTTGTATCCAAGTACAAAAATATTATTGAGAATTAAAAGACCAATGGAGTCACCAACAATGAGAAAATAAAGGCATGGGAAACATTTGTCCCGAGTTTAATGCAGTCTCTCTAGGGAATACTTTAAGGAATAACTACTGCTGCCAGGTGACCAGAGCTGGCGTAAAATCGTTATGTTGTCAATAGTTGATTGATCGGGGAAACACTATTGTTCCTGTAAATGTTTATAATGTTTATTAATAAATATTTAAACAACTCACATATTTCAGCTTACATGTCGTTTGGATATTCAATTTCTTCTTCAATAAGTTCCAGTACTCGAATAACAGTCTCTTTTATGAGTCGAAACCTTTTGAGAAATGTTAGATCATCCATTTCCTCAAAATTATGTTGCCTTTGGTAAATTTTTTGAGGGAATCCTAAGTCTATCACATCCAAAATGTCTAAATCATCCTCAAGGATATCTTCAAAAAGATCCATATCTATATAATCCATTTCTTCTGATTATTTGAATTGAAAACTCCTATGAAAAATCGAATACTATTTGCAAATACAAAATTTGATCTATTTATTGGTTAGAATCACTAGCTTACTTATAATCCCTCATTTTAAACCATACAATTTGGCAGATTAGTTAAAACTATATTTTAGTTACAGTAAACTCAGATTAAGTTCTGGTGCAAGGAAAATGGAGCCATAAAACCTAGATTTAACATTAAACTATAGTTAAGTTTTAACGGTGCAAGTAGGCACATTATTTTCGATCAAGTAAATGAGGATGTAATAAAAATTTGAAACGGAATTGCATGTTATTTGTTGGTAAACAGTTAGATCATTTAATTCCTTGACAATGATAATTATCTTTGAACAGTTGCATTGTTAGATGTTATTTTTATTGATTGAGTGAATAAAAAGTGATTTCCCAACTTCAAGTTCCTATATCTCGAAAACGAATCGATAGAATTAATTTATTTTTGTTGCTTGAGTATTGAGAAGGAGTATACCTTTCAAATGAGGTATCACTTGCCATATGTTGCCATTTAAAAATTTAGGGGTGGCGGCCACAGCTCCGAGGGATGGAATGTATTTCGGGTGAATTTCATCGCGAACGATGTCCCCCTTGAAAATATAGTTGACGTGTCGGAGCGTTTTTATATAATTTGGTTCTGTCGACCTACAGAGCCGCTGTTTCGTTTTCAATGGCCCACTCTGTATAATACAGATCATTCACCATGACCGAATACAATGTTCAACTCTGCTCTTAGACTATTGGATCGACCTGACCTAAAACTCGGTTGGCATCCACTCGGTACACAAGAACAATACCTCTTCAGCGGCTGTTCTGCATAGAATGCCGGAGTATCCCGCTCGGATATCGAATTAATCACGGTAACGACCATTTTAATGCCATTCCAGGACGGTAAGTACACTCCCGTAAATCAAGCGAGGCGGCAATATAACGGCCGCCCGCCGCCTCCCGGTGGTTCGAATCATACCCCATCGATGGTAACGACTCCGACTCCAGGTTATTGCCCATCGAAATAAAGATATCATCGGGCAGATAGGGATTTACTATTCGATATTGGGGGGCTATAAATTCTGATTTGATGTGCGACAGGTTATATTCGAACTCATTTGGTAATTTTTATTAATATAAGGATGAATTATTATTCAACTCATAAGCAATCGTGATTTTTCTCAAAAACTACCACTCTGTATGCTATAGTGCGGATGAAATAAATGGAAATTAAGTTGTGCAATTATTTTTCCCTTTTTATTAAACGGTTTTATTTAGCTTTCCTTGTTTGTATCTTGCGTGGGTCAAATCTAGTAATTGAAATTTTACCCCCTTCCTGTTGACCTATTGATCTGAAATTTGATACAGTTCTGATGACAATACAATTATGTGTATTCAGTATCATTGTAAATAGAAGATGGCAGCCGCCACAAAATGACGGATTACATATTTTTTTACAACTCCCTTAATATGGATATCAAATGGAAGGACTTGACTAGTAGAATACAGTACACCACGTAAAAATTCCAAATCCAAGATGGCGTCCGAAACAAAATGGTGGATCATAGAGTTTAGACAGTCAATACAATTGAATTTTTGTTCGGTTCAATAAAGTTCCTTTTATTATTATTATTATTATAATTCACAAATCCAGTGGCGTAGTTAGATTTTTATTACAAAATCGCTTCCACCAGAAATCGCTCACATTACCATACTTTCAGGAGTTATAACTGTAGAACGGAATGAGCTATTGACTTCGGATTTTCGCTGTACATATTCACTGGTGTTCTAATTTGTATCGGTAGTGTTGCCAGATTTTAAATATGTCTATAATCTAAATGAAAATTAATATCAAATACTTTGTTTCCAAAATTAAAGTTGTTGTAACTTCGTTGTTGACCAATATTTTTCCATGAAATTTCCACGGTTTCCATTAATAACGACTACAAATCCAGTGGTGTAGTCAAATTTCAAAAAAAAAAATCCCAATAAACTTTTGCCGTTTTTAACGAAGAAAAAAAACCATAGAGTGCCTTGAAAATGAAACTAAAGTTATGAAAATTTGTGTCAAGATACAGTTTTTGATGCTTAATTCTCAAAAATTTTTGAGAATGACTGAAAAATGCGTATTTTACAGGGGTTGTTCCATTTTAAATGGGCCACACTGTATAAATATAAATATAATTCTGTAGGATTATCTTTCATCAAAAAATATAACACATACCAATTTTCAATAAATATGGCCATAATCAGAAAACTCATCCTCTTGAGGCCACCATCTTGAATTTATAAATTTTGACAAAAAATGCATAATGCCCGACCCCGAAAACCCCCACATACCGATTGTTTAACGAATTGGAACATAATCACAATACTCGTCCTCCATCTTGGGGCCGCCATCTTGAATATATGAATTTGACAAACATTTCATGATCTCCAACCACGAAAACCCCCACACAGCAATTTTGAATCGAATCGGACCATCATCACAAAACTCGTCCGCCATCTTGAATTCATGAATTTTGACCAAAAATGTCCGACCCCAAAAACTCCCTTATACCAATTTTGAATCAAATCGGACCATAATTACAAATCTCGTCGCCGCCGCCGCCGCCATTGTGGTTTTTCTTCCAACAAACATTCCATAATGCATTGTCACCCAAACATTCCATAATGCATTGTCACCGGAATTATGAACACCTGCCAAATTTCAAATTAATCGGACGTCCAGAAATCGGTCAAAATTCACTTGCAAGATTTGACCCTAACTAACGAACGAACGAACGAACTAACAATTGAAACTAAATAAAAGCTGGTAAAAATAAATATCCAAGCCAATTCTTATGATTATTTTCGACACTTGGCAATAACAATGTGATAGAAACTATTGTCCGACTTCCACTTAGGGAACGTATTACTTACTCATCTTGGAACGCCAATAGTCTAAAAGCCCTCCAGTCGTATGTTCCATCGCCAGTGGACGGGAACTGACAAATTATTTATTTTATCTACAGCTGGCTTGTCATAATGCTTCTGTTTAAAAACATCTTATGAGGTCAATAAAACACTAGTGTCTTATGATCATAATTTTTTAATTGATGCAGCTGACACTTGATGAAAATCCATATTGAAGCAAACAAAATACACTCACTTCACTGAATGATTTTCACTTAACTAGGTTTTCAAAACTCACCTCACTAAATGACTTTCGTTCAACTGGGTTTACAAAACTTAAAGACACTGACTTCACTAAATGACTTCCACTAAAGCAAACAAAAAACACTCCCTTCACTAAATGATTTTCACTTAACTGGGTTTACAGAATCAAAAGACACTGACTTTACTACACCAAACGAAAGACACACGTTTCACAAAATTATTTTCACTTGACTGGGTTCACAAAACCAAAAGACACTGACTTCACTAAATGACTTCCACTAAAGCAAACAAAAGACACTTCCTTCACTAAATGATTTTCACTTAACTGGGTTTACAGAATCAAAAGGCACTGACTTCACTACAGCAAACAAAAGACACTTCACTAAATTATTTTCACTTGACTGGGTTTATAAAACCAAAAGACTCTGACTTCACTAACTGACTTCCACTAAAGCAAACACAAGACACTCCCTTCACTAAATGATTTTCACTTAACTGGGTTTACAGAATCAAAAGACACTGACTTCACTACAGCAAACAAAAGACACTTCACTAAATTATTTTCACTTGACTGGGTTTACAAAACCAAAAGACACTGACTTCACTAAATACTTCCACTAAAGCAAACAAAAGACACTCCTTCACTAAATGATTTTCACTTTACTGGGTTTACAGAATCAAAAGACACTGACTTTACTACAGCAAACAAAAGACACTTCACTAAATTATTTTCACTTGAATGGGTTTACAAAACCAAAAGACACTGATTTCACTAAATGACTTTCGCTAAAGCAAACAAAAGACACTCCCTTCAATGAATGATTTTCACTTAACTGGGTTTACAGAATCAAAAGACACCGACTTTACTAAAACAAACAAAAGACACTCACTTCACTAAATGATTTTCATTAAACTGGGTTTACAAAACCAAAAGACACTCACTTCACAAAATTATTTTCACTTAACTGGGTTTACAAAACCAAAAGACACTGACTTCATTAAATGATTTTCACTGAAGCAAACAAAAGACATTTCACTACGTGTTTTGCTGTACAATAGCTTTTTCAAGTGTGGTTAATACTGTATTATATTTCAACATTGTATTAACTTTCCAAAGATGTTCGTTCGACGGATGTCAATTGAAATCTGTCAGCTTTATCTTAAAACCCAGGGACTTTGGTATCAATTTATTAGCATTCTGCCTTTTCTTATTTCCTCAAGAAGTGGTAACCATGTGAGTCATTTCGACAGAGTTTTATCGATAAAATTATGCAGGCATAATTAATTTCTGTTGGTACCTTCATCAAAATTATCGTATTATCATCATCCAGTGTATCATATGGTCGGTTAATTATGAGGGTGTGTTCTGATATTTTTGAACAAGTAAATTAATGACCTCGAAAAAGTATGTAATAAATAAAATTTCTGGTACTTTCATCGACGTTTTTCGGTTTTAATACCCTCAGGAGTTAAAACATTCACAACCTGAGCAACGTGAGGAATTAATCCCACATTACTAATGTTGGAAATAACCCTGTGCTCCCGTACTATCAATCTTTTCGGCTGGGAAGCCTGCAAATACCGGTTAACCCTGAACGACAAGGAACGCTAATGGCATATGCATAATGCCCTGATTAATGATCAATCTGGTCGCTTGCTTGTCTCGACGCCCACCTTGTTTGTGTTGTTGATATTAATGCAAACTCGAACTAGGTCCCCTACTTTATGGTAGTGTACAGGGGGGGACATCAAATGTAATACAGGTGGTGGAAGAGCGTTTGGTTCTGTTTATTAATTTTTGTTTCAGATGCCAGTTTTGATTAAGCACTCCGTAATCACACGTTTAAATATAATTCGCAATTGTTTTTTGGGTTCACGATGATGGTCACCAGATGGAAAACTCATATTCTTATTAGCTTCAGGTTATATTAATTATTGGAATTATGGGCGCATGCCGCTCAAACGTGCTTGATGAAATGAATATAGAAGACGTGAAGGATTTTCAGAGTTATTAATAACAACACCCAAGACTAAAACCAAAATTGTACGAAAATTCACCATAAACAGTACGTTTTACAATATTGTAAAGAAGTACATCGATCTCCGTGCGTCACATGTAAAAATCAATTCATTCTTTCTAAATTATCAAAAATCCAAATGTACAATACAACGTATAGGAAAAAAAAATTGCAGACATTGGTAGACAAATTGCCAGATATTTAAACTTGCCGAATCCTCAAAGTTATACCGGCCACTGTTTTCACAGATCATCTGCCACTCTGTACATTGATGGAGGCGGCGATATAACTGGGTTAATGCGTCATGGGGGCTGGAAATCTACACAAGTAGCTAAAGGATACATTGATCAGTCTATGAGAAACAAAACAACTACAGCAGATACTATTGCTAAACACATAAAGAGTAATGAAGCATCTTCTTCCTTTACAGCAACCGAAATTCGAAATATTCGTATTGATAACTCTTCCAAAGTTAATGATAATTCACGACCAATTCAGTTTATTAATTGTACTATTACTAATTTTAATGTTATTGACAAATAAAGTTGTTCATTAAAAATCTGAAATAAATAACTTTGTCGTAAATAAAGTAGAGTATACTGCTCACTAACGCGTAAATATTCCCCGAGAATAATAGATATCATTATTGACTCGTGGTATAATCTTCTATTAACGTAGATATGGAGATAACGAAAGAAAAGTTTTCACTGACAGCTTTTTCACTTATATTCTTTTGCCGCATCACGATAACTTCACATGTTTGTATTTAAGAAATTTCACAACTGGATTACTTTGAAATATTGCATATGCACATTCAAAATGGCGGCTGTTTTATTATGTTATTGATGATCCGATTTCGATGGAAAAATAGTCGCATCAAAAGCCAATATATGATTCCTATCGTCACCCTGTTTTATATGTGCTAAAAATAAAAGCTCATCGCCGTGCCTTGCTCGAAGCTCTTTTCATCTTTTCAAAAATATACATATTCTTCTTATTATCACATCCAACTACGAGGAACATGGAACATAATTATTAATGGGACATTAGGTTGTGCAACGTCTAGGCATACCTCGCCCAAGATTGCATGTTCATTTTTATTTCTTCTACACACTTTCGTTCGTAAGCGTATAATTTTTTACGCTGCGGCGGAAAATATGTGAAAATTAAAATGAAACTTTTTAATGAGAATATGTTCACGCGTCGTCTGGCTTTCGTTTTTTGTAGTTTGGCTCAACAACACGATACCGTGTATTTGAAGACTTGGGCTTTGTTTTAACAAAACGTTATAAATGATAATCCTGTCTTGATATCTAACTGTCTGACTGACTCATCCACTCAACGTACTGAAGGAAGATTGACAGTCTTCTGCGATTCAGATCTACAGAGTCTATGATACTGCTTCTGGTTCTTTTTACTGACGTATGTCCACTTATGAGTCCCGTAATAATTTTTATGTGTCCCCTGTTTAAAATTAACAAGTCTGTTTTTTTTTCTGACACAATAATATAATAATAATATTAATAATCGTCATTATTCATTCACCAAGAAATGGAAAAGAGAAAAAAAGAAGAAGAAAAAATGAAAATAAATATTAACCTAATTATTACCTCATGTATGTTCATATAGTCAGGGAATAAACAAGTCGTTGAACAGGTCTACTATATACTTTACATTACCTATTTTGGTACCAATTAAGTTGCCTGGGCATTTTTTGACCTAGTTTATACCTACTGTTCCACAATGAGGGCGAGATTACTACGATATTTGTCTGATTAGACTGAATGTCTCCGTATGTGTACAGACCCAACTAACATTATAGGAACATTATACCAAGCAGAGGCGTAAAATGGCTTCAAGAAGTCCGAATTTACCCATTTCTGACCAGATATTCTACCTTCAACTACTAACTAACTCCAAAGTTACAATTCGAGTTATGATAACCGTAATTGAGATCACCGAATCTCCTACAGAAAACAATAAAATTGATAGGCGTAGTTCATAGTATGAAATTACTTGTTATGAACTTCAAATATACCTTCAGAGCCTCATGGGTCAAGAGTTATTTATTAGGTTGAATTTTACCTAAAGGTAACCAGCATAATGTGTTCAAACTTTCTAGTAAATATAAACCTAATTATTACCTCATGTATGTCATATAGTCAGGGAATAAACAAGTCGGTAAACAGGTCTACTATATGTATGTCATATAGTCAGGGAATAAACAAGTCGGTAAACTCTACATTACCTATTTTGGCACCAATTAAGTTGCCTGAGCATTTTTTGCCCTAGTTTATACCTACTGTTCCACAATGAGGGCTAGATTATTCCAATATTTGTCTAATTAGACTGAATGTCTCCAACAAACTCAAAGTTACCAAAAATCAAATCATCAAAATAACTTGTCCAATTATCAGATATTGAAGCCTGAATCGAATCTGACGAGGATGACATGATACAATTTACTCTCTTCAAATATTGTGTAGCTGATTATTAGAAACCTATGAAATGCCAAGTAGAAATTCGAAAAGAATTAATAAACCATACAGGTATACCACCAATTACTATCGATTAGCTGCCAGAATGAGAATATAGTCCGAAAGCAATCTACACTTCCCAAAGTCCAAAGATCAGAGCCATCATGTTCCCACTAATGTGGTATAAAGGAATATTCCACTATGAGCTCCATGTCTTTTTATGACGGCAACTATTTTAAAACACACATCATCCATTATTATGAATAAAAATATGAAAGCAAATAATTGTTAACCATTGACGGAGGCAAAACAAGGTCAGGTTCGGTCATGCCAGTAATGGATGGATTGACAGAATGTACAGAATGAATGCATAGATAAGATGCGTTCAGCAAACTTCGTCTGTCGCCAGCGGTAAACTACTGCCGTGACGTATTCAATAATGCGACAAAATAAAATTCAATGAAGTTGGTCCAGCTGAAGCAAATGGGAAAAATTGTATTGAATAAAGTGCAAGAAAACGAAAGCAAATGGAAAAATAAAATGAAAGATTGATGTGTTGAAACGATGACTTCGAAAATTTCAACGGAAACGTCGAACTAATTTTTTTAACCAAATCATAATATCTCGATTTTTTAGAGGTAGTCACAATTGGCCAACAAATTGAATTAGATATTTCCGGGCACCGCATTCTGCAAAGTTGACATTCTAAGAGTGCTTTCAGACTGTGCGGAACGCGGAAATGTCAAACTACAAATTTTTGAGCCAATCACTACACACCATCTGATATTTAAAATGTTATGATTAGCTATTTCTCTTCGCATAGAGATTCCCTCCTTGCACCGAGATAACATAGTCATGGATAGTATTATGGAAGGAAAACACAAAACCTATGGAATATATAACAGTCCTGAAAAAACGCTTGTTACACTGTGCATGCTCCTGATGGTTTCGGACAGTTTATTTTGTGAACGCGAACAAACCTATTGCTTTGATACACAGTAGCTGAAGCATTTTTAAAACATTGCAGAGCGGTGTTTCGGAAGATTTAAAGTGTAAACCGCACGAATACTAATTTTATGAGGTTACGTCTATGGTTAAGAGTATTCTTTATGTTCTTTGATGTCTTCTTTTCCGTGTCTGTTTCCTATGATATTATACCCGTAATTTTTGTATCTTTTCTGGATCCAGTCTTCACTCGTAACATACGTTTTGGTACTCCCAAGGTCTGTCCTGGATCTGATCCTCTATTGGCGAATTCGTCGGTTTTCTCGTTACATGCAATTACCTGATTCCTGGCACTAAAATCAGCTGAACGCGGTTTTTCTCTGCCAGTGTTTTCAGTTCCTTTTGCATGTCCGAGCTACCAGTTATAGTGAACACACTTTTCGTCGAACCTCAGCTATTTTTGTAAATACTGGAATGATATATTAACACTCAGAAGGCGTCCTAGAACGGTGGCTGAGGAATATTTCATGTAAAGAGGCTAATCAAATGATATCTAGGGTGTCATCACATATTCAGTAATCATAGCGTAATAAATTGTGGTAAACCAAAATTAGACGACAAATTGTGTACATTTACAATACTTTTAAATCTCATGGAATTTGCTTCAATAATTTAACTAGCTAAACTATCAGGAAGAAATAATCTCCCCTCTAGAGAGGCAATGTCTTTCTTTCAAAAAGAGAGAGAGAGAGAGAGAGAGAAAGAGTGAGAGAGAAAGAGTTAGAGAGAGAGAGAAATAATGTATTGAATAACCACAAGAATATAAAAGTACAATAAGATATAAATCCTAATCCTAAAATCCGTATTATTACAACAATCAAGCGTGGTAGCTGTTGGATGAGATAATTTTCCACTAAATTCATCGATAGGTTTGTCAGTAGAACTTTTTTCATGTGCTGAGTTTTTTTGTCTTGTTGAAGTAGCCAAATTATACATACATTTTAGATACAGTAAGAGATACCGATCCAATTTTTTTCCCTTTTTCATAAGCCAGAGTCCTTGAATAGTTGTGTTGTGGGAAAGCGAGAAGGTGAATAGTTGTGTTGTGGGAAAGCGAGAAGGTCTATTGAACATTATTTTGATGAGAAGTTTTTGTGTGATTGACACTTTTTTATGTGTTTGGTATGCTCCTTCCCAGGCTATCAGGCCGTAGGTTATTATTGTTTGAGCTAGTGTGTAATATGCTGGCAGTAATAATTTTTTATTTAACACGTTTTTCAATGTTTTGAAGGTGTACATTAATTTTCTCAGTCTGTTTTTGACACAGGATGTTTGTTCTTTCCACTTCATGTTATTATCAATATTAATTCCTAAGTATTTCATAGAACTAGTTCTTTGTATTTCCAGTGAGCATAGTTGGAATAGTTTAATTTCAGCAAATTATCGTCTAACCATATCTTGAACTTTTGCAGACTTTTTTGGCTTTCGTTTCTACTTCTTTCCAACTCTTCCCCTCGACATATATTACGGTGTCATCTGCATATGCCACGATATCACATGTTGGCGCGATATCATATAGGTCATTGATATACAATGTTAAAAGTAATGGGCCTAAAACAGTACCCTGTGGTATACCGGTTTTGACTGTGAGTAGTTCACTGTTAGTATCTCCGATCTTGACACATTGTTTTCTGTCGCTAAGGTAACTTGCCAAGAGTATGACTGTATTTTCTGTGAGACCATATGCTGCTAGTTTTTTCAATAGTATTTCATGTGATATCGTGTCAAAAGCTTTAGCAAGGTCGAGAAAGATTGCCATAGAAGGTTTTGAGTTCCCAATGCTTTGATATATTATTTTTGTTAAAAAGGTTATGGCATCCTGTGTACTCTATTTTTCACGAAATCCAAATTGTTTTTCTGATAGTAATTTATTTTCATTTAAGAAAGTCGTGATGTTTTCTTCAATTACATTTTCAAAATTTGTTGTTATGTTCGATATCAACGATATTGGACGATAATTTCCAACTATTCTTTTTTCACCGAAATTATTGGCTTTACCACTGCTAGCTTCAATGATTCTGGATAGATATAGATAAGTTTATTTATATTGGCTAGTGGTCGGGAAATTCTATTTTTCAGGGTTTTCAGTAAAGAACTTGTAATACCATCTATTCCGGGCGCAGTGTTATTTTTAAGTTCGTTTATATGTTTCAGTGACATACTCTATCGTTAGGTACCTTTGTGTCCTTTTTTTATCTTCCTTGAGTTTGAAACATTTATACTATTTGCAATATCAGTACCCACGTTTATAGAAAATGAGTTAAATTCATTTGATATGCCCATTTCATTCATTAAAATTTGTCCGTCTCTTTTTAGTTCTGGTATAACCTCTTGTTTATTTTTCCTATTCAGCAGCTCATTGGTTATTGACCAGATTTTCGAAGGGTTTTATTTTCGTCTACTTTTTGTTTGTAGTAGAATTGTTTAGCTTTTTTTATTAGTTTGTTTAAGTATTCCTATAAACTGTATATTGCTTTCTCAGTTGCATGTCATTTGGGTATTTTTGTACTTCTTGATGTAAATAATCTCTATGGTTTATTGAGTTGATGAGGCCAGTAATGATCCACAACTTCCTCTTTAAGTTTTTGGGTTTAAGGGTTTTTTGTTCATTGTATTTTTCAATTGCAACAAGTATTGTCCTGGTGAAAATGGAAGCGGCATTTTCTGCATTTGTGGTCGGTATTATTTCCTCCCAATTCACGCGATTATTTACATAGTTAGTCAGTTTTTGGTGATTTATCACTTTGATAGTGCGCTCAGTGATTCCGGGGGATTTGTTATTCTGTGTTTTTTGATTTGTTATATGTTTAAGTAATTGTGAATAATGGTCGCTTATTTTACTATGCAGTACAACTGGGATAATTTTTTTGGGTTTGATATTATTTTTTATGAATATGGTGGAATAGAATCGAGAGGGTCGAAAACGTTCTCATGTGAAATCTCATGTGAAATATTATTGTATTTCCCCACACCTCATGGTTGATGGTCTACGCCCATGGCGGCTGCAAAAACTGGTTGGTGTGGCTGGTGGCGTGCAATTTAAATGGGCGGATATTGTCAGGAATCAGGAGATGTTGCTGGTGCGTGTCTATCGTATCTGCTATTACGATATTTTTTGTTCTTCATTGTTAATTCGGCTGAGTCATCGCCCAATCGTGTTCCTTATTCGCTAGACGGCTTTCGTTCGTTGAACAGAGTGTCAGTAAGAAGCGATTATGTCTTGATTTATTTTCGAGTCGACTGGATAATTGAGTGTGTACTTTTTATAGAGAAATATCGGAATTTTCACTATTCGGGACTTCTCCCTATATGGGAAATTTGTCCAATTACTAATGAAAATGATGTGTGTGTACGTGGGATATCTGAAAGTTCATTATTCCTTTCAGTCCTGGATATTTTGGAACATGCAAAAAAATATAATCCACAAAATATTGTTTATAGGTATTAGAAGAACTATCTTGCAACATATTAACGAGTTCCTACTTGAGTTATAGAAACTAGGATGTCGTGGCAATTTCCAACACCAGATAAAGGAAAAATTCATAAAAATAAAAACATAATCGGACATCATAAAAAAAATGATCTTAGAAATTCACACCCATTAAGATATGCAAACCAACAAGTTTATAGATTTCTTGCTCGTTCGTATTGATACACGTTCCATTTTTAACCGACGAAAAAAAAAAAGAAGGAGGTCCTCTAGTCGACGCGTATATTTTTTTTATATGATCACGCATAACTTTTTACAGAATAGTACGATTTTGATGCTTTTTAATTGATAATGTATACCTCGAAGTTGATCCCATTCGGATTTGAAAAAAAAACCATTCCTAAGGGTAGGAAAATGGGGAATGATTGTTGGTTCACCCACGGAATTAGCCGATTCTACCACGCATAATTAGATGATTATTTTTTTATTGTATAGGGTATGCTTCGAAGTGGGTCCCATTTGAATTACACCAATAAGGGTAGAAAAATAGGGGATTATTCTGATGACACTACAACGGAGTTAATTTAATGATGGAGTCGAAAGACAGTCGAGAGATCTCCTCAACGGTTCATAGCAGCTACCTCGTGTTTGGGGTAATATGTACATATACAGGGTGATTCAAAAGTACTTTGACAAACTTCAGGAGGTGATTCCTCACAATATTCTAATATGAATTGTCCAAATGAATATATGTCCGGAAACGCTTCGTTTCCAAGATACAGGGTGTTGAAGTTTTATTTTTATTTTCGTTTTTTTCAAATAACTTTCGAAATACTGACCTTAATTAAACGGAAATTGGTAATGAGAGGTTTTTTTAGGTGTCAAATTCAAACCTGATGTTATTATTGCTCTTACTCGTAGGGAGCGCGACTTACACGTCTTTTTCCTTTTTGAAAATTCATAACTTTTTTGAGCGTACTTCTAGCACATTTTTCAATAAGAAAAATCAATTCCTCTATCATATCTACGTAAAAAATCTACCCTTGTAACGAGTCGTTATAAGCAACCGTTTTCTAGATATTTGGACTTGGAAATTTCAAGTCGATTATTTGATAATCGAGGCGTGTTGAAGTGATTACCATTATTTTGCATTTTCCACAAGAATTCATAGGAAGTGAATTTGACGTTTGAGTAAGCAGTTTTGTTTTTTTTATTATTATTATTCTATTTATTTTTACTCGTTTGAAATAGTTATTTTTGTATCAAGGGTGCAAAATCTGTATTTGTTTTAATAAAATTTGCAAGAAATATCAACATTTTACTTCAAGAAATTTTTAATATGTAGAATAAAATAAAATAAAGGAAACTAAATTGTATTCAAATAAATTGTCCACCTTCGGCGAAGATACAGGCATTCAGTCTTCTAGTCATTGAGTCTCGTACCCGCTCAATAATTATTGGTGTGTTTCTTATTGTTTCACAGACGTCTACTATTCGGTTTCTTAGATCTTCCTCGTTCGCTACTGGAGTTTTATAAACTAGTGACTTCAAATGTCCCCAAAAATAAAAATCTAGCGGGTTCAGATCTGGGGACCTTGGTGCCCACCGTGGTACATTCTGAAGTAGTCCCGGCAATTCATTTTCTGAAAAGTCTCTGTAAGTTGCGCCATTCAGTCGGAACGGAAGAAAGAAAGGACCTATCAAGTAATTAACAATTATTACCCATACATTTACAGAAAATTGATACTGATAATTTCTTTCACTAACTGCCTGCGGATTTTCCAGAGCTCAGACATGGTTGTTATGAAAGTTTGTGATAGCATTTCGGGAGAAGTTTGCCTCGTTCGTGAAGAGTACATATCTTAAAAATTGAGGATTTCCAGCCAATTTTCTCAAAAACCACTGACACATAGTAATGCGTTGGGGAAAATCTCGTGGTGAAAGAGCTTGTACCCTTTGAATATGGTATAGATAAAATTGTTGATCGTGGATAATTCTCCAAACTGTGGACTGAGTAGAATTGAGAGCTTCAGCAATTATTCTTGTACTTGTTTCTGGATTCTGCTCGAGAGCGTTCAAAACAGCTTCTTCCAATTCTGGGGTTTGGAATGCTCATGGTCTGCCAATAATATCAGCTGCCCTCTTAAAGCTACTTGTTTCTGCCAAACGACGGTGGAGACTAGTAAATGTTGGAGCTGAAGGCAGTACTCGATTAGGAAATCGCTCCTGGTAAATACGTCTTGCTTCGGGCGCATTGCCATCCGCAAGGCTATAACGAAAAGCATATCGGCTAAATGAGCATTATTGTTTAAATAATCAATTTTTTCAAAATTAGTGTTTTGAAACTTACAGAAACTTCAACAAAACAACAACACGTTTAACTGTTACATGATATGTAATTACCAAAACTACTTACTTAAACGTCAAATCCATTTCCTAAACATTCCTGTGAAAAATGCAAAATAATGGTAATAACTTCAACACTCATCGATTATCAAATAATGGACTTGAAATTTTCAAGTCCAAATATCTAGAAAACGGTTGCTTATAGCGACTTGTAACATGGGTAGCTTTTTTACGTAGATATGACAGAGGAATTGATTTGGGCTAGACGTACGTTCAAAAAAGTTATAAATCTTCAAAAAAGAAAAAGACGTGTAGGTGGCGCCCCCTATGGATAAGAGCAATTATAACGTCAGGTTCGAATTCGACACCTCAAAAAACCCCTCAATACCAATTTTCGTTTAATTAAGGTCAGTATTTCGAAAGTTATTTGAAAAAACCAAAATAAAAATAAAACTTCAACACCCTGTATCTTGAAAACGAAGCGTTTTCGGACATATATTTATTTGGACAATTTATATTAGAATATTGTGAGGAATCACCTCCTGAAGTTTGTCAAAGTACTTTTGAATCACCCTGTATAATTACAGGTCCTGACTAACTGACTCACTGATTGACTGATAAACGATCAACGCCCAGACCAAACTGCTGGACCAAAGAACTAACATTTTGACAGCATTTTTTTGATATTCCTTCCCTAAAGGGGTGAAAAGGTGGGTGAAAATGAAAGTACAGTTGGTTTTGAAATTAGAGTCATGGGAAATATTAGTATTTAGGCTCTTATCCACAAATGAAGATAAATGTGTTCCAGGGTTTTCGAAAATTCAACCCTAAAGGGATAAAATGGGGTTTGAAAATCTGTATAGTTAGTTTTGAAGTTAGGATCATGAAAATTGGTGTGTCCCCCAAACACATACAACATATAAAAATACGTGTTTCGGTGTTTTTGGAAATTAAACCTCTAAAGGGGTGAAACGGGGGTTGAATTGGGATTGGAAGTTTGTCTTGGAATTCCGTGAAAGTTTGTAATAATAAATAATAATAATATTTGTTGATGTTAGTATACACTAAAGTACTCAAATAGAAAAAAGTGTAAAAGTTCAAAATCGGGTAAACCAACATTAAATGCGACAATACATAACATTAACATGTAATGTTAACTTAAAAAACCTCATAGATGAAAAATCAACGGTTATAAATTCTTCGAATAATAATAATAATAATAAAATATTGATTGATGTTAGTGTACAGTGAAATACATAAGTCACTAAATAGGAAAAAAGTAAAAAAAGTTTAAACTTGTGTAAACCAATATTAAATGTGACAATACATTGACATGATAAATAGACTGTTAACTTAACAAACACACATAGACGAAAAATCAGAAATTCTTCGAATGAATAGAATGCATTTCGAATTAGGAACAGCTTAATTTTCAATTTCAGTACCTTGACTGAATTCGGTCGAACGTAGAAACTAAAGATGATGCTAACCCATGTTGTTAGCACCATCTTTAGTTTTTGTCAGCCTGTGAAATTCGGTAACTAGATTCTGACGATACCAGTACCAGTACCATAATTATATACTTGCTGATGGGCAATATATTTATACTCATTTTTTTACGTGAAGACCACATTGTAATATGAAGACTGATGGTAGAGTTAGAATTTTTAGTCGGGTGAATTCATTTCTACAATCATCCCGGTAGCCAATATCTGTTATAATACGAATTGCTTTTCGCTGGAGTTTAAATACTACTGTACTGTGTACTGTAATGGGGTTCCGTTAGTTTTCAAGTTAGAATCATAAAAATCAGTATTTGAGGTCTTTGTTTCAGAGTTTTTATAAATGTTCAGGGATTTTATAAATGTTTATAAATAAACAACCAACGAATATCATTAAATTATTTCTAAGAAATGATCAAAAATAAATAACATAAAAATGGAACGTGAAAAATACAGCGATAAAAAATAACATTCCAAAAATTGCAACGACATGTGCCCTCACGTGTGTACACGTGGGTAGCTCTCTCGCCGCCGCCGCGCACCCAGCTGCCATCATTTCACGCTTTACGTAATGAGCCTTTTTCCTCAAGTACGAAAACTTCCCCACTAGCAGCGCTAGTAGTCCGGTAGGGACAAACATTACCTAACTCATATTAAAGTACATGTAAAAATAAACAATAAAAAATTGACAGAAGACGACGTTCCAGGAGCCAAATGAAAATTTGCAAATGTGAAGGATAATAATGTAGCAACATTGAAACGATGGCTTGATTGTCGAAATCTTAAAATTACTTGTAAAAAAATGAATTAATTACAGTGAATATGATTCAAGAGGTCATTTTTTGGCACCGATTTGGCGCACAAAAATCACTCACAATGCCTCTTTCTTGAAAAGGGAAACATTCTCAATTGATTTTATGAACATCCTGTTTATATCTTCAACAAATCAGCCTCTTTCCTCTTACCAACTTAAACTACAAACACCAAATCACTCATTTTCGGTAGAACTTTGCACAAACTGTAGCCGGTTTTATCGAAAAAATACTCCTTCAACATTTCGACCTAACCTATCTTCTCACATAAGATGTCTAAAAACACTGGTGCTTGCACTAATACCTGTAGAAGTTTGGGATCGAGTTGGCGACACTTGGCCTACTTGATAATAGAGATTACGAGCGTGTCAGATGGCGCCAATTTCGTATTAGTTTCAATTCAGTAACAGGGTATATTTATTTTCTCAGCTTTCTTTTTGAGACGAAGTGTTCGCGGGTGATAATTCTAGCTTTGCAATTGGTTGAAAAGAGACATCTGTCAAACTTTACCAATAGCAAAGCCAGGATTAGAAGCCCCCGAACATTGCACAAAGAAAGCACTGTCGTGTTGTTTTGAGGTTGAGGTTGAATTTGAGGTTGACTGCATTTTGACAGACGGAGAATTGGAAATGAAATTGTCATTAAATTGCAGAAAATATAAAATTCAATGCATACAATACGATGAACTATGAAAATATCATTATTAGTCAGTTCGTCAAGATTTGTACTTGCTTTTGGTACTGAATACAGGTGAATATTCGAATCTGGGGCTTTATACTGCCCACACAAAATACTAATGAACTGATGAGCGAGTTATTTTTCAAAGAACAAACTCAGGAATAAGCTAAGCAAGATTTCAAATCAAAGAGATGGAAAACGCATAGATACCGACAAAACACAGAAAATAATTCCATATAAGATGCTTCAGATGTCAGAAATTAAGTTCTGACATTAAGCGAGAATATACACAAACATTTTTGGACGGCGCCATCTTCCACAGACTACCACTGAGAGAAGCTCTGTGGAAGTAACAGGTAGTGTCCCCTCGAAAATCTAAACAATATCGAATTTCGTTTTCAGGAGGCAAAACACGCAAGACAAGTAAAACAGCTATTTTCAGGGAGCAGGAGCATGACCCCTCAACATTTACCTAACCTACCTTACTAATCGTTGCAGAAACTTGATCAGGATTTTCTTGAGTTGGACATTTACCACCAATAAAATGTTTAGAGCAAACATATGAATATTTTTTATTTTGTTAAATCCACTCTCCTCGGGGCATTGATCCATTTTCTACATCTAACCTCATCAATGCGAGGTTTTACGACTGGTATAAAATACTTTTTAACCGACGAAATAAAAAAGGAGGACGTTCTCTAGTCGACGCGTATATTTGTTTTTTTTATGTATGACACGCATAACTTTTCACAGAGCGGTTCGATTCCGATGATTCTTTTTTCATTGGATAGGGTGTACTTCGAAGTTGGCCCCATTTGAATTTGAACAAAAAAATCCATTCCTAAGGGTCGCAAAATAGAGGATATTGATCCTTCACCCTCTGAATTTTGGTCCGTTAACCGATTCTATCAGACATAACTTTGTAGTAGGTTTTTTGATTTGGATGATTCTTTTTTTATTAGATAGGGTATACCTCATGGTTGATCATATTTTGATTTGGAATTACATAATCCACCCCTATGGGTAAAAAAATAGGGGATGATTGATTTTTCACTTGTCAACATTGGCACACATATGTAGTTGACATTGACAGATCCTCCTACATCCGTCACAATAATTACATTCTATGAAAGGATGGAATTATATATAAAGTGATGAAATCAACTAACCAGAACATTCAAAAATAATTTATATTATATAACAATAAATAGTTAAAGTAGATAATCATATTTATTTAACAGTTAATAGTTGAGGTAAGCTAGGTGTGAGTAAGTGTTTTGGAAGTAATAAAAAATCAAGTAGGTAGTAATTAGTAGATTTCAACCACAAAAAATTGAAAAATAAAAACTTTCCAACAAAAAATTAAACCGACGAAAAAAATTAACTGAAAAGCAAAAAATTAAATGAACCTTTTTAGTCTCAATGATAATTGAGCTCCTACTGTGAGTAACTTATTTTGAGTCCGCACCAAACAAACTAGCAATTGAATTAGGTAAAGCGTAAAATGATGGCAGGTGCACAGCGTCGTTTTGATTACTTCTCCAAAGTAATATAATGATCTTCGATAATCGTTTGTTTGGCACCGACTCAAAATTAGTTACTCACATTAGTTTAGGAGCTCGATTATCATTAAGACTAAGAAGGTTTATTTAATTTTTTGCTTTTCAGTTAATTTCTTCGTCGGTTTAATTTTTTGTTAAAAAGTTTTTTCCTCTGGATATCGATTATCCGAATTACAGTTCGCAAAAAAACTACAATGTTTTGTTGGCATTGTGGTTATTTTAAATAATTCAACTGTATAACTCAAATAACACTAACTTAAATGGAGAATGTTTGATGTTTGTCCCTACCACAAGTTGCTGCCTCTCGTGACAAATTTGCAACACTATTCTCAGGAAAAAATTTGCTTGTCTGTTTGTTTGGCGCCGACTCAAAGTTAGTTACCCACATTAGTTTGGGAGCTTGGTTATTAAGACTAAAAAGGTTCATTTTATCTTTTTTCGTCGGTTTTATTTTTTGTCAAAAAGTTTTTATTCTTCAACAACTTTTAAGGCCTTCCCTGTATGAAATATTTCCAGACAGCAAAGTTCGAGTGCTGTCGTGCTTATACGACCCATTTACTGCAGACAACATAAAACAGATCATTTTCTCCAGTAATAAAACTGTAATCCAAGCGTTCGATTTCCTTCGAAATGACCCCCATATGAACAATAATGAAAGCTTCAAGCCAGGCTGTCTCTGGTTGTTAGAGCGACCATTAAATAAGAAAGACGCGTAATCAAATCGATCTTCGTTTATACAAACATGTTATTTACATTTGCTGCACGATTGGGTTTTATAGGTCGGGGATATTGAGCGAAAAATTGAGTGAATTGGAATAATGGGCGATATGAATTAAAAGAATTCAGATGCTATACCATCCACCACTGCATTTTCAAACTTCCAAATAAATTCATCTGCAATAATACCAATACCTTTTTCAGACCACTCTGGACAAATCGCGAACATTGAAAAATTGTCTAGTGAAAATAAAAAAGAAACAAAAAGTAAATTACTATTTCAATAAATAGGAAATGAAAGCATAAACACATTTTGTTATCATTTATCACAAGAAACATGGGATGAGGTATTCAATGCCCCATCTGCAGAACAGAAATAGAATATATTCGGTGAAATCTTCACATATTATTATGAAATATGTTTTCCGTACCTTGAAAATAACAAAAAATATATTGGCAAACACAAAGATCATCATATTATCACACCGGAAACAACCGAAGCAAAAGACAGGGTAGAATTCGTTCACGATTTCTATATAAAAAATCCGACGAATGGAAATAAAAAATATATACAATGAAAGTAAAAAGAATATCATATTATCTTAGAAAATACTAGAAAACACCAATACAAAAAAATGTTATTAAATACGAACAACTACAATAAAACTACATGGGAAATCATCAACACTGAAACAGGTAGAAAACAAAAAGCAAAAATTTACCCTCAAAATGGATGATTTCTACGTAAATAATTCAAAACCTCTTGCACAAAACTTTTATCGGTCTGACAAAAATGCATTAAATTCACTGGACAGAAACCAAAACTCGGTAAATACAATTTTTCTGAAATCTTTGGTCACAGATGATATTAGAACACTCATTAACAAAATGAAATCCAAAAAAACAGAAGACATATACGGTTTTAGCACATTTATAATAAAAAAATCTGAAATGTATTTATTGGAACCTCTCCCAGAAATTATGAATGCATGCCTGCCTGCTTCAAGGAAGGAGTTTTTCCAGAAAAATTAAAAATGGGTAAAGTAATTCCTGCCTACAAAAAAGGTGACCCGTCACTACCAAAAATTTTTCGACAGTTATCGAATCTCCCAGCCTTCTCCAAAATATGGAAAATGGCAATACACTCAAATCTGTTGTCTTTTTTGGATACTCATAAAGTTATATCACCACATCAATATGGATTCAGAAGGGGGCTGTCCACCGCTGATGCAGTACTCTCCTTAACAAATGTAATCAAAAGAGCTTTCAATGACGATACAAAATATTTTATTGTACTAACTGATCTGACATCAGCATTTGACTGTGTAAATCACAATATATTATTAGAAAAACTAAATTTCTTCGGAATACGTGGCATCGCACTAGATATCATAAATTCATACTCACACGAAAGAAAGCAAATTGTAATTATTGGCCAAGAACGCAGTGATACAGCTATTGTTAAGAGAGGAGTACCACAAGGATCAGTCTTGGGCCCCCTTCTGTTCTTGATATACATAAATGACCTACCCTTCACTATGAATTCCATTAACGCATCAACCATAATGTATGCGGACGATACAACTTTTGGCATTGACATGGGAAAATAGGGGGATACTGAACTCGTCCTCCCACTTATCTTGAAGAAGGCTAGGACCTGGTTTGAACCCAATGATATGCTATTAAACGATAGTAAAAGTAAAAGTCAAACTTTTATAAATTTCACTTCTAAAAATGCAAATGACCATGTAAATTTCCTTGGGGTCATATTAGATACTAAGTTGCAATGGACAGAACATATGAATGTGTTATGTGGAAAACTCTCAGAAACAGTGTTTGCTATCAGAAAAATTAGTTACTTGGAGAATCAGCTGCATACACAACCTATTTCGCACTGTTTCACTCTGTTCTAACATATGGAGCCCAAATATGGGGAAATGCATCAAACTGTTATCTACAAAAAATCTTAATCATTCAAAAAGCTGCCTTACGCAGTATAAAAAAAGTAAATTGGGATGCCAGCTGCAGACCAATATTTGAACAACTGAAAATTATGTCCATATTCTCGACTATTCTGTACCAAAACCTACTGTTCATAAAAAAAACATGAATGATTATCAAGCACAATCCGATCTTCACAGACACGACACAAGAAACAAATCTATGCTATTGCAACCACAAACTAGATTACGCAGACACACAAACAAAGATATTGAATGGTTCAATTCATTACCAACCAATTTTCGTGATCTGCCACTTTCCAAATTTTCAATAAAATTGAAAAAAATCTTGGCTGAAAACTGTATATACTCATTTGATGAATATTTCAAGCTAACCAAAGACATCTTCACAACAACCTAAAGATAAAATTTTAACTTATGTATATAATATTTTATATTTTGATCTACAAATATTTTTATTCCTATTTGGACTATTGTCCCAATTTTACTGTGACGTGTTTCAACATATTGTAAATATTTCTGAACTAAATAAAACTATACTATACTATACTATACTATTGATATATTGCAAGAACATGGGACAGCCAGATACATAGTAAAAGATACCGCACAGAACAGAGGACGCGAAAATTAGATGAAATCCTTGAATTTTACTATAATGTTTACTTGTCTATCAAATATGAAATCTCAAATTCTTAGACGCGATTTTTTCTTTAAAAAAGTGTTTCCAATACTTACGTCAAAAATGTGTCATTAATTACAGAGTGCAACAAAAATTATGCACGGCGTGCAAAAAACTACAGACCTACGTTGTTTAAATACAGGTAGTACACAAGATATATCGAAAGATAAGTGCCATGTGAAGTGGAATGAATAGAAAAATCGAATTGAACGGTTTTCTTCACATAAAGGATTCAATATAAAATTGAATCAGAAAATGGTAGATCTCAGGTGAAAAACAACTACTTTCCTGGCAAATACCACGCAGAACGTTGAATGATATTCACCTGAAAATCCATGCATACTTCCATATAATATCAATGGACATTGAATGCAAATGTTTCTTTCTGATATGTTCAATTTATGTCGTGTTCACCTAACAATCCGCATACCGGTTTCAGGCTTCTTGGCCCTCATCAGTACGGAGTAGTCAACCAGCCAAAGGTCCAAAGAACTCTGGCTGAAGTGAGACACAACGTAAACAAACCATCATCGATCTTGTAACACCTATAGGTACGCCGGAAAAGATAAACTTTAACTGGCGGTACCTAGTGACAGAAAGAAACACTCCGAAAATCTCCCACCTCGATAGGTTTCTAAATAAAAGATTCCTTCTCAGTAGGAGTGGCAAGCCCGTCTAGCATATAGCGAAAGATAAGTGCTATGTGAAGTGGAATGAATAGAAAAATCGAATTGAACGGTTTTCTTCACATAAAGGATTCAATATAAAATTGAACCAGAAAATGGTAGATTTCAGGTGAAAAACAACTACTTTCCTGGCAAATACCACGCAGAACGTTGAATGATATTCACCTGAAAATCCATGCATACTTCCATATAATATCAATGGACATTGAATGCAAATGTTTCTTTCTGATAAGCTCGATTATGTTCAATTTATGTCGTGTTCACCTAACAATCCGCATACCGGTTTCAGGCTTCTTGGCCCTCATCAGTACGGAGTAGTCAACCAGCCAAAGGTCCAAAGAACTCTGGCTGAAGTGAGACACAACGTAAACAAACCATCATCGATCTTGTAACACCTATAGGTACGCCGGAAAAGATAAACTTTAACTGGCGGTACCTAGTGACAGAAAGAAACACTCCGAAAATCTCCCACCTCGATAGGTTTCTAAATAAAAGATTCCTTCTCAGTAGGAGTGGCAAGCCCGTCTAGCATATAGCGAAAGATAAGTGCCATGTGAAGTGGAATGAATAGATTTTTCTACAAGATATATCATTTTTCTACAAGATATATCATTTTTCTACAAGATATATCATTCACATTTCAATAGTTTTTTATTAAACCAATTAGAATCATATTCCATCAATACTAATTTTTCACTAGATTTATATTACTAGTATTGCTGTTATTCTGTATGTTAATTCCAAACAATGATTTTGGTAATACTTGATGAAATGGCTTTTCTTGTATAATGTTACAAGTATTATTATCGACATTTCCAATTTTCACTTTTTCTACCACGGACTGCTCAGTACTCATTTCGACTACTTGAACTGTACATTTTCCATTCCTATACTGAAGAAAAAATTAATTATTGGTTCCGACCAACTATTGATCAGTATAAAACAAATTAAAGTGCTTAACCTATAATCACATCACCAAAGTTCAGAGTCAATGAATGTAAACAAGATTTTATAATTTGGTTGAGAATCGATTAATTCTCAATGGGAAATTATTGTAAGCAATAAACTGTTTGTGTACAGGGGGCAGTAAGTTGTGTATTTTGGAGGAGAAATAAATGAAATTATTTTGTCCCAATCTTTTTCTTATTTCATTTTCAATTCAGTTGAAATCAATAATTATGAATTGTCTGCCATGGCGTTCAAGTAATTAATGTATGATAATGATAGACTTCTAATATCTGTATGCAACAGTCGAAAATAATATTTTTTTTACTGTCATTTAGCTATCAATTTCTTACTCGTCTCAATATCACGCGAGATATGTTATCAATGTTTTGTATATATTCATTCATTGTACCTAATTAATAAACAATGGAATTCAGTAATATTCGGGTACGATATAAAAAGTCAACTATAAAACAAATATTTATCGTAGTATCGTAGATGAAGTAAAAACTGTACGAGATTATTTGCGACAGATTTTTCAGCTAGACAGGTCCGGCTTGATCTTCAGCTCTATGGATTTTCTGCAGGTCTTTTTCGGTTTCAATTGGCATAAATAACTCAGGAAACATGTGATTTCCTCACCAGGACTTAAGGTAGTTCCGCCACGAGACAGTTGAATTAGGAAATTATTGAAATTTGGCATACGTATTGTTTAACATGCGAACAACACCTCTATAAAGTTTTAACAAGTTTCACCATCCCGAACCCGAGGTATATATAATTGAAGTTGACTCAATTAACACGTAACATATGGACCATGCATAGGCAAACAGCACATTATTAATTCTACCGTTAGTACTAAAATTAAGAAGTTTATGAAAAACGAGGAGGAGCTAGAGCAGGATATCACAGATATTGTGAAAAAAAATCAAAGTGATTGACCATCTAGTTTGACAGATAAAATCAAAACTACTTTCGTTATTCAAAATAGTCCACGGGGAAGCGCACAGCCTAAAGGGGGGGTCGTAGAGAAATGCGGATTGTGCCAAGGGACTTTTTAAAGAAGGATGGGGGACCGTTTGAGGGCCTGAACGCGAAAAAAAAAACTCCTTCGCCTAGTCGACCCCATCGATTTTAACGATACCCCCCTTCCCCCCCCACCAAAAAGTTCATAAAGAGTACTACAAAAAAGTCCGTTGAAGTATTATCGCAAAACGATAATTTTTTACCATGACGTATGATTTCTAGTGAGGGGTGACGGGGGGGGCGGGTCTGAAATATTTTTTTCTGCTGTGCTTTTCGGGGACATCAATTTTTTTAGTCGCCGACTTTCTATAACGAAGAAATTTTCTAGAGTCAATTGGGGGGCCCCCCTTCAAAAAAAATTTTTTTTCGCGTTTCAAATCGAAAAGTCCTCGATACCGTCGAAAATAATTTCCTAATTCAACTGTCTCGTTGCGGAACTACCTTAATTATTGCGGAACATGTTTACAATATGTTTGATCATCATCAACAGTTGTTTATAATTTGGAGAGATGTGTTCCTTTAAGTTAAATATTTGTTTGCCAGGGAGTACTTTTGAACATTTCTACCGTTTTTTCGGACAGGATTTTTTCACGTGTCGCCTTTGATTTGGCCTGTACTATTATTTGGGGTAGTTTTGTCTTGTTTCTCGATGGTACTCGTTGTACGGAGTCGATTCCTGAAGAATTCAGGTTAATATTAAATTCTTTGGCGATGTTGCAGATGAGTTTCTCTAGTATTGGAATATTACCTATTTCTATATTTTTGTTCCGGATGTATCGCTCAATTTCGTTAATTTTGATATTGAGATCTGCGATTACCTTGTCTATCGGTTCATTATTCGCTTCAAGATCTTCAACTCTTTTTCCATTTATTAACAGTAGATTATTTTTCATATTTTATTTTCTGGATATTATCATATTGATTGTTAATGGAGTCGGTGCTATTTTTCAATGCTTGTATTTCATCTTTAATTATTTTGAAATCTTGTAGTTGATGGGTTATATTGGTCAGCCTTTTCTTGATATTTTTCCTATGTTCTTTCCGTGACATCTTCTCGCTTTTATCTTATATCCCATCAATTACTGCATTGTAGTTATTGACGGAATTCGATCTCGTGAATTTAGCAGGGGCAGCTGTTACATTTCCATTTCCTTTTTTTCGGTCTTCTTATAGGCAGTTTTGGATATGGAGCAGTCAAAATGATATTTTCCGCGACATTTACATTGGCAGGTGGCATAATCTTCGATGAAAATCGCTTCATTACAGCGTTTGCATCTGAGGGAAATATCAGAAGTACGGTCCTGGTACTTGGATTGGTACGGTTATTAGATTAGACATTATTGGTGGATGCAGAATGCAAATTGTTGGCTTATTGTATATGTCATTCAACTTGCTCTTATCCTCATATAAACACTTAGTGGCTTATGAATCTTGTGTTCAACTTTTAGCTCGAAAAACAAAGTGGAACTATGTAGAAACTGACCGTTTTTCGAGGACGGTTCGACGTGTTATCGTTAAGGTACCATCATAAAATGATGAATTCCGCCACAGAAAAAGGTCTCCTGATTATACAGTGCGGCTTTTTTTAGCTTCCCCCCATCCCTGTTAACTTTTTAACGGTCCGACGTAGAACAATAAGACAAAATCCGTTATGAATGGTATCACCGATACTATTTTTGAAATAAAATACATTGTGATTGCTCGATAGATGGCGCGGGAGGGCACATCAACTTACACATTTCAAATAGCATGGGGGGTCAAGTGGCATATCGTTAAAAAAATAATTCAATTCTCTTTTCAATCATTTAATATTTTTCGAATTTCCTCAATACGTTTTTTCACAATATGTAAAGTATACTTGTGGATAATAATAATATAAGTTTATTCATCATAATAATGATAATACATAATATATACTTATACAAGTGTGCTTGTGAATAAACAGGTGGGTCACAGAAGTAGTATTATAGTTCATCAATTGCAAAGCAAAAAAAACAAGTTTCCAGTTGAGGCGCAACCCTTTGAGCAGCAGAGGCGGATATAACTAGTTTTATTTAGATATATAAATATTTTAAAAATACGTTAAAATAAAAAAAAATGCCATAAACGAGGAAGTATGTATTGATAGGAAATCGGATCATCATATTTCCATTTTCCCATTATCTAAAAAAGCCATATTTTCCAACAAAACACATCACAACTATAGAATATTTTAAAACCCATTTCGATCCCAGACCAGAGACACTACTCGCTTTCATTTACTCAGACCTCCTGAAACTGGTGATTTATTAGTCTCAACGTATAGACACACCTACAAGCATTATCATTGGCTTGCGGTCACTCAAACCCACGTTGACTAGCGGCTCTTTTGATCTGTTTTGATCTACCGTTCGCCGACGGAGAATTTTTACGAGTAGTAAACATTATTTTTCGTTCCGTTTCTTCGCATATACGCTCGTGTTAGCGAGGTTAGTTTTTGATTTGCTCTCTATAGAAACAGCTTCTGCAATTGAAAATGGTTAAACTATAACTACTTGTGTGGTACCCTTACTTCGATAACTTTGGAACGGTTTGATGTGAAACAATGGGTCACATAATAGTTTGAATGGTATTACCGATCCTACTTTCTGAGAGAAGATACATCACAATTACTCGACAGAGGGCGCTGGGGGCCCATCAACTTGAAAATTCCGAAAGGCATAGAGCAAATCGTTGAAAAAGCAATTAAATTTTACATTCAACCATGGTTGTTCTACGTAATCACATTTGCGATTAATAACACGAAATACGGTCAATACAGGAAGATTCATGACTTAAATAATTTTTCATTTTCGAATTCGTTTCAAAGCTTAATGAGGTACAGATTTTGAATCCATACAATAATCCAATTTCTAACCGAAATAAAACCCCATTCATTTATTTTTAATGACCATAATCACAACGGGTACCATTAATTGGATTTGGTAAACTGATAATTAAGGAGTTACCTAGAAATGACTAAGATGAAGTTGGATTATTTTGTCGATGTTCAAGACCTTCTAATGTATAAATGATTATAACACTACTTACCTGTTCTTCATATTAAGAAATAATTATCGCATTTGTATTCAGTGAAGAGTTTCACCTAGTATTGAGTAAATACAATGGTAGGTAGGGAGGGGGAAAATACGAGTGGACACGATTGACAACAATTTTGCTTCATATTCACGATAAATAAAAATCCTACATAATGGTTTTGTTTTTTGTTATACTTTACATTTCAAATGCATAAGGGGGAAAAACGTATTAACGAAATTAAAAAAATGGCATGGTTGAAAATAGAATTGAATGATGTGCTACTTGACCCGCCATGCTATTTGAGCAATATCGAGCAATCTCAATGTCTTTCATTTCAAAAAGTAGTATCGGTGATATCATTCAAAACTGTTTTCGTCTCATTGTTTTACGTCGTACGGTTCAAAAGTTAACAGGGGGCTATAAAAGCCGCACTGTATAATGTATTATTTGCCACGTGGAACAAAAAATAGAAAGGAAATGATTTTTTTTTCCGTTTCTTCGAAAATCCCTCAATCATATTTATATAACGTCGTAAACAACTTATTAGGTGATTGATTCAAGTTATTTCACCGTCAGAGCTACGAGATCTTTATGAAACTTCCGGATGTCGTCAACTGACGCAGCTTTTCTTGGAATTATAATTAAATACTTTTCCTGGAATCACGTGGATTTCTGGAAGAATTCCAATTATCAAATTCAATTCCAACCTGACATTGGGAATGAGCGGAAATATTATAATAAAGTCACGTTTCTTTCCATTTTTTGAATGAATACCAAGAAAATTGCAAATAAATTCCGTGCCTTATTTGATTATTTAACATCAAAATCGTTGAAAGCCGATATATTGGATATAGTCATTTGAAAGTTTAATGATGTGGAAAAACGCATTAAATGTATTGTATGTATGTATAAGTTTTATTTGGTATGATAAATGATACACAAGAGGATAGACTAGGAGGAATCGGCGCATGAGTACCGAAAACTATTCCACCTCAATTTTTTTATGCGATCCTCTTCAAATTGCCCTACTGATGATATAAATGCATGCTGCCATGGGGCAACCCCGTGCCATATTGTTTGAACCGAAATTGTTTAAACAATTGCAAGGAATTGTTATTTTTCAACCGGACAAATTTTTTTATATTCTTTATTGAAATACAAATTAAAAACGTATCACGTCTTTTCACGATAAAGTTAATATTTTTAGAGATATTAATTTTTAAAGGTTCGAAAAATCTCAAATTTGGGTACTTTTGACCCATGAAAAATATATTTAAAAAAATAAAAAATATAAATAATATATTTTTTTAATTCTTTATACTATAGTTAATAATATTCTCAATAGATATTAAAAAAAATTTCATTGTTTATACCTGTTTTTTTATTGTTAATTTCGCGCGCTCACAAGTATGCGTCGCTTATTTTAAGTATCGCCGTCTCTCTCTGACTCATGCACTGCATCGGCCTCTCTGTGTCCTGAATTATTATTTATCATTTATCTCAAAAACTATTAACTTTATCAAGATTGTTAAAGAGAGCAATGTTATTAATAATGAAATTGTCTACAATTTGTTTCCCACAACATTTTTTCTGGAATCAATTTTACAAAAGTTATTTAAGCATGAATCGGAACATGTAATTAAAATTACTTTTTTATCAGTTTATATTACTTTTTTGTTTTAAACCAGAAAGTAAGGTTAAAAGTATGAAATAATGAAACAAAATTTAAAAATGAGTATTTATTTATTATCAATATCATTTTTATATATTATATTCTTAGTCTTCTGAATCACAACCACATAGAAGTATGCAACTAATATTATTTATTTTACAGTAACAAGCTTTGGTTGCACAGGATTTCTTACAATTACACGGTTTTTTAAGATCAAAACAATTGAACATCGATTTTTTAATTCGGGCGTCTGGTAGTTTACCAGACAAGTACCCTACAGTGAACAGCAACAACAATGCTTATTATTAATGATACCCAAACCAGATAAATAATATATGTCTGAATAACGAAAAAAAAGCCCCGAAGAAGACGATGAATAAACTCGAAACGTCGACAATTTTTTTAAATTTGGACCACTTTTATTGTTCTTGTTCCCGATTTATACAAATCTCCAATAATAATAATATTATTTATTTACATTTAAAAAAACCATTCATTTAAAAAATCATACATTGTTCCAAATGAAACGTAGTTGACTGAACACTTATTCCGAGGAAAATATATCGATGGAATTTGATTAGTTAGTTTAACAAATAATTATAAATACTTAATACAATATACTCAAGATAAGACTAAATATGAATTTCAACTTTAATACAGTTACTAAAATACATATTATACAAATGAACGAAAAGAATAAATATGAAATTGGGATATTTACATAATAATTATTTAATGTGTTGAATGTGGTCAAATTGTTTCATACATAAAAAAAGAACGTATCGTATGTCTCAAATTTTCCTTTATAGATTTTTTCAATAGTTTTTTGAATGTTATGTTGTTATTTATACATTTCAATTCATCAGGGATGGTATTGTACAATTTCGGTGCTAAGTAGCTGAACATTATCTGTGTTGGTGATATTTTTTCCGGGTATTGTAGTTGTGGTTTGGTGAGGTAAGCGACGCATACTTGTGAGCACGCGAAATTAACAATAGAAAAACAGGTATAAACAATGAAATTTTTCTAAATATCTATTAAGAATATTATTAACTATTGTATAAAGAATTGAAAAAAAATATTATTAATATTTTTTTTTGTTTAAATATATTTTTCATGGGTCAAAAGTACCCAAATTTGAGATTTTTCGACCTTTAAAAATTCATATCTCTAAAAATATTAACTTTATCCTGAAAAGTCATAGGCTTTTTTAATTTGTATTTCAATAAAGAATATAAAAAAATTTTGTCCGGTTGAAAAATAACAATTCCTTGCAATTGTTTAAACAATTTCGGTTTAAACAATATGGCACGGGGTTGCCCCTTGGCAACATGCATTTATATCATCAGCAGGGCAATTTGAAGAGGATCGCATAAAAAAATTGAGGTGGAATAGTTTTCGGTACTCATGCGCCGATTCCTCCTAGTCTAGGAAGGAAGTGACTCAAATATTCCATCATTTTGAAGGTTTCATTTATGTGATAATAACAAAATCGCAGGGAAAACACAACAAATCATCCACCTTTTTGTGTGTTATTAGTTATTCCAATTGGAGCCATTTAACTAACAAACTTATCTGCTTTCTACACAAATATGTTATTATATTGATTTTCATTTTTATCAAATTTAATTCACCGATGTAATGATAAAAAATATTAGCGGATGCGTGAAATACGTATGCGTATTATCGGCAAGAGACATTGTGCAGATTTTCGGCGTCTATGAGCGGAACAGTTTTTGGTGGTCGTAGTTTGTCTCAAAATATTGAAGTAGATGATTTACAGCAATATTAGAAAACACGACAGCATGTTTTTCAATTATCGAATGCCGATGAAGTCGTTCAACGGGTTGCTGGAAATTTTGAGACCACACATGACCAAATTTAATACAACATTTAGGAATGCGATAAATAGGTGTTGAAGAAAGACTAGAGCAATAAACTTATCCGTATCGAACATTTTCACAAATTGAAATATTATGAACTGCAAAAATTATAAACTGCAAATACGCAACAACCGATGATCAGCACAATATGAAGCTCGTTCAGGAATGCACGTGTTTTCTATCAACTTCCCGGTAATAGAGCTCGGCACATGCATGCAGGCGAACGTATTTCCGGCAGCATATTGCGTGGTTGCGTATTCTGCGCGTATATGTGAACGCTCCAAATTAAAACAATGTGTTGTCATCTTGCCGAAAATACGCAGCCGAACTACGCATCCCAGGAATACGCATAGTGTGGAGCCGATGTTACTGAAATAAACATTGCCGTTCTATAATGTTTTTAGATTAACACTGCATGTGATAAATTATTTATTTTTACAAGCTTTTATTACAAGCTTTAGTTTCATTTGTTAATTCGTTCGTTCGTTAGTTCGTAAGTTCGTTAGGGTAAAATCTTGCAAGTGAATTTTGACCGACTTCTAATTGTCCGAATAATTTGAAATTCGAATTGGTATGCTGGGATTTTCGGGGTCGGAGATTATGAATTTTTTGTCAACATTCATAAATTCAAGATGGCGGACGAGTTTTGTGATTATGGTCCGATTCGATTCAAAATTGGTATGTGGGGATTTTCGGTGTCGGAAATCATGAAATTTTTGTCAAAATTTATGAATTCAAGATGGCGGCCCCAAGATGAAGGACGAATTTGTGATTATGATCCAATTCTATTCAAAATTGGTATTCGGGGATTTTCGGGGTCGGAGATTATTAATTTTTCGTCTTAATCCATGAATTCAAGATGGCGGCCCCAAGATGGGGGACGAGTTTTGTGGTTATGGTCCAATTCGATTCAAAATTGGTATGCTGGGCTTTTCGGGGTCGGAGATTATGAAATTTCTGTCAAAATTCATAAATTCGAAATGGCGGCTCCAAGATGGAGGACGAGTTTTGTGATTATGGTCCGATTCGATTCAAAATTTGTATGCTGGGGTTTTCGGTGTCGGAGATTATTAATTTTTCGTCATAATCCAGGAGTTCGAAATGGCGGCCCCAAGATGGGGGACGAGTTTTGTGGTTATGGTCCAATTCGATTCAAAATTGTATGCTGGGGTTTTCGGGTCGGAGATTATGATTTTTTTGTCAAATTTCTTAAATTCGAAATGGTGGCTCTAAGATGGTGGACAAGTTTTGTGATTATGGTTCGATTCAATTCAAAATTGGTATGGGGGTTTCGGGGTCGGAAATATGAAATTTGTCAAAATTTATAAATTCAAGATGACGGCCCCAAGATAGAGGACGAGTTTTCTGATTATGGTCATATTTTTTACAAAATTGGTATGTGGGTGTTTTCAGTTTCGGTGATTATGAATTTTTTGTGATTACGGTCAAATTCTATTCAAAATTGGTGTGTTGGAGTTTTTGGGGTCGGAGATCATGATTTCTTCTAGCTCAAAACTCACAAGGAAGAGACCTTGTAATAACGATGCTCTATTAGAAATGAACTGATCAAGGCGAACTAACTAAAAAACAAAAAATGAAATAACTAATGAAAAACATTTTTAAAGACAAGCTTTTATTTAGGTACTTTTATGTACCAAAACGTATAAAATAAGTTTTAGTCATCGCTGACAATGATTTAATAATTTTTTGGTGAATTATTTGGTTTCGAAAAGCTTGTCGCGCGAAGTGTCATAAAATTAATACTTTGACAAGTTGTTACTTACCAACCAATCATTGTTTAATGAAATTAATTGGTACCTACTTTTATGAACACTTCGCGCGACATGCTTTTTGAAACCAAATAATTCAACAGAAAAATTATTATTTTATACGTTTTAGTATATGGCTAAAATGAAATATTTTCTTTAAAAATGTTTTTATTAGTTATTTTCTTCTAGTATCACTAGATGAAGTAGGCCTTTTTTTTCTCGTAAAGTTGAAGTAAATGGTTTTTAGATTTTGTTTATAATATGTGCATTAAGTAACCACTGCGATTTTAATAAAATTCACGCAGATGCCATATGAGCTCCAAAAGACGATGAGTCGATTGAAATTTCTACGCGGACGACATAATTTTTAAGGTTATTCACTATAAATTATCCTTACCATCGTTATTATTGCTTATAAAAAAAATGTAAAAGTTGTGTTGTTATGGCTTAATTTTGATAATATGCTATCAAAAATACAGTATCGTGCAGATCTCAGGGGATAAAACATTTTTTTTCCAAATGGGAGACCCTGTATATTATTGAATTTTTGGAATGATCTTTTATCCCGATTTAAAAAATATACCATTTGTTTTATATTGTATGACCTATGTATTTTTCTATATTTATATTTGCACTTTTTTATCTTTCAATGCATATCGTTTTGAGTACTGAACAATACTCTTATCTATACTTTTATATTTTATCTATATTTCTACTTATTTGTGGTTCTATATTATTTGACCTAAGTTGCCTACATTTAAATTGGCATTTCTACATGACTAGTCTGATAAGTTTTATAATGTACTGTGTACTCTGTGATACTTTATAGATGAATAAATCTATATATCTATCCATTAAACACTGATTATTCCTTCTTAGGACTTAAGAAAAAGAAATAATCTTTGATGGCTAGATTCCGGCAATGCCTTGCAAAGGTAAAATAAACTTCAAAAAGTGGTGCTGGTGCAGTTTTTTTTAACAATAAAAAAGCTGAACTCATTACCAAAAATGCGCTGAAACAACAACTGACACTACCATTTTGAAAACTATGTAAAAATATTCGTGTTTCCTGCGTCAAATAGACCAATATATAAATTGGCAAGTATGGGTATGTATTTGCCAAATCCCGAATGTGTGGAGCCGACTCAAGAAGTTTTCGTATTATCGGCAATTATCTTCGATATACATTCTTACATAAAAGTTCAACGTAGGCTAATCGGAACTTTTCAACAACTGTATAATTGATTCATCCCCATCATTGTCCTGGATATAATAACCTGTACCAATTTTGAAACAACTTACGTTCGATTAATATTTCCTTTCCATTTCAGAATTGGGATAGACCACTGCCAGGGGTGAAAGACTACCCCGAACTGAGACTGGCCGTGAAACGTTGGACGGAACTCCAGGACGGCCAAAGGATACTGTTAACCACTCCTAGCGTTCTTGCTGGATTCAGGGTGGAAGTATACAGAGCCGAAGGCACAACTCAGTGGTACACAGCTGTGATAATTGGATACAACGAAGCTACTAGGGTGAGCGAAATAAGTGACTATTTTTATTCAGTCTTCGAATCACTCCATTTATATATGCGAAAGTAGTGAGAAAATGAAAATAATAATAAAACAAACTATTTGTCATAGGAACCCTATCTTATTCTTCTTCTTCTTCTTCTTCTTCTTCTTCTTCTTCTTCTTCTTCTTCTTCTTCTTCTTCTTCTATGCACATGGTGGGCTGGTTCCAAAGAACTCCCTGCACGTAGGCCTCTTCACTTGGGCCCATTGTGCGCCCACGTGATCTGAGAATCAGCTGGGCATGTCGATTTCTCTAGCAAAGCTCGGCAGTTTCCTCTCTTTGACATCTTCTGGGTTCGGAATTAAGCTCCCCAGGTTGATCTCCCTCTGGTGTACCAACGCGGGGCACTCAGTAAGGATGTGCGACGATGTCTCGCCATCTTCCAGGCACCGTCTACATATGGGATCGTCTGTGATAGGAACCCTATCATTACCTTCTCGAACAACATATTTTATAAATTTTCAGCAACTAATTTAGGAAAAGCCTTCGTGTTTATAACATACCAGCTGTGCATAAAATGTTGTATTGCAATTTATGTCTCATTAGCATATAAAACACTCATGAAAAGCAAACACTCGAAGTGCGCTCTCGTGTTGCTTTTTCTTGTTTTATATGGCTAATAAGACATTCATACAGTAAATAACGTCCCACTGACCTACATACAAAACACATGCTGCTGCATCTAGTGCTGGCCCGGCAGGGGACAATCAGTTTGTGTGATTATATATTTATATTTTTTTATTAGCGCATTTCGTTATGAGCTTGGATTACACACACACCAATCATTCATGAATTACAATGAAATAATATACACCATTTATTAATGATATTCTTGATGAACAAATGTAAGCATAACCTTGAAATGATCATCTCATAATAACACTGATCTTCAATAGCTAATTGAAATATCATTGGTTTGATAGATCTTCATTTCTTTATTTAATTAGGAACCCTAATATACATATGAGAAAACAATAAAAATATGAATAAAATGCTTATTATAACATCAAACAACAATGCAAGTAACATATTAAAAATTAAAAATACAAATAGAATAAAAAATACAAAATACATATAGAATAAAAAATACATATAGAATAAAAAATACAAATAGAATAAAAAAATATAAATAGAATGAAAATTAAAAATACAAATAGAATAAAAAATATTATTCAGACAAAAATAGAGTAAAAAAATTGCAGGATCATAATACATGGAAATATAGTACAGACATATGGAATAAAAAGATTAGCATAATCCTAATGAGGAAACATGAAATTGCAACAAACCTATTTAATAAATATGTATCTATATGCACACATATACACATGAATACGTACATATATAATACACACCCACATACATCCACCCATATACTCACATATACACCTACACCCAAAAAAGAATAGTAGAAACAGCTATGTTTTAAAATTCATATGAAATATATAGTAAATTGTTTAATATCAATCATTAAAATACAAAATTACTTATTTTGGATGTATTCTTTCAAGTTAGATTTGAACTGGATCAGTGAAACAGATGCCTTAACATACTCTGGTAATTTATTGAACTCCAAGAAACCTTTGAAAAATAGTGAATTCATTGTACTACGGTAAGACGTGTTAGGAACATAGAAGTCATTTTTGCAACGTGTATTATAATTATGAATATCCTTGAAGAGAATTGACTGTAGTCAATAATTACCAAATAATAATAATAAATCACAAATTGTATTCGCAAGGTGAATATCCGGGAGCTTAGATAGTGGAGATCATTATACAGTTCAGTTCATTCAGCGTTTTAATCTTGGCGCGGAGTATATAATGTGATCTTGATGTCAATCCTTCGAGAAGGGTTATAATGAACTGACCTCTGCTTCTCGCAATTGAATGCAGTCGATGGCCAATAATCTATTTTTCTTTTCGTGACTTGACGCTTCTCAGATATCAACAATAATTTACGCTGAATTTTATTACACTGTTTAGAATCAGTGTGAAAGTAGCCACGAGTTTCAGCCACGAATTTGTGCTTATGTAGATATGGGTCCGTCCGCCAGTGGTCGTCTAGGGATGGTCAGAATTCGTGGCCAGCCGTGAAATAAATTATTATGTTTCTGTTCTTAACAGAAGAATGTTTTTTTGTCATAAATGTGTGCTACCAGGAATGCTTTATAAGATGTATATGTCACCGATTTTGTCGGGCAAAAATTAACTCTCCACTACCCCTATCATGAATTTCCTTGAAATTATTCTATTTCCTTGAAAAAAACGCGTGGATCGGGATTTTTTTTCATAAATTTATGCTACCATAAATGTTTCTATGAAGTCTAGTTCTGTCACACTCTGATGGAATTATGTATCTCAGGCAATCTCGCCAACTTTGTACCTCTCCATTGTTCGCAACATTCCACCAACTATACATAAAGTTATACACTTGTTATGGTATAAACAACCACCCTTTGTTTACTCCCTGTGGCATACTAGAGAAATTAATAACATTATACTAACTTTCATAGTTGCGAAATTAATTTGTCTTTCCCCACCGAATATCAGGTTTGCAGACTGAGTGGAAGTTTTATTATGTAGGTACCCAAGTCTAACAGATACAGTCTTCGATAATAAAGTTGTGGACTAATTCTAAATTACTGTGTTTTAATTTTTGGAACGAAGTTCCTTTACGTGGTTTGCGGTAGGTGTTGCCTGGTAGAAATCGTCACGTAACAAAAAGCGTTATGTCACTTTCTCTATCTCTCCCTCTTTCTCTTCCTGTTATATACAAGTCTGTGTGTCAAGCTCATACGATTCAGAAGGTGTACAAAACCATCCGAATTGCTGTTCTGCTTGCGGGAAATTTAAAATGATACATGAGCGGTAGGATATATATGCGAATACAAGTCGGATATTATCGTTGAGTGGTAATACGTGGAAGATATTTTTGTTTCTTTTCTATTTCTATATAACGTGTGTTTAGATGATTATATACTTTTTGGGCATAATTTGTCATGTTTTTTGTATGCCGAAGTTGGATTAATGGTTTATATTGAATATGTGGCTCGTCAATTTGGTATAATGTTGTGTATTATAGTTCAATTCACATTTTTTGACATATTTACTTGTTTGTCGTACTTTCGGTTTGACCGGAAATGGCCCTAACTTTCGATTTTAAAATGGGACATCCTATATATTTTTACTTATTTCGATCGAGAATGACATTCCATATCCAACAACACCTCACTTGTCAATATTTGACAAATAAAGTCATTTATATTCCAATTTTTATTTTTCGATCTAGAATGCCATGGATCGTGTAAATCGCTTCAATCTTGATCAAGTAACATGGAAAAAATACGACTTTGAGGCTTATGACTTCACAGTCGTGATCTAGAATATGAGAAAGAAATAATACATTATGAAAAAATATGACAACTTAAGAATGTACCTCGCAGGCCACTGAATAGGTCCATAATTGCATGCTGCTGTTCTTTTTCAAAAAATTATTTTCGATAAAACCCCCCTCAGAAAAATCACCTATCGATCCGATATACATAATCTGAACATCCGATATAAAGGAACCCTTTCACCGCCAATCTTCAGACTAGAAATATTCAGGCGTAGTTACACTTATCAAATATGTTCAATAAACAATCAGGTCCCTACCATGTTAAAATCCTACAGTTTGCAAAGATTCAAGAAGGCATATAAGAAACATTTGTTTTCAATGCAATCCTGATATACGTACGATGGAAATTAGATTAAGAATAGCTGTAATTGTTTAACTTTCATTCTTTTATTTTTTTATATATCGTTGAGTTCAACACAACTAGCGATATACTTGAGGTTAAGTGGAAGAACAGTTTATGAGCTGATTTTATATCATCTTATAAACTGAACTTTGCCTTTTGCTTTGGGCCTGATTCACATTATATATGTATTCTTGTTATCTATATATGTAAGCAATAAAGTCGTTTATTATTATTATTATTATTATTATTATAAGTCCCAATCCACTTTTCTGGGAAGGTGTCATTCAGATGTTCTCTTACGACTTGAGAATTGTGAGGTGTCGCTCCATCTTGTTGAAAATAGATATCAAGTTGGTTAGCCAGTGGCAAATCTTCAATGAAATCATTATTTTGATTTCTGAGGAACTGTAGATATCTTTCCGCAGTAAGTTATCCGTCGAAAATTATTGGCACCAAAAGTTTTCCTCCGATAATACCCATCCTGCAATTGAAATCAAATCGCTCTTAACAATTTCCTTCTTTCATCAGATGTAAATTTGTTTGAGACCACCACCTTTTATTATTCCGATTGTACAGACCCAAGTTGGTGAATCGAGTTTCATCTGAATGAATAATATTAAATGGAAAATGCCCCCCAAGAAAACAATCAATATTAACCGAATAGAGGGTGACTAAACGACCCCACCCCCTTTACCATGGAAGAGCTGAACTCCGCCTTAAAGAAATGCAAACCACGGAAGGCCGCTGGACGAGATGACATCCTGACTGAGCAGATCAAGCATTTCGGACCGAAAGCAAAACGGTGGCTACTGGACATGTACAATGCCTGCCTACAACAATGCAAGCTTCCTAACATCTGGCGAAAAGCCAAGATCATTGCTATCCTCAAACCAGGCAAAGAAGCTAATAACCCAAAGAGCTACCGCCCGATCTCGCTGCTATGACACACGTATAAAATCTTTGAAAGATCAATTTACAACCGACTTTTACCGACCGTAGATCCAATCCTTATACCTCAACATGCTGGATTTCGCTTCAAAAAAAACTGTACGGCACAGGTGCTCAACCTAACTCAGCACATTGAGGACGGTTTCCAGGGGGCATATATAACGGGTGCCATTTTCATCGACGTCACGGCGGCATATGACACCATCAACCTCCGACTCCTGACGCAGAAGATATATCAAACAACCAAAGTCATCAACCTTACAAACATTATCAGAAACCTGCTCCAAAACCGGAGGTTCCTGGTGGAGTTCCAGGGAATAGGAAGTAGGTGGAGGAACCAGAGAAACAGCCTGCCCCAGGGAAGCGTGCTGGCACTACTACTCTTCAGCATATATACCAACGACCAACCCCTCCCTGAAGGAACAAAGAGCTATATATATGCAGACGATAGAGCAATCACATCACAAGGGAAAACATTCGAAGAGATGGAACAACGACTGAGCGCGGCCCTAGTAGAGTTGGATTCGTACTACAGAAATAACCAGCTGAAGCAAAATCCAACAAAAACGCAGGTTTGTGCCTTCCACCTTAAGAACAAACAGGCCGACAGAAAACTAAAGATTGAATGGAAGGGAGTACCATTGGAGCACTGCCCTAAGAATAAATACCTGGGCGTAACACTGGGCAGGGCCTCAACATTCAAGCGCCACTGCCTTAACACCAAACTTAAAGTTAGCGGAAGAAACAATATGGTCCGCAAGCTGACAAGCTCTAATTGAGGAGCCCAACCCAGGGTTCTCAAAACCTCAGCACTCGTCCTTTGTCACTCCGCCGGCGAGTATGCGTGCCCGGTTTGGTATAGCTCAGCGCACGCAAAACAAGTTGATTTCGCCCTCAACGAGACAAGCAGAATCATCACCGGATGCTTGAAGCCAACACCCCTGAATAAGATCCACCACCTAGCTGGCATCGCTCCTCCTGCCATCCTGCAGCTGCACTCAAAGAACGATCCAAAGCAGCAGTATCTGAAGGCCACCCCCTCTACGTTCTCCAACCAGCCCATCAGCGACTAAAGTCAAGGCGAAGCTTCCTGAGATCGACAGAAGATTACGAGGAACCTAAAACCAGAGTGGACCTCAAACCAACATTGGATGAAGCCGAATGAAGAACTGGCACCAGGAGGCGGCGAGAACTGGGAAATCTGGAAGGCGCTAAACAGACTGCGGACGGACACAGCGAGATCGAGAGATACCCTAAATAAGTGGGGCTACCCTGTGGACTCCAATCTCTGCGACTGTGGAGAACTGCAAACCACGCAACATATGTACACTTGCCCGCTGTGCCCCGCTAGATGTACCATAGAGGACCTCATAGCAGCGAAGCCGAACGCAATTGACGTCGGCCGCTTCTGGGCAAAAAATGTTTAGCTCTAGCATATTTTTTTTTCTTTTATATATATTAACTTACGATGCTTCTGACACGAATAAATAAATAAATAATGGAAAATGTACATCTTCTCTGTATTTAGTCAAAAACCAGTTGCAATAAGTTAATCTTCGGTTTGGTCGTTATCGTAAAGATGGTGTAGTTGGTACTTGAATGATCGATAATTATATTCGTGAAGAATTCTCCAAACGGACGAATAACTTATCACACTTAGAAACAATTTGGCGAACTGACGATGAAGTTAATGGCATTTTCTTCTGGTTCATTTCGCATTTTCCTTTCCAGTTTTGGAAAATGACGACGATTAGGGAATCTCTGAGCATAAATTCGAGCTGCATCAGTTGCATTCTTTTTTGCTTCTCCGTAAATTAGCAACATGTCAATTTCCTCGTTACCAGTATAATTTTCCATACCAAATTATAAACTATTTTTAAAAGTGACAGCATATTCATTAGCCTATTTGTTTAGGTAGTCCTAGCAACAGCTTTAATTGTTTGTCACGGATAACTAGAATAACTGGACTTAGTGCATAAGTATACCGCATACGTATTATTTTTTATTAGGTTTGATCGCTTCTTGCAATTATTCAGAAAAATAGTGAAAATAAAGTGAAAGTGTGTGGTATCAAATTATTCGTAAGGAAATGATCTTTCACAAAAAGCCCACGAGCCACCACCTTGCCATTTGAAAAATTCATATTTGCGACTTTTCAATAATTTTTAAAACGACTGTGAAGTCATAAGCCTCAAATTCGTATTTTTCCCATGTTACTTGATCAATAATGAAGCGATTTACACGATCCATGGCATTCTAGATCGAAAAATAGAAATTGGAATAAAAATGACTTTATTTGTCAAATATTGACAAGTGAGGTGTTGTTGGATTTATAATGTCATTCTCGATCGAAATTAGTAAAAATATATAGGATGTCTCATTTAAAAATCGACAGTTGCGGTCATTTCCGGTCAAACCGGAAGTACGGCAAAGCAAGTAAATATGTCAAAAAATGTAAATTGAACTATAATACACAACCCCCATTATTAGTATCCTTGGATAAACAATGTATTCATCTATTTTCACTTCCTGCACCTGACATGTAAGTACTTAAAATTTCAATAATAAAAAAAACATTATTTATCTAACTTTTTCAATTTTTCAATTTCAATATATAAACTCTCTCACACTATTCAACGCGAGTATTTATTTTCAGGAAGCACTAAAGAAAACGAAAGCGCTTTGCAAAATTTATTAAAAAATATACACTTTATACAAAACATAAATTACTATTTAATTCTACACAAGTGTATTCAGCTTCCCACATTTAAATCCCTATTGTTTAAACTCAATTATTGAACAAGTTGATTACAAACTACACGTGTGTTCATTCTCCGCGCCAGTGAACTTTTCGTCAAGTGAGTGGCTTCAACAAATTCATTACTTCATTTCATCCCCCTCGTTTACCGAATACTTCTTCGAATGTTGCGGAACTCCAAAACTTCAGGAACATTTCCGAACGAATCAGATACTTTTCAGAAGTTGTTCTCGTGTTTCAACTTCTGAAACTTCCCAGTAATTCGAAAGTGGGATAACTTTCTTGTTTTGCGTCCCGACTTGATGCGAAATCGATGAAAATACGGCATCAACTTTCGAGAAGAAATAATATCAAGTTTATCCAAGGATCGCAAAATCGTGTTTCTGCAAGTTATAGTCAACTTTGGAGTATAATTCCGCAGAAAGTTTTCCGCAATCGAGGAATTATTAGTTTTATAAGTGAAGTTGTTGATAGTTTCTGTTAGTTTTGATGATTTGGGGAAATAAAAAGTTTTCTTCGTGGAACTTTCGCAAAATCGACCCGTGCTTCTAATAAAAGTAAAACAAAATATTCAATATACAATGTGAAAGTCTTTCGAATGTGAGAATCTCGAACACAAATTACTTTCGGATACCAAAGGATTGCCTAGTCACATTTCGTTTTTATGCATGTATATACAGAGTGACCCATTTGAAAGCGGACCACCTCTCTAAAACTGTTATTTATGATCCGATTCAGAAGTTTTTTTTTTTTCAGTGGATAGAATATCAATAGTTCTAGTTGAATGCCATAAATTCGAAATAAAAATAAAAATTTCACGGCCTACTTCGAATTTTGTTCAAGGTCAAAAATCCAAAAAACATACTGGCGATTTTTTTTAATAAAATTTGACGACGCCACTGGATTTGTGATGCTTTCAAATGGATGTGACCAAAATTTCACGATGAAATAATTTTTTTCAACAGAAATATGGCATAAGTAGAATTCATATCACTTTATCAAAATATTTCGAATAGTCGTCATATAAATCATAATCTTGTTAAAAATGTCGTTTAAAATGCTCTTTCAGGTCGTTAGCAGTCAAGTTTGTAAACAGCAGTTATTCAAAATGGCGTCAAATTATGTTTCTTCCAAACGTAACTCCATAGTATAAGAGATAGTTATGTCCATCAGAACCCTGCAGTTTTTTGCCAAAGAAATTAAATGTATATCTTTACATCAAATAGTAATCAATATTGAATAATCGATAATAACCAATATTGATAACATAAATGAACTACAACAAAAGAATGGATTGAAATGAGAGTGCCTACACATTAATTTTCGTACTTTTCAACCAAATCCCGATTTAATTCGATACATTCATTCTACCATTCTCTTATGCTAACTAACCATAAGATTCGATCAACATTCGATCATTGGTTTTATTGGGGTAATATCTGTGCAAGCCTGTCTTATTCTTTCACGCAGTTCCTCTTTGGTGGTTGACAGTTATTCCAAATATCAATCTTGGTCTCATTCAAACATTCTTGGGATACCACATTTCAAAAATATTATTTTTATTAGGAGGCTTTGTAACTTTAGTTGCTATAGAGATGACAAGTTATCAGAACAATAGACGAAAAGACACAAATTTGTCAGTGTTAATAGTGAAGTTCATAACTCCTCAAGTACCTACACTAATAAAGAAGTATGGCTGATAATTTGACTTTGCAGGAGAAAATTGAAATAGTAAGACTTCATGGTAACAACGACAGATCCGAAAAGGAAGTGCATCCGGAGCGTCGAAATATTAGCAGAGCTACAGTTGGCCGAATAAACCAAATTTTCAATCAGTATGGAGCTGTTTGTAAACATATTCTGAAGAATAGTAATATTGTACAAAGACAGAGACGAACTAATTCTGAACGAATTCGAAATTATTTTAATAATAATCCGAAAACAAGTGTGAGAATTGCAATTTCAATTAGATGGCTGTTCCATCCACAATAGCAGGATTGTGAGAGATTGGTTGAAAGAAAATTTTCCTAATCGGTGGATAGGGCGAAATAGTGCATTGATCGAGTTTCCCCCCAGATCCCCGGACTTGACTCCATTGAATTTTTTTACGGAGCTTCGTTAAAGAAAAAGTTTACAAAACTCGCCCAACGAGCAAAGAGGAACTGCGTGAAAGAATAGGACAGCTTGCAGAGATATCACCCCAAACCAATTATCGAATGTTATGGTTAACATTAGAAAACGATACGGTCAATGTATCGAATTTAATGGAGATTTGGTTGAACAGTCCGAAATGTAATGTGTAGGCACTGTCATGTCAATACATTCTTTTGTAGTAGTTCATTTATGTTATTAATATTGGTAATTATATTATTGGATGTAAAGATGTGCATTTCTATTCTTTGACAACAAACTTCAGTGTTCTAAGAGACATAACATATTTCACATAGAGTTGTTATGTTCTGAAGGAATATTTTAAACCATATTATTTACAAAATTGTGATTTATATGACAACTATTTGAATTATTTCGATATTGATATGAATATTTGACTTATGCTATATTTCTGTTGAAAAAAATAATTTTATCGTGAAATTTTGGTCACACCCTTTTGAAAGCATCACAAATCCAATGGCGTCGTCAAATTTTATTAAAAATATCGCTAGTATGTTTTTTGGATTTTTGACCTTGAAAAAAATTCGAAGTAGGCCGTGAAATGATTATTCAACTAGAACTATTGATGCTCTATCTACTGAAAAAACTTCTGAATCGGTTAATAAATAACAGTTTTAGAGAGATGGGCCGCTTTCAAATGGGTCACTCTGTATTTTCAAATATCTTTCATTGGAACTTCCCACACAATAAAGAAATAGTTTGAAACAACATTTTCCTCTCACCAGATATATTTTTCGTGGCATATTGCTATTCTGGCTACCAGCATGAAATTTTGCATACATGCCGTGAAATATATTGGAACCAAAAAACCACCGAGACACAAGCTGTGTCTGAAATATTTCAACCGCCATTTTAGCCGAAAACTAGATTTTCGCCAATATAGAACGTGATAGGCGGACATTTTTTATCTGAAACATTTTTCTGTGAGATGAATAAAGTCAATAACCTGAATATGTTTAGTTGAAGTTTTTCGTTTTCTCAAAAAACCATTTCAAAATACAGTTTATCTAATAGTACAATTTTTGCTCATGAGAATCATCCATATCCACCTGCATTAAGTGAGTTTGGAAGAAAAACAGCAAAGAAATCAGAAAACAAGTTTACAATTTTTTTTACAATCTCTTTGATTGACCTGATTATAACAAATTATGAAACTGTAAACTGTTCTGCAAGAGTTGTATTTCGGATCACTTGAGGAAGAGAAACAATGGAAAGAACAAAAAAAAACCTGTTACAGCTTCAAAATGTAGAGTAATACTCGAAGCTCTCAAAAATGTAAATGCTATGAATAATCACTTCATCAATATCTCAACAGACGACAACGCAATTAACGATCTCCTTATTGAACAATACTATTCAAAAGTAAAAAATGGCATGGATAGTAGTTTTGCCTTTCAATGTGCACCTCGAGCTGTAATTACAAGAATCATAAACAACATAAAAACCAAAGTCTATGTCACTGGCAATTTGAACATAACTTTATTAAAAATGTGCTTTCCTATAATTATGCCTTTTATCACTCACATCCTAAATAAATGTTTAGAAAGTAGTTATTTTCCTTTATCGTGGAAATCTGCTCAAATCATCCCATTACCAAAAATAAATAACTCAGCGAAACTTCAATGATCTTAGATCCATAAGCATTCCCGACACTATCAAAAGTTATTGAAAAAATCCTGGAGGTACAAATCAGGCAGCATCCCACTGATAATGACGTTCTACTACTGAGACAATCGGGATTCAGAAGTGATAATATCTTGAAGGCTAAAGATCGTAGAGAAATCTGTATCTGGATTCCGTTAGATTATTCAAAAGCGTTTGATATGATGAACCACAAAACTCTGCCAGCCCTGCTACACTTTCGCATATTCAGAAAATATCATTCAAATTGTTGAAATTGATAATTAGTCACAAAACTCTGCTAGCCCTGCTACACTTTCACATATTCAGGAAATATAATTCAAATTGTTGAAATTGGTAATCAGTTTTCTACTTCGTTGCAAGTGAAATCAGAAGTGCCACAAGGAAGTATTCTGGGACTTTTATTATACACACTGTTCACCGCTAACTTCCCTAGCTCTCTACAATGGGGCAAATATAATTTTTACGCAGACTTTTCGTTGAAATATGAAATTATTTATGAATCATTGATTTGTTTGATAATATGAACAGGATATTCATAAATTCATATTTTTTCTTTTGAGTTAGGTCGTTTAGAAAAAATACAAAAAAAATTAGGTAATTTTTTTCTGTAGGCACAGAACAAATATCGTTGTGGGTTTTTTCCTCAGTCTCATAAAAATACATTGTTCACGAAGTGCTCAAAACAGTTCCCAGAAATTGACTAGAAACAACCATAATGTCTTTTTTATAAATTATTCGTATGAAATGGTGGATACTGAGAGGGCAGGGTACATCCATCTGTGATAAAAAATTATACTTTGACAAAAAATCTCTCGGATCGATCAAAGGAAGTATAAACTGAGAGTTCTACTGGAGCCATTTATTCCACGCGCTTTTTCACTCTTAAGATCTCAAAAAAATAAATGAATATAGATAACGAACCACAGTAAATATTTAATACACCAATGAGAAATTATACACTTGGGGAAAATAATATAGAAAGATTTACGATAGTTGGATCCTATAAAATGTTCTGCACAAAGTACGTTAATAAACGGACAGATCCCCAATAGTTACTAGTTCATTTCCCGTACTCTGAGATTATGCCAATAAACTAAGATGTATATTATCAAAATACTTTCTCTACATCACACCACTCAACGCTTCGCGTGGTTTTTGCAACAATACATACAATAAATAATACACTGAAATACCATTCGTAATTAATCATTTCACGATCTCACCTGGAAAAAAAACTGACCAGAATCAAGTTTCAGCCGACCACTAAGCGCATTCAAAAAAGTCGTTTTGAATAAAAGCTTGTCTTAAAAAAGTTTTTTTTATTAATTATTACATTATGTGCTTTTTGGTAAGTACACCTTCTATCTATGCATCGTCATTATGACGCCTTTTTCCTGTAAGTTCTGAGCTATCTGGTTCTTCAATGAAGAGCCCATCTAAAGATTAACAATTTATGAATTCTGACAAAAAATCAATAATCTTCTACTGAATTCATAATCTCCGGCCACAAAAACCCCGACATACCAATTTTGAATAGAAACGGTTCATTCTCACAAAACTTGTCCAACATCTTGGAACAGCCATCTTGAATTTATGAATTTTGACAATAAATTCCTAATCTCCAACCCTGAAAACATCCACATACCAATTTTGAATATAATCGGACTATTTTTTTTTTTTTATGTTCTGGTTCCCACGAAAAGGGATATCCTGTAATGTTCAGAGAACATCGTGGGAACCAAGGAAAAGAAGGTAGGAGTTGGTGTTCTTCTTAAATTTCTGGAGGTTGTATGCCTCGGGGAACACCTCCCTAGGCAATGAGTTCCAAAGCCTCGCTGTTCGTTGGATGAACGAGTCTTTGGAAAGTGATGTTCTGCAGGTCTCCAAAGTGACCACGAAGGGGTGTGATGACTGAACTTGACGGGTTAGTCTCGAAGAGACTGCCAAAGCAGGAACGATTGTTGATATTTCAGAAGAGCATCGCCCATGAAAATATCTATAAAATAGAGACAAATCGCCAACTTTTCTACGGTGTTCCAGACAAGTGAGCGAGTTTGTAAGCGAGGCATCACCGACGAGACGAATTGCCCTTTTTTGGACAGAATCCAATAGCCTCAGGATATGTTTAGGTGCCGCGCTCCAAATATGGTAACAGTATTCCAGGACAGGTCGGATCTGTGCCTTATAGATCATAAGCAGCTGAGTGGGGTGAAATAGCTCTTGGCACGAAACAAAAACCAAGTTTTTGGGATGCACTTTTGGCAATGGACCTCACCTGATTTTCCCAGGAAAGGTTATTGCTGATAGTAATACCAAGCATCGATATGGATGACTTCAGTGGTATGGTTACTCCTGACAAAGTTATGTTAGGCACAGTGAGATCGGCTTTTCTAGAGAAAAGACATGCTTGTGTTTTGTTTGCATTGAATTCTACCAAGTTATTATTACAAGGAACTGAACAAACAATATTCCTTGGAATCTAAAGCAAAACGTAGTCACATTAATAATAAAATAAATTCTTCAACAAACAAAACGAAAGCAACGTGGAACATCATTTCGGAAATACATGGTAAAAAAAAGGCAGCCAACTTGAAAATAATAGAAAATGATGAACAACTCGATGATGAGGTAGTCGCCAATAATTTCCTTAGACATTTCAGTCTTGCAACTGATAAAGGCGGAAATTATGTAGAATCTCCAACGTGCAATATACAACTTAATGACAAATCATTTTTTTTTGGCGCCGGTGACTGAGCCTGAGGTAGTCGGTTCCATAAACAGATTGAAACCTTCTAATTCTAGTGGTCTTGACAATATATCGAACAACATTTTGAAGCGGTGTAAATATGGTATCAGCAGTGTCCTCACTTTCTTGATAAATTTAAGTATCACCCAAGGTACTTTCCCTAACAAACTTAAATCTTCCGTGATTAGGCCACTTTACAAAAAAAGGGACACCAATGAGTACTCTAATTACAGAGCGATTACCTTGCTGTCAAGCATATCAAAGCTTTTTGAAATAGCCTTAAACGAACAACTGTCAAACTTCTGTTTGAGAAATAATATAATTTCCAGTAACCAACACGGATTCGTGAAAAAAAGGGGCGTAGATCAGCTTTAAAGATCTGAATATTCAGATTGTCGATGCCATTGAGTCAAAGTTGATTCCTCGATATGGCGTTCGAGGAATACCACTAGATTTCATTAAATCGTACCTAACAAATCGTAAGCAAGCAGTGCAAATCAACAAAAGTTCCAGTCAAACCGTTAGCGTTAGTCAAGGGGTGCCTCAGGGGGTCTATTTTAGGACCTCTTTTATATATAATTTTTGCCAACGACCTCATAACTTTCCTCGAAGGTATTCCAAATGTAAATATGGTTTGTTATGCCGATGACACTAATTTCTTAATTACGGACACTAGCATCGATCGGACAATGGCTACTGCTGAAGAGGTATACACTCGGTGTTTATTATGGTCAGAAAAAAATTTCATTAATTTGAATAAGGAAAAAGCTGTTTCTATCGAGGGCATAATCAAACGCTATGTAACAATAACGCATATAATTTCAGTTTTCAAAACGATGTCAAGATCTTGGGAGTTATCTTTGATCAAAAGTTAAACTGGGAATCTCACATACATAATCTCTGTGGTAAATTGACATCTGCTTGCTATGCCTTGAGGTCATTAAAGGAGCACTGCAGTCAAAAATTACTCCCTCACTCTGTATTACGCGAATTTTCACTCTCAAATTCGATATGGCATAATGAATTGGGGAGCTGGCACTGATTGTTCAAGAATATCAATTTGACAAAAATCCGCGTTGAGAATCCTCTGTAATCTTAACTGGGGACACTCATGCAGGGAGTGTTATAAAAAAAAAAATTTTAACCGTAGTTGATACTTACATATACGAAATATCGTGCTATGTTCATAAGAATCGTTCATTGTTTAGCTGCAACAGATCGAAGCATAATTACTCTACCAGATTTAAAAACAATTTACGTCCGGCAAAGCACTCAACCAAGTTTTACCAAAGAAACTTGTACTACAATGGCTGCAGAATCTATAATAACTTACCTGAAGAAGTGCAAAGTGCCCCAAATATTCTCATTTTCAAAACTAGGCTCAAATACTTTTTGACCCAAAAGAACTTTTACACACTTGACGAATTCTTTTCTTAAGAGGTTGTTGGGACCACTGTATGTCTAGTTGTATACATCTATATATCTGAGGGTCGTCGGTATTCGTGTTTTATTCATAATTTATGTTATATTTCTTGTCTTGTACGTTTACTGTGTATACTTTCATTTACTGATGCGCTCGTCAATTTGTTATGTGATGGTTTTGGTTTTGATAACTTATTGTTGATTAAAGTATATATTATTATTATTGTAGAAAATTTCAGATTTAAAAAAAAAATCTTTCTATCTAATTGATAATGTTTCCCTTTTAAACATGAATACCTACCAAGAGGTTATCTTGAACGATGGAAGATAGTGACTAAAGTTTATCTTTCAGTCGCAGATGATTCCACATTAGATTTTATGAACATCATGTTTAATGGGGAACACGCATGATTTTGTTTTGATTTTTCTTTTCTTCAGCTCGGTCTTCAGATATTATATTTTGTTAAAATAATTTCTCAAATCTTTTGTTTTCGAAATTTTCAAATTTAAAGGTGCTCCTCAATTCAAACTCGATTTGACCTTCACTTGAATAACTTCCTCCAAACACTAGCGCCAATTGTGGTTGTTTCAGGAATATCCATAGACGATACCATTGCTTACAACCCAAATATGAACTCAACTCACTTTTAATGTGATGTTTCAGTAACAATTGAAATAACTATAATAATATAAATATTAGTACAACATGTAAACGAAGACAGATGAAATTATAGTTGACAGTTCGAAGCAACTAGCGGTAAAAGTTTGAACTATGTGAAGTAACGATGCATACGTCTATCAGAGGCGCTAGGAGTACGTTTTTGGATGTGATGAGACAACTGGCATTTTCAATTCCAAATTATCAAAAACATTGACCATTTTTTCAATTCCTGAGTTTGTTGCTGAGGTTTCTAGGTAATGATCTTAATGTGCAAATCAAAATATTCTAGAAAAGGGACACATGCGTGTTTCCCATTATCAAACAAATCAATCCACATTATACTCTATGGGTTTTTCTATAATGTTGCGTAATTACTGTATGTGGGAGTGATGACATACCACTTAGTAATACGATTCTTCGGAGGTGAGTACACAGGACATACTAAGATTTACAGTGATTGCGGATCGACATGGTACTGGGAAGTGCAGAGGCTTCCGAAGACCATACGGGAGTTGATGACTGCGAGCTGGTCGGCCAGCTAGACAAGTAAGTACCTAGTCAAACTACTGCACTGGAGATAATTGTCAGTGTATGAGTGCCTTTCGATGCTCAAAAATAATTAAGGAAAAAAAAAACTGATGAAATCGAGGCTCGAAAACGGCCGAAATACAGTAGCTAAACTGGAAAAATATGGCGCTCGATTCAATCAGGGTGCGCCTAAAAAATTGAAGGATTTGCCGCATGGGTCTTAAAATTAATCTTAAGCTCATCAATATTAATTCAATTTACTACTCTGGAAGCTTTCTACCGGATGGTTTAGGTACCGGCAAAACTCGTACGCCCCTGTTTCGTTTTCATCCTTCGAGGAACCGTACGAAATGCGGCACCGCAAGAGCAAACAGTATATCTCTTGAGCCTTTCAATTATGCAGACAGCGCCATGTATACGCCGCGATATATATGCGGAATCTGCCTGCGAATAAATCGCCTCGCAGGTCAGAGTTTGCCTTATAGGCAGGTAAACTGTGTACGATCCGGGCGTAACAGTTATGTATATTGCATATCGCCTACTGCGACGATGAATTATTGTTATTCTGGCGAGTCGATAACTGTCGGACATCCATCTATACGCGATCGTATCGGACAAGATGGAATCGCGCGATTTTTCTAATTGTTCTCGTTTGTTGCGTCCCATCTATGTTCAGCAAGCCGAGTCAGATGCATATGGATCAAATGTACCAGTGAATGCTATAAAAACGAAAATCATGCTTCTATTCAAAATTTACCAGAAGGATAGTATTAGGTATTCTTAGATTCCACCATCGACGTAACCTCATGCTAGACGGCAAACATCGTATTATAAGAATTGCCCCATTTAGGCCAGTAGAAATAGACAATCAATTCACATTAATTCCAAAAGTTTTCAAACTTCAATGGTATGTTAGTGAATCAATGAAAACAAACTATAAAATTTTGCAGAAGTCTGCGATGAACGGAACATTGTTTTAATTGCAAAAAACCTATTCATGTTTTATAATTGCACTGAAAATTGCAAAAGTTCTGCAAATTAGACATACCGATAGTAATTATGTTTTAGAACTTTTTATTTTTAAATTTTTAATTGTCATTTGTTTAAAAAAATTACAAAAGTTCTGCAAATTGGATAAGTGAATGGAAAAAAAGTTTAACATATTCACGTACATTTGCAACCACTTCTGAAAAATGCATCATTTATTTATCAAACTTTTTTATCGACACTGCCATTTTCAATACACACAGGTATTGCAATAATTATAAAAGTGTTCTATTGTGGTTACAAATCAATAGAATATTGGTCTCAGTGGATATGTAACTTTGCAACTTCATACGAAAAACGGAACCTATTACAATTGCTGAAATAATTGCAAAAGTTCTGCAAATTGCAGTTATAATTACTTACTACTAATATTTTACGTGACGCAAGAGATTTGCAACCGTAATTGTTCAACGGAACATTTTTTTATATAATTGTTTTTTTTAAATAATTTGGCCATACATTGTAAACATTGTGCAAATAGGTTTAAGATATATATTCGACCGACATATGTCTACAGTGGTCCAGTTAAATACTTGATTATCCATCGCGTATATCTGTTATATTTTGTACTGGTTAATTGAAATTGCATCCGAAAAATAATACGGTTACGTACTTAACCACTACAAAATTTTAAACTAATTATTAATCTTAGTCACAATCACTATTTTCGACTAATCAGCGAAATAAATTGAAACCAACATTTTCGAATGCAACAATCGAAAGAGTACAAAATTTTGCTAAATTGTGCTATAAAAGTTTTGGAAGACATTTATTCTCTATTGCATTAGAAACGACATACAATCATTCTTCATTTAAAATTTTCACTTGTCACAACATGACTTTATAGCAATCGAAGAGATTTCAAAATGAATAATCGATGCTCTATGGAAGTAAGGATATCAAAACGTTATCGATTGTTAATTTCGCAAGTACATAATTTTCATCATCAAACAGAAACGTTGCTGAAAAATAAAAATTTGTGAGATCCATATTACTCTCTCAAATTTAATTATTACAGATATTTATTTCTTGAATTATAATTTACCTATCCACTGGACTTTCTTACTCCAATTGTGGTTTCGAATGAAAAATTCCATTGAATTCGAATGGAGGACTGAAATGTAATCGACACGTAAAATTCATTTTCTTGATTCATATAAATTTTAAAATAAAGAGGACGTAACACATTTGTAGGTTAAACGTTCAATGCCTTCAGTTTTTTTTCAACGATTTTTTTTTAGCAAATAATATAACGCATTTTTGTAAATTCGAGAACTCCAGAGTGATTTTTGGTTATGATGACTTTTAAGAAAAACAGTGATATTACATGATGAATGGGAAAGAGTAAGTGATTCCCGAATTCTTATGGGACTATCGAGTCCAGACAAAAAATATCTCTTTCATGAAATCATTGGTTTTTGCAAACAACCGATTTTACGATCGGGAAATTTGTATCTGATTGAAGGCAGAAAACTGACAAAATTGTAAAAATGAAAAACTTTTCTAAGCTTTTGTTCAGATGCACTGAAAAAAATCATATTTTGTTAGATGTGTGATGATATTCTCATATGATAACCGGTAATTACAGACTTGCCTCGCACATCTAATAAAACATTGTTCCATTTCAGTCCATTTGAGTAAATGTTAGTGTTATATTTATTTTATTTTTACCGCCTTAATTTTTGTGATTTTAACATGGAATCCATTATTCTAGACCTCAAAAACCATGGGATATTAATTTTCGAAAGCCCATCTAGAATTCTAGAATGTAGACATGTAATTCATAATTTATTGCGATCCCAATAATCTCCAGATAACAATTTTGGATAGAATCAGAATATAAATCACAAAATATTACGCCATCTTTTAATTTTGACATTGAATTAATAATATATTCGGCCCCAGTTACCCTTGAGAATCAATTTCAAAGGGAGAACGAAACACACCCTGTGTATCATTTGAAATTACTTAGTTTTTCGCAATACATTTCGACTCTAGCATTGAGTAATTAAAAAATAATTTTTATGGCCATTATAAACTTTATTTCAATCATCCTCAGAAAATGACATTGAAAAACAAATAATGAAATGAATCGGCTGTTTAGTTTGTGTGAACTTTTGTCGGCGCCACTGCTTCCATCCATCAATCGATTCAAATGAATACCCAAATCCAAAATAAATCGAGAACGGACAGAAAAATTATCGATCCTCCATCGCACGTACTCAAAGATTTTTTATGCAAATTCCTAATTTTAATATGTTGTTAAGAATTCATATCGAAAATATTATCTTTCAACATTGAATGATTTCACCTACCATTGGCGAGCTTCTTCTTGGTCGATATTTAACTTGGTAACGCAATGAATGTCATTCATTAGGTATATAAAAATCTGTATTATGCAGATAACACAGGTGTTGTAAAAATAATGTTTTTTTTAATTTCCAGTGTTTCGCATTGTAACACAGTTTGCAAATTATTATACTGCCACCAATTGGTGAAATGAGTTGTCTGCCCGATTTGCAGAACTTTTGCTTTTTTTGATTCTTGTTTTTTAATGACACTTATTACAAAAGGATATTTGGTGCCCCCATGGGATTCACTTTCTCACCAATTCTAGTTAAGTATTTTAAAATAAAAAATAAAAAACCGGTATGTAGGTGATTCAATCCACGATGTACATCCTGATAAAGTAAAAGAAGCTCTTTTCTATTTCAACAGCTACGATACCCATTTACAATTAACCTCAAAGGTAGAGGTAAACCAAAGTATTCCTTCCTCAGACATGAGAATATGTCGAGGGAATGAAACCATTATTCGTAGAAAATGGTACAGCAAATCAATGTGTTTCAATTGGTTCATAAGTTTTCAGTCGTACCACTCTATGGATATCAAAACAAACCTTATCAGGGGCCTTCAGAACAGAGTTGTCAGCTTGTCACATCCAATTGGTAGAGTACGAATACGAAATTTTTTTAATTTTTTTATTTTACCTTATTTCCGTGTTGCAGACGAGTTTGCAAATTAATGAAAACATTATACGTCAGGACATCTCCACAACCCTTATTTGAAACTTTTGTAATAAATCCGATACTTATTTTAATAAAAAAAATAGTATATTAAAGTATAAGTGGATAAAAAGGGCTTTAAAACACGCGCGATTTTTCGAGCACGACGGCGCAGCCGGAGTGCTCGAAATAGAGCAAGTGTTTTTAAGACCAGTTATCCACGAATACTTTACGTTATTTTTTTTTATTGGTGCACTTTGAAATCATATATACTGGTATTATTACTACAAAAAATAGAAATAAGAACTAATAATGCAAGAAGGTTGAATTCGTGATGTGACATCAGTATACCTTTCGTTGTCATGGAAATGAGAAAAACTAATTTGCAATTTGTAACCAAAGATCAATATTTGTTGTCACCAGAGCTCAAGAATGAATTATTCTAATATCGATTTTTTGAATAGTGAGGCAGAATCGCGGTTAATACCGCGAAAATCCAGTGATATATATAAAAAAGAATATGAAAAGTTCATCAAATGGATGGAGGAGCACATATAAATGAACGAATTGTGAGTAATATTTTATTTGACAAGGTACTCCTGTCAGATCAATTATAAAAAATTTGTCATTTAGACTTCACGTTTCTCGATTTGTTGATGTTGTCATGGTTACCTTTAAAAAACGCGCGTTTTTTAAAGTTCGATTTAAACACGCTGAGGCGTGCTTTAAATGGGTAAAAAGGGGCACCAATAAAAAAAAACAATTTAATGAAAAAATATATTTTCCGTTTGACGCAAGAGGTTGCAAAGTAAAACTCTTCTCAAGAACATTATTTTAGTTATTTTTTCGAGTTTGCAGAACTTTTGGAATTTTTATCAAAAAATTGGGATTAATAACAAACAATAAAACAAACATTTCCATTTTGTTTGAATGGTTGCCAATTCATCAGAGGATGTAAATTGCTAATTTTCAAAACATCGAAAGTTTGCAGAACTTCTGCAAATTTTTCCGCGCTACTAATGTGAAAATTCATAAAATCCTCATTTTCAACAACTTTCGTTCAGAAAAAACGGTTGCAAAATCAGATTAATTATCATTTGAACGTACTCTTTACTCTACTGAAGTTTCAAAACTTTTGTAATTATTATAAAATTTTGGGAAAATCATGTCTATCTCTACTGGCCTAATTCACGGGATGAGAGTGGAGCTGAGAGAGCATTCAAGACATCCTTGCAATTTGTCATTGCCTATTTCTCACAACTTATCTCTGTTCTTGGAATCAAAAGCTTTATGTTCCAATTTTCTTCTCTTGGAAAAGTGCTATTTCCTTTTTTTCTTTGAATGGTCACACATAGTTGACATTCTTTGAAAGTGTCTCACCGAAGATTAAAACGCGGCATTCGGTTCAATTGGAAGTTGTCTACTTCAGAAACCCCATTACTTTTGAGTTCTATTCAGTCAGAATGAGCTAGATAAATCGCCTGCTTCCGAGGAGACGTCTTTCCAAAGAAAATCTTATAATTGCGAAATTTATAGCAGAGCAGAGGAAAATAAACGAAACTTCTTATAGGCGGGGAAATAACATTGCCGATTAGTACCAGCGTTCATGAAGTGGTAGATGGGTGGTCAAATTTTACCTCTTTGGTTTGGTCTCATTCGTGTCCTTTCAAAATTTGCTGCAACCACCCTTTGAAGAGCTAATCTAGTTCTGAAAATAGAAAGATTCTCAATTGAATATTGAATAGATTGTTTTTGAAATTTGAGAAATCCACAATAAAAATTAAGTTATTTTTCGTGAATATCTAACAGAATACTACTACTTCCTCGGCTGAAGCCACGCCGGACATTAAACTACATCTGATAGATATTTTGAAAAACTCGAATGAAAAAAAAAATGAAACAAAAAAATTTGCATTTTTATTCAGGCTGTTATTTGATTTTCTATTCTAGTCTAAATTGAGAACTCATATAAATGAGTGAGATAAAAAATGTTTTTTCGTAAAAGAGTAATCACCAAAAATTATTTGTAACATTGATGCAAGACAGGCATCGCAAGGTTTCCAATAAATTTTTGTCGACGAAAATCTATTTCACGCCTCCACGATCATCAAAAAGACCAAATTAAATAGTTCCAACGATTTTCCATCTTTGCACAGTGAGATTGCTTCAAGAAAATGTGTTTCCCAATTCTTCCGGTTTGATCGTGGAAACGTGAAATAGATTTTCGTCGACAAAAACGTGCTACCTAGTGAATGCGATGCCAGTCTTGCATCAATGTTAGAAATGATTTCTGGTGAGTACTCCTTCTTGAAAAACCTTTTTAGCCTTTTTTTCATCGTCCCGTCCATTCATTCCCAAGCAGCATTATAGTGACGGAAACTGATACTACAACTTCGACTCGGTGGTTATCAGCACTATACAGTAAGAATAACAGAAATTTTATATGTGTATGGTTGAAGTCACGTAATTCTCATCTATGGTAGCCACTCCACAGTTCTAGAACTTATTAGTGTCATGTGAGGTGTCTGAAACATCATGCCCACTGAGAAAATCACTTTAAAGGTTTTCAAACTTAAAAGTGGAGAATAACCGTTGCGGTAACCATCCTGTACCACTTAAATATCACTTAGAAGTCACAGTCACTTTCAAGAGAGTATGATAGTTTCGGTGACGTTTTGGTAACTTCCATAAAACCTTCAATGTGGCAGGCACTTGATTGTGATATGTGGTGATGGTTGCCACGTTCTTGCTATCTCCATAAGTGATAACCACAGTTCGCATTCAATAAAAGTCACTACAAATTACAATAACCTTCAAAATTCACCATTCCGCGCGATGACCAAAGCTAACCTGAGTTTTCTCAAATTATTTTATTGTGGCTTACAAAAAGTTTGTTCAACCTGTTACGTGGAACATGAATGATTTTATTTAATATGAAATGGGTTATGCGTTTTCAATAGACAACTTTCCTTAATTTTGAAGTGACCGTGGAATGGTCAGCGCGATGACGAAAACTAACCTAACTTTTTTCAAATCATTTTGTTGTGGCTTAAAAAAGTTCGTTTTACCTATTACGTGAAACGTGAATGATATTCATTCCAAATAAAATGGGTTATGCGTTTTCAATAGATAATTTCTCTTGATTTTGTATAAAAAGGTTAATTTAAATAGATCGGATCTCTGACTTGTGCTCCTGCTTAATATTTATACTTTAATTGTTAATTCTGTTTGCATAAATACCATCATTTTCATTACTTGTTAATTGATAATTGGTACTTGATAATTGTTGAATGGAGCTGCATAAATCCACTATACTTGCTACATGTCCTTTTTTAACAATTAATGAACATGTAACCGCAATTTCGAGGTAATAACTTTGAAGTGGCAAGTTATAATAGCCCGACGTGTCCGCCCCTTTCGAGGGTATAAGACCTATTTTAATTTTTAGGTTATAACTTTGAAGTGGTGAGTCATGGGCCTGCGACGTGGGTGCCACTTTCCAGTGGTGGAAAAGTTAATAATATAGTTCTCCTGGGCACTTTATGATGGGAGGAGCTTTAGAGTGGTATATTTACACTTTCTGCCACTTTAAAGTTATTATCTCCAGAAGCCGCCATATTTACAGGAATATGCTGGGTCGCCATTATTAGAGAAATGATCGGAATATTCAATAAAGATTTATTTGTCATCAGCACTGCATTAAACGTAGTAATTTGTTACGTAAGTATTTGTTTCAACTAACCAAGATTGATACAACAATGTTCGAGGGATTAAAGTACATAATTTCAGAGGCGAGTTATTTCCAAAATTATAATGTTTTCCTTAAATGAAGTGAATACAGATGGTGCGTGCTCATAATCGAGCTACAACACCCATTTTTCACATAAAACTTTCAATCATTTTAATTTTATCTTGATCAGAAGTATCCAAATTCAATATACTTACTTACGCGTATGTTTGTTTTTATGTTATACATTTTTATAGTTGATCGAGTGTTAGAAATGAATAGGACAAAATGGAAAAATGAGGAACATTCATCACAAAAATATGTTGCTGAACAGAGATCGAGCTACATATTATTTACACAAACGCAGTCATTTGTTTAACGTGTCTAGTTTCGGCCACTACATATCCACGTTTTTGCCAGGTGACCATAACGTGGTTGGAATGTGGTTATCTGAGATACAGGAACGTAGATCGGAACGTAGCAGCCACCAAAAAAGTGTTCTCAATTTTGGTAGCCGCCGCGTGATAGAACCGTGTATATTACGTGGCAGTGGTTGTGGTCAAACACATCAAAGTTTTCCAGAATCGTGGCAGCTACGTTCCGTCCACTTTTAATTCTACTTGGGTTGGCTGTTGCCGCAGCTTCAAACTGCATACGATATAGGGACCATGGTGACTGCCCGTCTAAATTCGGTGGTTTTACGGAATTCTTCGAGGTGCAAACACTGTCGTGGTGATCTTGAATCAGTGGAGCAACTTTCTTTCCTAGTTTTTCCTTGCTTCTTCTCGGACTGTCTTGACTTCTCCTCTCGCTTCTTCTTATACCGTATCAACTTCTTCCAGTCTTGTGATTTGTCCTTCGGCTTTCTGGAACATCCGCTCAAAAAATCCTTTCCGTTGGTCTCGTTGTTCCTCCTCCTCCTCTTGTTTTTCTCTTTATTGCCGTTCTTGTTCCTTCCGTGGACGTTCCTCCTCCTCTTGTTTTTTGTGTTCTTCCTTTTCCCTGTCGACATTCCTTCTTTTCTTGTTATTCTCTCTGTCGTCGGTCATCTTCAACTCGATTTTTTTTCTGTCTCTGTTCCTTGTCCTCGGTAATCTGCTGCTTGATTCTTTTCATTATAGCCTTCATACCGTCGTAGGGTGTATATCTCGTATTCACCAGTTAGATAGAATGAGAAAATGTGGGCCTCTCTATCGGGCCAGTTATGCATCAACCGCTGCTGGGAATCGGTTCAGCTTTGAACGTATGCTATTTCACGAGCGAAGGAGGCCAGCCTTCTAACCGATGAATTGCTCATACTCTCCGGATTCAGAGCGATACTCCCAAGATGCGCTTACTGTATTGCTGCCACTACTGGGCCTTGAGGATGTGGGTGGCTGACTCCTCATCCTCCAGAACCTGCATTCAGTATCATCCGTGATACCTATAATGTTAAGGTGCTTGTTTAAAAGGTTGTGCCCCTACCACTATTCTGATTTCCTTTCTACTCAGTGTGAGCAGAGTCTTGGCCCTCCTAGTAGAGGGGCCTTCGATGTGGCGTTTCGATTTTCTCATGCCAAGAGCCACTTTCCATTTTACTTCCAGGATTTTTTTCATGGTTGAGACGCTCCATTAGCTGGAAACTCCTACTATTGGTTCTGGTCCAATCGTTGAGCTTGCATTCCTCTGTTGATAATTTCTCTCACACAGGCGAGTATGGCAAAAACTTCTGCCTGAAATACTGAAACAAACTTTCCCAGGGAATAGTAGAGTTCAGCTTTTGCAGATTGCCCGTATACCCTGGCGCCGGCTGATTCACCCATCTTGGAGCCATCTGTGTACCATATATGATCCCATTGGCGAGGATCAGGCGGTGCCTATCTGCTCCCAGTCCTCCCTTTTGGAAATGACTGACTGGGGCCTTTTGCTGAATCGTATGACAGGTGAAGAATTGTCCCCCAGCATCTCAAGGAGTGGTCAATCCTCTACTGTTTGATTCCACAATCGAGAATGTCCATACATTCTCTCGCTCTGCCATTGGTTGGAGCCTCTCAAGCGAGTGATGGCTTTGAGTGCCTCGTGTTCAATGAAGAGGTGCAGGGGAAGTAGTCCTTTGAGTGTCTCCAGTGCTCTAGTGGGTGCCGTCCTCATTGCACTTGTTGTTGCAAGACAGGCAAATCTTTATACCCTATCTAATTGGGTTTTTTATTTGCCACATGCTGTACCTTGCCACCATACGATGGCTCCATACGTAATCATTGGGCGTATGAAAGTCGTGTAGATCCAGTATAGAATCTTGAGGCTGAGCCCCCACGTACTGCCAAATGCCCTTCTGCATGCCCGGAACGCAGCTGTGGCTTTCCGAATTTTGTGTTCGCTATGCTCGTTCCAGTTTAGCTTGGAGTCAAGGATGACTCCAAGGTAGTTGACTGAGCTTTTGTATTGCAGGGACCTCCCATTGAGTTGGACGTTTGGAAGGTCCCCTGGTTTGCGTTTCCTGGTGAAAAGAACCAGCTCCGCCTTTTCAGAGTTCACACTGAGCCCTACTGAACGGCACCATTCATCCACCCCGTTGAGGGCTTTTCGTATCGTGCCCCTCGCGAGCCCGCATTCACCATTGGTTGTTCTCAAATAGTCACGAACACCAACTGTTACGAAACTGGGATCCGTAACTATTAAAATACTCGACTTATTATTGTCCATTCATTACACTCCACAATTACAACAGAATAATTTACTCTGACAACTGAATAAATCAATCACAGTTCACTGTCCAAATACCGCGTGCGACACTGCAAATGTCCTAACTTTCTTTCTCTCTCCGGAACGGCAACCAATCAACTAACTGTCATTTTCGCTCCCGACGCTGCCTTATATAGTTATCAGTCTCGTGGTGTAAAATACTGGAAACTTCAGTTAACTTTCGAGAAGGACCTTTCTGTGGCGTCGTAGGCGGTCGGCTACGCTACCTGTTCGGGGTTTTCCGTAGATTCAGGCACGAACAACGGCAGTGGCGTACAGTATTCGTAACAGTATTAACCCGTCTCCTAGTGTTATCATCAATTATATCATAATCGAAACAGCAATGCATTTTTCTTCTTTGGGGTTTTTAAGAGATCCGGAAGGTATCGCAAATTCAACGAACCTGCAATTAAAACAATCCTAAATACAGGGTGAAGATTAATTTAGGAAAATCCAACGCCCTGTTTAATCCAAAAAGTGGACACCACAATGTTTTTCAGTCAGAAGGCGAGTAGTTTTACCAATGACGAAAGAGTTCCTATGTTCCGATATTCGCTTTTCAAATTTTCTGCCTATTTGACCTTTGTGAAAACTTGCACAAGAGCTCCAAGTTAATTTATATACTCCAGAATTTCCGGAATGGCGGAACATTTCCATATTTTTGTGGCACGGAATTTCCCGTCTATTACGAGGGATCAAGGAAAAACAGACGAACTCAGCGGGAACATTCCGCGAGAAAAAAGGCCGGAGAGTTCGAAACGGAGCGACAGAGAGGGGAGATAGATATAAATTCTGTTTTACAACTCCCCGGGAGTTTGAGTTGAATTCATTAGGAAAGTTCGCATTGAAAAACTTTGTTTGGGGCGAATTTGTGTTATCAAACTTTGTTTAATGGAGATAGTTGGTCTGTTGGAGGCGCACGGGGAGACACGGGCGGAACGGCCGCATATTTCCTGGGGGCTGGAGGAATTACATTCGAGTTAGGTGTTGTTTGTTTATTCTTCGGGAGTTTGAATTATTACCGTGTTAATCTGGGAAGTTTCAACAGTTGCTTTATGGTAGCGGGTAGAATGCAAATGGAGGAACTGCAACGAAGGCATTTGCATTCTCAGAAATGCATTTCAGCTTAGCATGATTTAATAATGATGTACGAGCTTAACTCGTGATTTCAGGTGGAATATTCCTTACGATTCGAAAGTGCTATATAAGAAGTTTCGAAAGAGATTTCATCAACAAACAGGATATAATAATAATAATAATAGTTATATTACCCACCGTGTAATACAGTGAAAGGTGTATATACAGTGCATTCCATTTAAAACGAGCCACCCTGAATAACTTTTGGTACAATGATTTTCAGGAAAAATAAAAAAACACGTCAACAATAGTATACAGGGGGACACATTTTGACATATCATTTGATGTTACTTCCACTATCGCACCCCCAGAGCATGTCACAATTTTTTTTTTTTGGATCACCCTATATTGTTTCGCATTATCAGATGCTCCATGATGAGCAGATTTCAACAAGTATAAAATTATGGTCTGACGCATATGGTTCGGGAGCTACAAATTATTTGAGTTGAAAACGAGCCACCCTGAATGAACTTCTGTACAATCTGTTACCGAGGTTTCATAGGTGTTTTTTTGAAGTATTTCAAAAATGTCTTATTTTGCATAGTTAAGTTTGAATTCGATATTCTTTTCATTTTGTATTTGTCTCATTCTACAATAACGATTACCTACCAGGTGAAGTTACAATTGGTGTTTCTGTTTTTGTGAATTCTTGAGAAGCAATGGTTTATACGCTTCGAAAACGGATTGAAATAGTGAGTTTGTACTACCAGAATGGAAATAGTGCTAGAGCTGCTGCCCGTATGTTCAATGATAATCATCCAGGAAGAAATGTACGACACAAATACGTTTCGGAATTATAGAACAAATTTATGGAAACTGGATCTGTTAGCAATAAAAAGCATAACCGATCAGGAGTTGTCAACGATGAAGCTATTTCTATTGCAGTTTTAGGGCACGTTGGACTAACCGAAAATACGCAATCTCTCACTAAGTTATCTCGAGAATCAGGAATCAGTCGTACAAATGTTTTCAGGATCCTTCATAAGTACAAATTTCATCCATATAAGATTAGACTAGTTCATGGATTGAACGAAGATGATTTCGATAGACGTACCGAGTTTTGTGAAAGTCTCACTGAACGGATCAACTTGCATCAGAATTTCTTGAATAAAATTTGTTTTTCGGATGAAAGTACGTTCAGTTTGAATGGAGAGGTGAATCGGCAAAATTGTCGATATTGGAGTGATACGAATCCTCATTTATACCGTCAAGTTCATACCCAACGACCTCTAAAACTGAATGTTTGGGCAGGAATTTTAGGTGACCACATCATAGGACCTATTTTTATCGATGGTAATTTGACTGGTGAGAAATATTTGGATATGTTGGAAAATCGAATAATACCGTGCATCAATAGGGCAATTGATATGATATGATATGAATTTATTCGAACAAGAAATAGTTTTTCAGCAGGATGGTACACCTCCTCATTATGCAGCTCCAGTGCGACAATTTTTGGATGATCATTTTCCTGGTCGCTGGATTGGCAGAAGAGGTCCTACAGAATGGCCACCAAGGTCTCCGGATCTCACTCCTGTAGATTTCTTTCTATGGGGTCATTTGAAGTCTAGAGTGTATGAGATAGAATCAACAACATTAGAAGATTTGAGAGAGAATATCATTAGGCATTGCAGAGAAACAAGTCCCGAGATTCTCAACCATGTGAGGGCGGCAATGGAAGCTCGTTTGTACCATTGTATGGAAGTTGGTGAAAACGTTTTTGAACATTTACTATAGAAATTTTTTTTCTTCTCATTGTCAAGTCATCAGATTTTGATTCAAGAATTTAATAAAAAATATCTTTTTCTGATTTATTGCTTCATTTGTCTCTAGAACGAATATTTCAAAATGTGGCCTCCTGTATGAATTGTTGACCTGTTTTTTAATTTTTACTGCAAATCATTGTTTCAAAAGTTATTCAGGGTGGCTCGTTTTCAACCAAATAATTTGTAGCTCCCGAACTATATGCGTCAGACCATATGTTTTATACTTTGTTGAAATCTGCTCATCATGGAGCATCTAATAATGCGAAACAATATAGGGTGATCCATTTTTAAAAAAATGGTGACATGCTCTGGGGGTGCGATAGTGGAAGTAACATCAAATGTGAATATGTCAAAATGTGCCCCCCTGTATACTATTGTTGACGTGTTTTTTTATTTTTTCAGAAAAACATTGTACCAAAAGTTATTCAGGGTGGCTCGTTTTAAATGGAATGCACTGTATATAAATAATATAAAAAAACAATTATCGACACACATAAAGGGTGTCCTGAAACTAGGCGTGCGTGAATTTATATCTCTATGGCGTGCGTGAATTTATATCTCTATGCTACACGTGTTTATCTGTGGCTCGCGATTATGGCAGATTCTTTTATTATAACCCTGTGCCTGATAGTTGGGTTTTATATCAAAAAGTGAGTAAAACTCCTAGGATCATTACCAGGTACTTTGTATTATTTATAAATGCCAGAGTGATGCATAATAGTCAATGAATTTGAAATTACCTATCAACAAGAATCCGGGGTATACCGTATTAACAACAAAAACAGAACCCACTTTTTGTGACCATCCCAAAATAAAGTGACACCTGCAAAGTAACACTATTAAAAAACAAGAACTGAGTGTATGTAAATAAAGCCATCACGACCTTTGTCCCCAAGAGAATCAGGTAAAAGTCAACAGTAGTGTTGCCAAATCTAGAAGAAAGCCCTAAAACTGCAGATTTGAATTCGAGAAAATGTCAGAGCTGTACTCTGAAAATAAAATCACTTCAACCTAGAATTACTTGCTGTAATTGTCTGAAAAACTACCATGCCACTTGCGTCAAGCTTACCAATAGTGATCTGGCATACATTCAAGAAATTTCACAAAAATGGAGCTGTCCACAATGCGTAACAAAACTTAAACGTTCTAGAAATGCGGATTCTCCCAATGAGGAACACCAGGGAAAAATGAGTAGAATGCGTGATGAAAAAGTAATAAGCACAGCAGATCAATTTCAGGTAATACTCAACGAACTTTCCAAACTTTCTATGACCCAAACAACATTAGTAGGATCACAAAAAGAAATAGCAGAAGACATGTCAGAAATAAAGAAAACCCAACTGAATCTTCGAAAAGACATGAAAAAAAAACTAAAATCATGAACAAAGACTATCCACACACGAAACAATAATTGATCAATGCCAAATTAACATGAAGGAGCTAATGGACTCGAACAAAAAACTGCAGGAATCGGTGGGCCAACTCCAAGCCCAGGTTGCTGAATTCAAAAATCAATCAACACCAAATCTCAGATCGATTAGGGATAATTTGAATAGGGAAAAAATTCTTATATTTTTCGGAGTTGCTGAAACTGACCCCGAAAAAGACAGAACAACACTCATTGATATAATTGAATCATTAAAAAAAACGTTTGGGAGAAACTCACCAAAATACCACATCATATATATGCACAGGCTGGGAAACGTTAATCCTGAGAATACAAGACCGTTGAAAGTTTATTCTGATTATAGCATGATTTGCAAATTCCTACTACGTGAGAAGATAGTATTGAGATCAACCACCTTCTACAAGGATGTCACAATCAAAGAGGACAAATCGAAGGCAGAAAGGGAGTATCTCCAATGTTTACGCCAAGAGTTGAAACAGCGGATAGACAAAGGTGAGATCAATTTAACCATAAAATATATAGAAAGTATTCCAAAAATTATAACCCAAAGCAAAAATCACTCATCCTCATCCCAAAGCAACATAGATATGCAGATAGACAACATTCCAGAAAATAGAGGAGAAAGGTGGAAAATGCGCAACTACAAAGTGAACTCTGATGGAAAGTAGCAATCAAACTCCAGTATTGCGTTGTTTCATCAGAATATACAGTGTGTACGAAACAAGAATGATAAAATTAAAAGATATTGATAATATTAAATTATTCAAAAAGGAACTAAAGAAGCTGTTAAAATCACACGTTTTTTATCGAATGGATGAATTCTTTCAATGTCAGTTTTGAAAAGTGCGCTGATGGCATCACCATGCAGATATTTTTTTTTATTTCTACTCCTATCCATCTATGTACTGTACAATTTTATATTTTCCTTACTTATCATTCCTATGAGTGAAATTCAATTATCTAATTCTATTTGTAAATGTTATGTGTTAATGATAGTTTTTTGTTGTTAAATTTGTTAAGATATGTTGATTTCATGTTATATTGATTTTTGTTCCCTACGCCCTTCTAGGTTTTTTTCCATTGTTTATATTTATATATGTGATACCTTTGAGAACCATGTAATCGCAATAATGGATACTGGGAAATAAATTCTAATTCTAATATGGTGACAAATTGAAACGGAAGATTCCCTTCGAAAAATAAATATAACTTTCCTAATATCGTTTTTTTTTAAATTTAATTCGTTGCAGAGAGAGATACAGGGTGTTGAATATGAAAAATTGAAAGTATTTTTTATTCATAACTTCCACAGGTTTCAAAATTTTGATTTGAAAATTACATTTGAAGGACTGTTTTAGTTCAATAAGTGCTTCATTTTGAAAAAAAAACACATTTTCAGTTGCCATCAGTGAAATCAGAAAAATTATCAAATTTTCGCATTCCTAAAAACCTTTTAATTTTTTATAATAAAACATATGAATGAAAAAATTGTTCGGATGAAGTAATTTTACAATCCTAATTACGGTTCAAATTACAACTGGATATTCTACCAAAAAAATTAATGACACTTTCACATGCATTTTTTCACAAAGCTACTTTCTTGCAAAGGTACAGGGTGTTAAAAGGCATTTTTCTCGTGACTTTCAATGTTTTGAAAAAAAAACAATTAAATTTGAAGGTATGCTTTCCTTCAATGGGTGCTCTATTTTGAAAAGAAATCAGTTGTCACAGTGACGTGCAGAAGAGTACCATAGCTTCTTTTCCCACCTCACATCCCACGAAACTGAAACATTTTTACTAAAAAGTATATAACCCTTTCAAAAATAAATTTTGATTATAAATACATGTCTATGATTTTTTCATTGTATTGAATTATTATTGATAAATCAGATTTTGCAATGAATTCCCACCCAATTATTTCCAACAGATATGCACTTTTGAGGTGGATTTTTTTCCAAAACATTCACCTTAATATTGGAATAATGTAAACATTCCTCCTATAGAAACGTGTAATAAAAAGATTCTGTCAAACGTATTCTCTAAGTGCTCATTGGAAGGACCTTATTGAAAAGATAAAAAGAAGCACGACAAAACCATTTGATATACAGAAAAATATTCCAAAATGATATCCAAGTGAAGTAGAAAATTAACTAGTTTACATTATTTATTTCAATTCAATTTTGCAATGCCCTCCTATCCGCAATGAGGTGATTCAGATGATTATGTACGGTAATAAAGTTGGCATCTGTCATTGGAGTGATATTTTATGAAAAATGATTTGAATCAAGTAGGTACCTATACTTGTCATCGAAGCAGGACAAAATTTTAGTGTTTTTTGGACAGAGTACTAAGTACAGTTCCTCAGAAGAACTTGTTCAGGAATGCAATTTTTTTCCTTTAGTGAGCTTGCAGATATGCATTTTGTTTATGGTATGTGTCTTGGAAGTTCAAGGGCTTCCATGAGAAAATATCAAGAATTATTTCCGTATAGGCGACAACCTAGTAAAAGGATATTCAGTTCCTTACATCGAAGTTTGAGTGAAAATATGTCTTTCACGACCAATATGAGATCGACAGGAAGACCAAGGTCAGCCAGAAATGTACGGGCAGAAGTATAAGTATATCAATGAGCGTTCGAAGAATTGGTTTGGCAGAAAATGTATACAAATCATGTAAGGACAGCAACGTCATCGATTTCATTTGGTCAAAGTGCAAGAACTTCGTGCTGGTGATCACCGAAAAAGATTAGAGTTCTGTAATTGGGATATCAAGAAACATGAAAATGATGCTCTAGATCCATTAACAAAATATTGTTCACAAATAAAACAACATTTACCAGGAAAGGTATTTTCAATCAGCGAAACGCACATGTATATGCAGAAGAGAATCCACATGAAACTACAGAACACCACTTGCAATATACATTTAAAATAAATATTTGGTGTGGAGTAGTAGCCGATAACCTATTGGGATTCTTTGAAATCGAAGGACCACTAAATGGACATAAATATCTCGAATTCCTGAACAATAATCTTTCAGAATTCTTGGATGATCGACAACAATTATGGTTTATGCATGATGGTGCACCTCCCCATCACATATTGCCAGTGAGGGAATGGCTACATCTTCATTTCAATAACAGGTGGATTGGCCGCGGCAGAGATGCACTTCTTAGTTGGCCTCCCCGAAGTCCAGACTTAAATCCACTAGATTTTTATGTTTGGGGAGAATTAAAACAGAGAGTTTATTCAAGACCCATACACACAATAGAGGAATTGCGAGAGATAATTCAGGAATACATGGAAAGGATGCAGCTAAATGAAAATGTTCTTAGAAAACTCAAATTCAATTTCCTCAAAATGGTTAGAGCTTGTAACCAAAACAATGATGGACACTTCGAACAGTTTATGAGATAAAAGGATTTTGAAGAAATTGTTCAATAAATAGATTCTAGTCTTCTATTTTTATTTTTAAGAAATTGCTATGTCACTCTTCTTGTACGCCACTGTGGCAACTGATTGTTCTTCAAAATAGAGCAACCATTGAAGGAAAACATCTTTGCACATTTTTTTGGGAATCTTATATTTTTCCAGTTTCAACACCCTGTAACTCTGCAAGGAAGCAGTTTTGTGAAAAAAATCATGTGAAAGTGTCATTATTTTTTTTGGAAGAATATCCAGTTGTAATTTGAACCAGTAATTAGAATTGTAAAATTCACTTCAGCCGAACAATTTTTTCATTACTAGTATGTTTGTATACATAAAAGCGCAATTATCTTGAAAACGGTTTGTTTTTCCAGATTCAAACAAGTATACATTTTTTACTGAAAATTGAATGAGGAATGGTGACAGACAGTATCAAATGCTTTGGAAAGATCGACGAATATGTATAAGGTGGATTTTTTCTTATCAAAGGCATCGTAAATATATGATCTTCCTTTCCTGAACCCATATTGTTTATTTGAGATAACATTGTTTTTCAAAAAAAAAATCAATATTATTTTTTTGAGTATTTTTTCTATAATTTTTGTTACATTCGAGATTAGAGACAGTGGTGTGTAAATCACCATTTCTATTTTTATCACCGTTTTTGTATAGTGGTTTAATTGGAAAAAATTGATATATAATTATCCCAATTTTTATTTTATTCTAATAAATAAAAAATAGAGAAGCAAGAAAAAAGTCAAGGTAATATTGAATATTAAAACCTAAATTAGTAAGAATAGTAATAAATACAGGTAAAATCAATGAAATGTATATAATATCTTCACTAGTGCGGGAAAGTGATTTTTTCCCGCACTAGTGCGTGTGTTAGAGAAAAAAACAAAATGGCGGCTTCATGATGGCGGACGAGTTTTGTGATTATGGTACGATTCGATTCCAAATTGGTATGTGGGGGTTTTCGAGGTCAAAGATTAGAATTTTTTTCCAAATTTATAAATTCAAGATGGCGGCTCCAAAATGGCGGAGGAGTTTTATGATTATGGTCCGATTCTATTCAAAATTTGTATGTGGGGGTTTTCGGAGTCGGAGATTATGAATTTTTGTCAAATTTATGAAATTGAAATGGCGGCTCTGGAATTTTGTTAGAGAAAAAACAAAAGGCGCTCCAAGATGGCGGACGAGATTTAGGTTTATGGTCCGATTTGATTCAAAATTGGTGTGTAGGGGTTTTCGGGGTCTAATATTATGATTTCTTTTTCAAAATTAATAAAATCAAAATGGCGGTTCCTATATGGCCGATGATCTCTGTGTTTATGGTCCGATTCTATTCAAAATTGGTATGTGGGGGTTTTCGGGGTCGGAGATTATGAATTGAGTGAAAGATTATTGTTTTACAGTTAAAATTCATAAATTGAAGATGGCAACTCCAAGATGGCGGATGAGTTCATCTTTAGATGGTCTCCTCATTGAAGGACTAGATAGCTCAGAACAAGAAAAAGGCCTCATAATAACGATCATTCAACAAAAATGCATAGATACTTACTTAAGGACTAAAAAGCACAAAATAATATAAGTAATAAAAAACCTTTTTAAAGACAAGCTTTTAATCAAATGTACTAAAAAGTAAAAAATGATTGCTTTGAATGAGTGACGTAGGTTATTCCGTGAATTATAGATTCAAAAGCTTGTCGCTTTTGTATTCGAACTGAAAACTTTGCGCGACAAGCTTTTGAATCTCTAACTCACGGAATAACCTACGTCACACATCCAAAGCAATTATTTTTTTACTTTTTAGTGCATTTGAATAAAATCTTGTCTTTAAAAAGATTTTTCATTAATTAGTTTATATTGTTTTTAAGTTGGAGAAGGAGTTCATTATTCACTTTTTCAACACTGGGGTTTATACGGCACTTTAAACTACTGAATTTCACGAAATTCGCGGAGCACATTGAAGCTCTACCAATTACAAAATCACACAATTAAATCATTCATTGCCTTACTTGAAAACTGATGCTTTCTAACATGCTGGAAAAGGTATATTTCAATTGAAATATCAAATCACTGAATGTAGTGGGTTCTTAATCCCTTATTCCATCAATTTTGCATTTCCTATTTTCCTATATAGGAATTTAATGCGTTGACATTTCATTCTGACAGGACCAAGTGTAGTTGTCACACATAGGTGCTCGTATACAGTATCGGAAACAATTTATCTGGGGTATAGACAGAAATCTGCACGAGCAACAAGGAACGCAATGATATGGTAATACCACTTAAACAAGAGAGACGCACTGTTGTGCGCCCCTCCTGTTACCCCACCCGACGCATTAACTGACCACGTGGCAATGCGACACGGCGCACAGCGACTCATTCTTGCCGAGCCGTGGTTGCGAAAACAAAAGACCGTGACAATTATTACCTTTTGAAACATGCCGCCTATTTACACAACCGCAGGGAAAGTACAGATCGTTAAGTGGTACTTTGGGGGTAATTCTGTACAAGATACTAGAAATCTATTCATAGTGGCTTTTGCAGATAGACCTGTACCTACGGAAGCAAGTGTCTTTTTAATTAAATTTCAGAATTTTGGGTGTGTGGCAGCACATTGCAAAAAATGTTGTCCCACAAACAGCGAAATGCAAAATAGTTACATTGAAAAACTTAAACAGGAACAAAAAATATTAATTGAAGAAGTCACACAGATAGAGGAAGATCAAAATGAACAAATAAGATACTACCAGGAACGAATCAAGGTACAGAAATCAGAAATAGCAGATATACGCAACACAATTGATGAAAGGGATAAAAAAAGCGCAAACAAATCAACTCAACTTCAATTACAACCAATAATAAGACAGCTCAAACTGAAAATGATATGAAGAAAACAATCAACTGCGCAATACAAACTGCTGCAACAGTTAACTATGAAAAAAGAGCAATCGATTTGGAAATGGACATAATTGAGCTGAATAACTTAATGAAAAATATGTTGACATCAATTGAAACTCTCACACAGGAAAACAATCTGTACCGAAAGAAAATCGACTTATTAAAAAATGATCTACACTTCTCGAATGTCACAAAAAAGGAGGGTAAAGATAAAATAATTTCATATAGATCCGAGGTGAAAAGAAAAATTTTAATTGTAAGTAATTATCGAGGCAGAAACCTCAGCATATATCTACGGAAGCTATTAGGAGACAACTATATAATAGAATCTATAGTGAAACCGAATGCAGATGACAATGAACTAATATATACAGTTCAGCATAATGCAGATCGCCTAAATGTTAATGACATGGTCGTACTCTGGCCCAATAAGAGTACGAGCGATCTGGTGGAAAAGATATTAATTCCTTTGAGAAATACTCGCTGCACCATCATCACAGTGCCATATCGCAGGAACTCGTGCTCCAGAATCAATGATATGATATATAAAAATAATATTGAGTTATTCAAGACAGCCTATCAAGCTAACTTAGGAGACTGTTTGCTAGAATGTAACAATTTTCTGAGGAAGAGTAATTACATCAGTGAAACAACTTTAAACGAAACAGGAAAATGGTTTCTGTGCAAGGCGATTCAAGCAGTCATCGAAAATCCCTACACCAAGTCAAAATCCAAAAGTGAAAAAGCCAGTACTATTAACCAGAGTCATTTTAAATCTTTGAATCATAGACTGTATCCAGATGATTCCTTGGCAGCTGAAATAAATGAGGGAACCGCTGGGACTACAACATCTTCAGTTCCATCAGAAGCAGAAGTAGAAGAAACATCGAAGACCAAACTGAAGAAGATGGCATTCAGTATTCCCAAGGAATCCTCCTCTGGCGTCTCACCTTCAGACACCTCTTTTTTAGGGGAAAAAAATCGGTCAGTGATAATAACATAATCACATTTTTATCATTTAACATCCAATCCATTCGTAACAAAATCAACGAATTATTCATCTTCTTAGAATCTCTTGGGTTCCCAAAAATTATTTCATTCGCTGAACATTGGCTAAATCCGAATGAACCTATTAATATACCGGGTTATAATATTGCATCGAAATACTGTAGGAACACACTCTCACATGGTGGAACGGCTATATTCATTCACGATTCCTTGTCACATCTTGATCCTCATTGGTACTGATAAATTTTCTGAAATTCTTGATGAAAAACAATTCGAAATGTCTGCAATTTTCTCAAAAAACCTCAAGCTATTCGTATTATGTCTTTATAGAGCGCCCACTTCCGATACAATCATATTTTTAGACAAGCTTGAACAAATTTTGACACTGATCCCAGGAAACTATAATATTGTATTGACTGGTGACCTCAATATAAACTTTGAAGATAGACTCTCTATCAACACTCAAAGGCTCACTAATCTCCTAGATTCTTTCAATCTGGTCATGCATGTTGACACTCCTACAAGAGTATCACAATTTTCGTCAACCACAATTGATTATTTCTGTACAAATCTCAATCAGGATTGCATCACCTGCTCAGTAATACCATCTAATCTATCAGATCATGATGCCATATACAGCAAAGCTACTTTCAGTCTAGACATAACCAACAAACAACACCGCTATGGCCGTCTTTACAGTTCCAAAATATAGTAGGTTCCATCGATTTTGTGTCAACACTGACTGGGAGATATTGTTGGACTCAGAAAAACCCTTTGAATCATTTTACAATGGCCTAGTCATTAACTTCGAAAGGGCATTTCCAAAACAAAAAATCAATAAAAAAAAACTAAAACCCTGGATCACAAATGGCATAAAAATCTCCTCCAAAACATGAGGTCTCTTCACTATATAAGAAAATTCGTAAGTAATTCCAACTTTGACAATCACTACAACTCTTACAGGAAAATATATAGACAAGTTATCAGGGCAGCAAAAGATAGGTTCTACAATAGTAGGATGGAGAATGCAAATAACAAAGTGAAAGAATGCTGGACCATAGTAAATGAGCTCAGGGGGAAAGGAAAAACCTCAAAACTCACCGAAACGTCACTAGAACCTAACATAATCAATAATTATTATTGTACAGTAGCAGAAAAGCTAACTAGTAAAATATCTCCTATGCAAAATCCCTTAAACTATATCAGAGACATCCAAGTTGATAACAATCTCATACTCTATGACACCAACTTATATGAACTGAAAGAAGTTATTTCCACTATAAAAAATAAAAATGCCGCTGGTTTAGATGATATCTCTATAAACATTTTTGTTAACCTCCCTGATAGTGTACTCAGTATTCTTGCCCAACTCATAAATAGTTCCTTTGCACAAGGCTATTTTCCTTCATTCCTGAAAACCTCGGTTGTTATCCTCTCCATAAAGGGGTGATAGAGAAGATCCAGCCAATTTTAGGCCTATTTCATTAATACCCACCTTAGCGAAGATTATCGAAAAACTGGTGAAAAAAAGAGTTATGGAATTTTTGATACATAACAGAATACTGAGTGCACAGCAGTACGGTTTTCAGAAATCGAAGAATACAACTGACGCAATACATTCAGTTATGTCAATGATTTACAGAGATATCAATGATAAAGAAGCTGTCGCAGCAGTGCTCTGTGACCTATCGAAAGCATTCGATTGTGTCAACCACGAGGTATTGCTGTGCAAACTTCAATTGTATGGATTCAGAGGAAACACTTTTAAATGGTTCGACTCGTATCTTTCTGATAGAAAGCAGTATGTGAGACTAACAACATCTTCAAATACTGCAGAAAATAAAAGTGGAGTACCACAAGGCTCGGTGCTGGGTCCTGTTTTGTTCCTTTTATATATAAATGATCTGACCATGTTACCAATTTCCGGAAGGTTCACGTTATTTGCTGACGACACCACCATACTATGTCACCATAAAGATAAAATTGAACGAAATGATATCTTCCGACATGGTTACAATCCAGAATTGGTTCGACTCTAATTTACTCACTCTGAATTCAAAAAAAACAAGTGTTATTACATTCAAATGTTGTATATCAAATGTGCATTTGGGAAGCCAACTCGTGGTAAACAAGAACTCAGCAAAATTTTTGGGATTACTTTTGGACAGTAATCTGAAATTTGAAGGGCATATAACTCATTTAAATAAAAAACTGGCTTCTGGTTGTTATGTTATGAGGACAGTATCAAACGAATTAGGATCTACTGCTGCCAAATCTGTTTATTATGCACTTATAGACTCCCATTTACACTATGGCATATCTTTCTGGGGGGTATGTAACAATCAACTCTTCCAGTCAGTGTTTGTGCTTCAAAAACGGGCAATTAGATACTGTAACGAACCTAGGCCGGACCTGTCGCCATCGACAGCGATGAGATCATCCCCGGAGATATTCGAGAACCATCCAGTCGCTTTTCCGCGGAGAGCAACGGTCGATATTGGAAACGATTGGAACATGCTGGATCGCCAACTGCCGGAATTCGAAAGATCGGGAATTCTGTGACGGAGATAAATAGACAGCCCTCAAGTCTCACGGACAGTCTGAACGAGCCCATACCATCGAGCTACACAGTGGCGTAGTAATATAAATTAAGTTGTAGATTAAGTGTTAAATAAATTAGTTAAACCAAGTTAAGTTTATTTACGTTACAAATGGTGTCGGAAGTGAGATTTTGAAAATAAACAAGTGATCGTGGAGTGGATAGTCAGAAAAATAAATTGATAGACCTTTCTGTACGCCCAAAATAGACAGTGGCCCGGTTTTCGCGAAGTGGACAATTGTGCGTGGGAATATAAACTGATACGCTGTTCGCGTGAAACAGAAAATAGACAGTGGCCCGGTTTTCGCGAAGTGGACAATTGTGCGTGGGAATATAAACTGATACACTCTTCGCGTGAAACAATAGACTGGTGGCCCGTGGAAAAGAATTCGCGAAGTGAATTTTTAACAAACTGATAACTTTTCGTGTAAAACAGACTGATATCTCGTCAAAGACAAAATGTGTTCAAGAAAAGTGCGCCTTGCGGATTTGAAGGTAGCGGAATTGAAACAGGAATTGGAGGAAAGGGAACTGGAAACAACGGGTAAAAAGCAAGTACTCCAGGAAAGACTTGCAGAAGGACTTATACAAGAAGGTGAGGACCCCGAAACATTTTTATTCGAAGTTCCCGGAGGTGATTTGAGTTTGGTAATGAATAAACTCGAAGAAACTACTAAATCCGTGAAAGAAGAACTGCAACAAAATTCGAGGACTTTGGAAGAGAAGCTTCAAGAAAATTCTAGAAATCTGGAAGAGAAGCTTCAAGAAAATTCTAGAAATCTGGAAGAGAAGCTTCTAGAAAGCCTGGAAGATAAGCTCCTTGAAAACACAGAAGGCCTAAAAAAAGAACTGTGTGGTGTGGCGAATCGTCTAGAAAAAAGAATAGGAACCGTCGAGGCAGAGATGGACAAGATGAAGGAAATAATCAGCGATGAAATCAAAGACGGAATCGAGGCAGAAATGGACAAAATAAAGGAAACGATCAGTAAGCTGGAAAAACGAATTGATAGTGCGCCCTCCACAGAGATGGTTAACAAAAATGCGATGCTGGACTTGAGTTTGAACTTGGATAAAGTTCAAGAGGGTATAAAAGATGTCAAGGTCATTTCTGAAATAGGGAAGCTTTCCATGAAGCCGCCTCAATTCGACGGAAAAACTCCATGGGAAAATTACCGCCGACAGTTTGAAGCAGCGGCCAAAGCAAATGGATGGAATGCAGGGGAAAGAGCTGTAGCACTAACACTTGCATTACGTGGAGAAGCGACGAATATTCTACAAACTCTTACCGCCCAAGAACAGGAGGACTATGATCAGCTGATTAAACATCTAGAATTACGATATGGGCAGGCGCATTTGGAACACGTATACCACTCCCAACTGAAAAATCGCTGCCAGAAATCGGGCGAATCCTTACAAGAATTCGAAGCTGACATTGCACGCTTGGTTCGTCTCGCATATCCAGCCATACCGGAAAATGTAATGGAGCGATTAGCGGTTCAGGCATTCTTGGATGGACTCCGTGACCAAGAAACCAGACAAGCGTTGATATTAGCTCGTCAACACATCTCGTAGACGCACTGGCTCGAGCTTTGGAATTTGAGGCAGCAAAGCAATGCTGCAAAAGCCAAAGTAAAGTTCAAACGATTGAGGAAGACTCACAGGAGCCTGCTAACTTGGAAGCTGCCATAAGAAAAGTGATGAAGGAAGTGTTGCCTGAGAAAAGACATATAAGATGCCGGAATTGTCGCAAAATTGGACATGTGCGTAGCAAATGTCCAACATTCATCGACTCCGATGCAGGAAAACTAAGAAAGGTCGATGAGAAGGGGCAATCGTCGGCATGTGTCCGGCAAGCCCCGGTTAACAACGCATATGTCGCTATGCTTCAACGACAGAACAAGGTGTCTTCGTAGACGGTCTCATCAATAACGAGCCTTGCACCATGCTGCTAGATACAGGTGCGACTAGGACAATTCTCGGGCCTTCCTTTGCCAGAACACCGGAACGGATTGAACCGACAACTTGAAAGCTACGCACGCAACAGGGGAGCCAGCTACTGTATATGGCGAGCTACCGATTGAAATAATTTTGGGCAACACTAAAGTGAAACATCAGGCACTTGTAGCGGACATCGAAGACGATGCAATCATCGGAATGGACATCATGAATTCCAGAGGGTTTGAATTGGATTTCAAAGACGGCGTCCTACGTGTCAACGGAAAAGAGCTGGTACTTCATGGGAGAAGTGAAGAGTTGATCCGTGTGTTGTTGGCTGAAGATGTAAGCGTACCTGAGAGGGCTGAAACCATTCTGGAGGCTCGCCTGGACGGGAGTGCGAGCAGTGGAGACGTGGTGATGTTCGAGCCCAAACTTCATGATGAGAAAATTGGACGAGGGATTGCACTAGGAAGACCTTGTTGCGTGCTGACAAATTTGTGCCGGTAAGGGTCATGAATGTCAATTATTTCCCAGTGACCTTGAAGAAAGGAACAATTTTGGGGCACTGCTCGTCAGTTTCATCCGTGATCCGGGGCGTACGAGGTACGATTAGCCAACCCAACAACTTGCCCACAGAACTAGAAATTAGTTGCCATCTCTTCCAAAGACATAAAACCAGCTCAACAGCCCAAACTAAGAGATTTAGTCAAAAGTACCAAGACATCTTCGATACCGGACAAGGAAAAGGGGTCGAACTAATGTGGTCCAGCACAAGATTGATACTGGGGTGCCCGACCGATCCGGCAATCAGCAAGAAGACTTCCTCTTGCCAAGAAGGCAGAGGCTGACAAAATAGTCAGCGAGATGGGAAAAGAAGGAGTTATCGAACCGTCTGACAGTCCCTGGTCCTCTCCAGTCGTACTGGTGAAGAAAAGGATGGATCGACACGCTTTTGTGTAGACTATCGCCAACTTAATAATGTCACGAAGAAGGACAGTTACCCTCTCCGAGAATAGATGACACCCTAGACACGTTGGCTGGTTCCACGATTTTCTCGACCCTTGATCTGAAGAGTGGATACTGGCAAGTAGAACTCGCTCAGGAAGATCGAGAAAGACTGCTTTACCATCGGCTCAGGATTGTGGCAGTTCACCTTTATGCCTTTCGGGCTCTGTAATGCTCCCGCCACATTCGAAAGATTGATGGAGACAGTGCTGAAGGGACTCTCATGGAACACGTGTCTAGTGTATCTCGACGACATAATTGTGGTCGGCAGATCGTTCGAGGACCACGTGAAAAACTTGGAGGAAGTATTCCTGCGACTGAGGAACTCCGGATTGAAGCTGAGCCTAAGAAATGCCATCTGTTCCAAAAGAAGTACGATACCTCGGCCACGTTGTCTCTGGGGAAGGAGTAGCAGTGGATGACCAGAAGATCAAAGCTGTTAAGGATTGGCCCATCCCAAAAGACATTCACCAACTTCGAAGTTTCCTTGGTTTATGCACATACTATCGCCGATATGTGCTGGGATTCGCCAACATCGCTAAACCACTGACCAGGCTCACGGAAGGCCAAACAGTGGTCCGAAGAATGTCAAGATTCATTCAGGAAGCTGAAAGGAGCTTTGATCAACGCACCTATACTGAGCTATCCCCTACCCAAAGGGAAATTCATTTTGGATACGGACGCCAGCAACGTGGGACTTGGAGCTGTCCTATCTCAGATCCAGGAGGGACAGGAGAAGGTCATTGGTTATTTCAGCAAGACGCTTAGCAAACCAGAGCGCAATTACTGTGTCACCAGGCGAGAGCTGTTAGCTGTTGTAAAGGGAGTGGAACACTTCTACAAGTACGTGTATGGAAGAAGATTCCTGTGAGAACTGACCATGCAGCTCTCAAATGGCTCTTACAGTTCAAAATCCTGAGGGTCAAGTAGCACGTTGGATCGAGAGACTCCAAGAATTCGATTTCGAGATCGAACATCGAGCCGGAACTAGCCATAAGAATGCAGATGCCTTGTCGCGAAGACCATGTCCAGATGATTGCTCACATTGCCGACGAGCAGAAGAGAAAGAAGCAACACTTTGTAGAACCGCGGCAATGGATGACAACTGGAATGACAGCAAGATCCAGAAAGACCAAGAGGGAGACCCCGACCTTGGCTTAGTCGTCAGCTGGAAGAAGGGCAATCGAAGACCATCATGGCAGGAAGTCGCAGGTTACTCGCCGGCTGTTAAGTCCTATTGGGCACAATGGAACTCTCTTATTCTGGACAATGGGATCCTGAAACGTGTGTTGGAGGCCGATATTGGTGGGGAAGACAGACGCCAAATAATTGTTCCCAGGAACAGAAGAGAGGAAGTGCTGCGGGAAATCCATGATGGAGTCGCCGGAGGACATCTGGGAGTGACGAAGACCCTGCAGAAAGTGAGGCAACGGTTTTACTGGGCCAATTGTCAAGCTGACGTCCAGGACTTGTGCAGGAAGTGCGCTGTATGCGCTGCTAGCAATGGACCTCGAATACGACCCAAGGCCCCGATGCGTCAGTACAACGTAGGCAGCCCGTTCGAGAGAATCGCCATTGACATCGCCGGCCCGTTTCCCGTATCCGACCACGGGAATAAATACATCCTTGTGGCAATGGACTACTTCAGTAAGTGGACGGAAGCCTATGCCCTGCCCAACCAGGAAGCCATCACCGTCGCCGACGTCTTGGTGAAAGAGTGGATATGTCGATTCGGTATTCCAATGGAGCTGCACTCGGATCAAGGCAGAAATTTCGAATCCAACCTTTTCCAAGAAATATGTCTACTGCTGAACATCCGCAAGACAAGAACCACGGCCCTACATCCGCAGTCCGATGGAATGGTGGAACGGATGAACAGGACGATCAACCGCCACTTGTCCAAGGTTGTCTCTGACCATCAAAGAGACTGGGACCAGTATCTTCATTTGTTCCTGATGGCCTATCGATCCGCAGTACACGAGTCAACCGGTCAAACTCCTGCTAGTATTATAATGGGCCGAGAACTGCGACTGCCTTGTGACCTGAAGTTTGGGATACCGCCAGGACAAGACACTGCGGAGAGGACTACGTCAGCAAACTTCGGCAGAGAATGGACGACATCCACGAACGAGTCCGGTTGAACATCCAGAGTGCCAGCGATAAAATGAAGAAGACCTATGACATCAAGGCCGACGCTGGAGGATTTAAGGTTGATGACCTGGTTTGGCTGTACAACCCCAAACGTCGTCGTGGACTATCACCAAAGTTGCGGAACTCGTGGGAAGGCCCGTATAAAATTGTGAAAAGGATAAACGACCTTGTGTACCGAATCCATAAGCCACCCGAGGGAAACCAAGGGTCGTCCATTTCAACAGGTTGGCCCCATCGCGCTGGAAACCATGACCAAGTTCGCTCCCTCAAGCCACCGGAGGATGATATGACGTTCGAGAAGTTTATGTCCTTGTATTCAAACGGGCAGAAAGTTCTACATGGGAGTTACTAGAGAGGAGTCACGAGACCTTTCCGAGGTGCCTGCTGACTACGCACTAGCGCACTGTGTGGCAGAAGATCTTCGAATGTCAGGGGCATCGCCGTAGTGTTCTCCAAGAAATTTGGTCAACTCCAAACACTGCGGGAGCAGAATCCAGAAGTTGGTGGGGTGCTACAGTTGAAGAAAGGCCAGAGAAACATCTACTACCTAGTTACCAAGAGGCATTCCCAAGATAAACCGTCCTATGAAGATGTCTGGAAGAGTCTCACCAAACTAAGAGATACTATGGTGGACCAGAACCTGGTGGATCTAGCAATTCCAAAATTATCCTGTGGTATTGATGGGTTGGACTGGAGAGTCATAAGAAGTATGCTGGAGGCGATATTCAGATCCAGCGGCGTCAGGATTCTGGTTTGCTGTAACCCTCTTCCACGACCGATCATGAAGACCGTGGAGTGTTACTTCCATCGAACTTCACGGTGCAGATATGGGGAGTCATGCAGATATCGTCACACTCCAAGGATGAAATTTCGGGACGAAATGTCTTTAAGAAGGGGGCAATGTAACGAACCTAGGCCGGACCTGTCGCCTCACATGTTGCCATCGACAGCGATGAGATCATCCCCGGAGATATTCGAGAAATATCCAGTCGCTTTTCCGCGGAGAGCAACGGTCGATATTGGAAACGATTGGAACATGCTGGATCGCCAACTGCCGGAATTCGAAAGATCGGGAATTCTGTGACGGAGATAAATAGACAGCCCTCAAGTCTCACGGACAGTCTGAACGAGCCCATACCATCGAGCTACACAGTGGCGTAGTAATATAAATTAAGTTGTAGATTAAGTGTTAAATAAATTAGTTAAACCAAGTTAAGTTTATTTACGTTACAATACCTTTGCAAAGCCAAATGGAGAGATTCTTGTAAACCTCTTTTTAAAGATCAAAAAATCCTAACTCTTGTTTCAATTTTCATATTGGAGACAGTGTCTGTAATTCATAAAAATAGATTGGAATATGAAATCAACAACATCCCCTACAATACTCGCCAGAACGAAAATAGCCTAAAGCTCCCCATACCCACTTCCAACCTAGTAAAAGATTCTCTGATATATAATGGAGTGAAAATGTATAATAAAATACCAAGTGATATGAAAGAGAGAAATCTCCAGGTTTTTAGATACAAACTAAAAACTTTACTTAGTGATAAGGCCTACTACAGCTTGATTGAATTCTATGATGATACACTTAGTTAATGTTTACAATTGTTCATATTGTTAACTTTTTAATGTTTTTGTGAAAGTATTTAATTAAGTCTCACCATTTGTTTTTATATTTGTTTTTATCCTGTGACGTGGTTATCAATTTTTGACAGTGACTTATGTTCATTCGCATACTGTGAATTTTTATTTATGTGTTTGTCAACAAGATTTTTTCTTATGTACAATAAACATATATTCTCTCTCTCTCAAATCCACCACCGCATCCTAGACAAATACGCGAGGATTGGGAAATAAGAGAAACACATGTGTGTGCATTGGCAGAAACGACACCTTGTTCGAGTAGACAGATCACCGACGAAGTGAATTTGAATGAAAGAACTGTAAGGAATATTTTGAAGAAAAACGGTTATCATAAGTCAAGACCACACAAGAACTTTTGCCTGGAGACCATTTCAGACGTATGGAGTTTTGTGAAACGATGGTCGAAAAATGCAATAGGGCATTTCGTGTAAATGATGACTTTCTAAAAAAGGTGTTATTTACCGATGAATCGTCCTTCTCAATTTTATCGAAAACACAACCTATCCGTAGTACGTTATTGATCTCGTGAAAATAAACATTTGAGTATTGCTGTGAGGACACAGTACCCAAGCAAATTAAATGCGTGGACGGGACTTTTAGATGATCACGTCATAGGCCCATTTTTTATTGAAGGGAATTTAAATGCAGCAAAATATTTGCAACTTTTGCAAAATCAAATTATTCCTGCAGTTCGGGCTCTTCCGATTGACTTTAACGACGTGTGGTTTCAATAAGATGGTTGTCCTGCCCACAATGCAGGCACGGTGGTTACATTTTTGAATCAATTATTTCCCGATCGGTTTATTTGTACGCGAGGTACAATCAACTGGCCACCTCGATCACCAGATGTAGCACCTCTCGATTTTTATTTCTTGGGCATGCTAAAATCGGAGGTATATCGGCATGAGTTCGAACGTGCCACCAATTTAGATGAACTGAGGGCAAAAATTATTCAGTTGTGTGCTCTGGTAACACCAGTTACCCTTGCGGCTACCAGAACAGAATCGAACAATAGATTCGGCTATTGTTTGGCCCAAAATGGTGGTTTGTTCGAACATTTAATAAAATAATTCCGTACACAAAATATTTAATTTGGTTTGTCTTTTCTTGTAAATATTTTTTTTTCTTTCCATTCAAGAAATAATTGTTTTTCTCTTAGAAATAAGTTTTTTGTTTTTATTCTTGCAGAAATATCGTTTGCTTTTGTTTATGTTTAAGAATTTTCTTTTGTTTTCGCGGCCACCACGGCACCAAAGATATTTTGATCTAGCTGTCGTCCGACAGATTAAATTGAATCAATGATTCAGTTTAATTTGTTCAAATTATCTGACGTGAAATTATCGTTAACAATTCTTCTTCATTGCAGCGCACACATTCTCCCGACTGCTGCTGGTATGATACTGACGTCCTGAGTTGACCGCCCTGGCTCTCCTATCTCTGTGTCGTGACGTCGATATCCCTTCCTCAAGCGAGTCGAGGAGAAATTGTAATGCTCTCTCAACATATAGCAAGCTATTCTTCACGCTATCATGAAACCACCATACCCAAAATAAATACTTTCCGATACTGTATAATAGAAAGAGACAGAGAGAGAGAGAGAGAGAGGAGAGAAAGTCGCATGGAGGGGGCATAAAGATTTTTTCTTACGTGACGATTTCTACCAGTTAACACCTACCGCAAGCCCCGTAAAGGAACTTCGTTCCAAAAAATCCATGTTACACGACTAAATAAATTTTAGCTGTAAATCGTCCCCAATATCAATCATACCCAACCTGAAATATAAAAGAAAAATAATTAACTGCGTCGACATCATTATTTGAAATCATAAAATTTTATGGTCGTTGGTAGAAGTAATGAGAGTGTATCTATGACTAGGGGCACCTGATAAGGAATATAAATGTCTAAAAATAAATAATTTTTATTTCACAATTCTCATTGTTGTAATCATTTGTAACGAAAATCATTCATAATGGATCAATGGCACTGACTGGTCAATTAATTTCTTCAATTTTCCATTAAAGAATGAAGTTTGTTATCGTCGGAATGTGATTGCAAACGTCAAAGTACAGTTGTGTGCATAAAAAAGTCGTACAGCAGTTATAGGCTATTGTGAGTCAGGCTTGTCAATCTTAATTAAACTTCTTATCGACTTTGACAAGTCTTTGACAAGTAGTATCAAAATTGTAGCTATTTTTGTCAAATGTGTACGTGTACTACTTTTTTATGAAATCTGGAACATCATAGGCAGGTTTACACCATACTAACCTTGAACGACTTTTTTATACACACAACCGTACCTACCAGGTTGCTACCACAAGACCTGAACAAAAAATTAAAGTATCTAGATCGCTCTACTTTATTTCGAACACATTCTGAAAGTTTCTTCTAAATAATGGCATATTTTCCCTTTGTTCCTTCTGTGTATGAAAGTAGGTGATTTATTCTATCCATTCGTTCCCCAAAGACTGAAACATTCCTCGAAAAAGGCCATTACTTCGAGGAAATATAAATATTGGCACAGATTCATAAAACGAAAAAGTCTGGAACTCCCAGAGATGACTCGATCCGACCGAGTAAATTTAGGTCGCATAAATCACAACGGAAAAGAGAAAAAGTTCACGGGTCGTTCGTCTCTTTTCTCGTATTTTCCCGCTATACACGTAACCGAATCTAAATTTAGTCGTCTATGTATAGAGGCGCTTTTGGACGGTCACCATAAAAATTCGTGTGGGTCTTGGGACGGTGCCAAAAACGATCATAATTCATGCCAATTAAAAATGAATCTTTGACCTCCGTTAGTTTCGTGCAGGAGAAAGAGTTATTTTTCGATTTTTGTCAACATGCCTCCATCAAATGCATCAGTGCTTTCATTCTAAATACTTTAATTGAAGTTATTTTGACATACTAAAATAGGCCAATCAATAGAGATTTTCTGCTCTATTGATTCTGTGACAAAAATACTACTAGGAAACCGACTGTGCCCTCATACGAAAGACGGTTCGTAGTTATATCCTGTTATGTCCCCTACTCCCAACTATCATTGCTTAATTTGTTATAAACATTTAAAAGCATTTTTTAAATTTTCATTAATAAAAATAAGTATTTGCTTTTACTTATGGATTCGTAAGCAAATCCTTATATCTGTATTAATAAAAAATTACAAATATTTTCAAGTAAAAGGTTTTGCTTATGATCGAGGAGTATAAGGTTTTGCTTGTAGCCTCATAAATAAAAATTACCTTTTACGTTTCAGCAGAAGCAAATCCTTACGGAAATATAAGTCAACCTTTTCAGTTACTTCTGAAAACTTACTTGTGGAGGAAGTATCTTTGTAGTTCCAAGAAAACGAAAAATTTACAAAGAAAGACGTTCAGATCCTCAAGAACACTTCTTGAGAATATTCAGAATCTCAACAAGTTTGTTCTTCAATTCATGCACTCACCATTCCAGACATTTACGCTCTATCTATACTTATATATCAGGATATCAAATTGGGGTAGCTGAAGATATAAGTTGAAGTTTTTGGAGCTGTGTGCACGTAATGAAATAGCAAGAGTGAAAGAATTTTGTATTTCGTGCAAAATTATTTTTATTTTTAAAATCGTAGCAGAGCGCTTACGACTATATAATAGTCATCATCAGTGCTTATCTGCAAGTAAGTAATACCTAAATGAAATTTTATATAAAATATTTTTACATTTTGAATGATAAAGATAAAGTTACTTACTCATCAGGTTTACAAGAAGTCCATCAAAACAGTTTGCAGTTTGTATAAAATAGGTAAAAACCTTAAGTACATATAACATTTCTTAAAAAACACGCATGTTATATTCCACATGGTTTCATGGATGTCAATGTTGAAGTGATGAAGGAAGTGGATGTTGACGTTGACATTGATAAAAGTGACACATGGCTTAGAACCTTAGAAACATATTTGCCAGAAGGTGGCAAACGCAGATGGCGATCTATTCCATTTTGGAGTGAAGAAGAGTGACTTTAGAGTGAAAAAAGTGTTCTCAGAGTGGAAGTTGGCCAGGAACAGAATGCTAGAGTGTTTCTGAAGTGAATCATCATAGAGAAAGAAGAGCTTGATTAAATGACATTGGAATTATTTTATTTATTCATTGTAGACGTAAAAGATCTATGTAAATTGACTTGTGAATTCAGACAAAGGTCATTGTTTTGCTTTGTCTGATTTCATGTAGAATTTTTTTATTTCTATTCGGGCTAAAATTGTGTTTATTGAATCTGAGATGATGACCAAAAGCTTATTTTGTATTTTCGTTGAGGTGTTCGGTTATACAGTGCTTCTCAAAAGTCCCCTCCCCCCCCCCTCTTATTTTTGGAACGATTATACATAAACAAGTGAAATTCGGGAACTGAATATTAAAGGTTGTAAACTTCCCTACTAGTGATGATAGATGACGAAATCGTCAAAGATGACGTCACAAGGCCATTGTGACCAATAATTTTAAATGGAACCCTACGGCAAGCGACACCTCTTTTAAAAGGTATCGAAAAAACCTATTCAATGATACTAATTTCGTTTGTGTTTATGGCAGTTTTGGCAACTCGCTTTTGAAAAACGCAAAGCTGTGATGAATTAAATCAGTTAATACTAAACAAATTCAAGCTCCGCCTCTGGATAGTTGTCAAATAAGCTGACGTTTTTGTTAGTCTCCCAAATTCGATGTTTTTGTAATTGTCCAAGTTTTTGTACATTTAATAATTTGTGTATTGTTGATCGAACGTTTACTGTTTTAGCAGCTCTTGGTGCTTTTAATATTTTCGTAAATATTAATAATTTGTTAAACTGTTGTGATCCGAACGTTTAAGTGCTTCAAGAAGCGGAATGGTACGTGCTTTAGGTGATGAAGTAGCAGCGATCCTAATTCTTGGTGAAACTGGACAAAATATTCATGCAGCAGAACGCATTTTTAATGAGAGGTTTCCCGATCGCCCCGTTTCGAGGACTTATTTAAGGGAGCTTCTTCGTAAGTTTGAAACAACGGGTAGTATTAATGATGCGAAACGATCTGGTAGACCACAAATTTCTGATGAGGAAAAAATTGATATACTGGCAGAAGTAATAGTTAATCCTACTTCTTCAACAACTCACGTTGCATCTACCTGTGAAGTCAGTCGAAGTACAGTACACGGGGTGTTGAAAAAAAAACAAATTTTATCCATACAAATTAAAAATGGTTCATCAACTCTCAGACGACGACCCAGACCGAAGACTAGAATTTTGTGAAAATATGGAAACTAAAATTAACCAACAGCCAGACTATGTCAAAACAATTTGTTTTAGTGACGAAAGTACTTTCTATCTGAATGGAAATGTAAATACACAGAATGTGAGGTATTGGAGTGACGCAAATCCTCACCTGTTTCGTGAAACACATACCCAATTTCCCCAGGAGGTGAATGTTTGGGCAGGTATCCTGGGAAACCACATCGTTGAGCCTCTTTCTTTAAATACTAATTTAACTGGTGAGGTTTATCTGGAGCTGTTGCAAAACGCAATATAACCGTTAATCCTTGAAATTTTGGAAGATAATGCAGAAGAATTTGGCAATTTGGAAATAACATTCCAACAGGATGGTGCTCCTCCACACTATTACGGTGCAGTAAGACGGTATTTGGATGGGGAGTATCGTGGTAGATGGATTGGACGACCAGGTTCAACGGAATGGCCAGCTCGATCACCGGACCTCACACCTTTGGATTTTTTTCTGTGAAGGTACCTCGAATCGAAGGTTTACGCCACTGAACCTGACAATATTGACGTTTTAAAACAACGTATTGTTGCAGAATGTGAGGCTGTTTCCGCAGACACATTTGCAAAAGTACGAGAAGAGTTTAAAAATAGGATATTTCACTGTCAGGAAGTAAATGGAGGTCACTTCGAGCAATTTCTTTAAGTAGATACTGATTCTTAAATCTGTAATTAATATCATACTGAATGGAATTTAAATTTTAATGTTTACTAGTGAGCCATTGAAACTGCCATAAACACAAACAAAATTAGTAGCATTGAATAGGTTTTTTCGATACCTTTTAAAAGAGGTGTCGCTTGCCGTAGGGTTCCATTAAAAATTATTGGTCACAATGGCCTTGTGACGTCATCTTTGACGATTTCGTCATCTATCATAACTAGCAGGGAAGTTTACAATCTTTAATATTCAGTTTCCAAATTTCACTTGTTTATGTATAATCGTTCCAAAAATCAGAGGGGGGGAGGGGACTTTTGAGAAGCACTGTATAGGTGTCTGTCAAGCAACAGTATCGAATGCTGTTAGATACGTCGGCTCCAAAATTGTAGAAAAAGCTGATGTCTAGGTCAAAATTTCCTCAAGAATTGATGCAATAAATACTGCGAAACCCTTATGGATACAAAAATATAAATTTTCCACTTGTATTGGAGCTCTAGATTGTACTCACATAAGAATAAAAAAACAACGTGCACATCAACATGGTGATGAATTCATATGTGGTAAACAATTTACCAGCATTAACGTTCAAGCGACATGTAATGCAGATGAGTTGTTCGCCAGCGTAAGTGCGGAATGGCCAGGATCAGTACATGATAGTAGAATTTGGAAACGTAGCAGTGTATGTCGAACGCTTCGAGGGTTCAATCATGTTGTTCTGATAGCAGATCAGGGATATGGCTTTGAGAAATATCTTATGACACCTCATTATAACCCAGTCATACCACAGGAAAGAGCCTTCAATGATTTGCTGAAGCGGGAAAGAGTTATAATAGAAAGACGTTTTGGACAATTGAAGCAGCGTATTCCGATATCACAAGGTACTGTAAGAGTGCCTCTCAGCTTTGTTCCGACACTTATAGTGGCTTGTGTCATTTTCCACAATATTACAAAATATTTGAAGGATGAATTCGTATTCGGCGAAGACGATCACCCCGATGAAAGCGGAGAAAATATATTTAATGTTCACAATGAAGTTTCCAGTAATGCAATGAGAATTGCAGGCCAACAAAAACAGCAACAATTGGCTGAAATTATTCATAATCTGGGATAATGAGAAATGAATTCGTAATTGATTAGCACCCTAAGCTCAACCAACACCCCAGTGTGATACATCATTCAAAACCCCTTGTATAAATCTATTCTAAAACTATACACTTTTACTTGCTTATGTCGTTATTTTCAATTAGTGAAGTGAAGTGGAATTATGGATATTTTTCTTTTCCACTGTCACCGTCAATAGGTACGCTGGATTCGATTTAGTTCAATATTTTCATTGACCAAGTAACACAACTGAAATAATATTTATTTAAATTCAACCAAACAACAAATTCTCAATAATCATTCAAAGGGCAAAATAGTCCCGGTCACCTATTCGCTGTATTCCACTACCATCAGATGTTTTTTCTTCCTCCATTTTCTTTCAGTAGTATTTCTTTTTTCATTCGAATAACTTGTAGGTGTTCCAGGAGATCAAGTCTCTGCAATTCCGAATTAGACAAATTTTTTGTCTCAGATGTCTCTTGCAATTTTTCTTCTTCTGGTGAACCAGAACTGGAGGAATTTTCATTCGTGGGTGTTCTATATTTACTGTTACATCCTCACTCACACCCACTTCAACATTTCCAGGAACTTTGGAGAAAACAGGATTTTCATCGCTGGCACCTTGCATTATATTATATATTACGGACTCGGCCGCACTCAATTTGTTTTTTTGTTGCCTGTTGCTTTCCGGTCTGTTTCCTTTTTGATATTAGTTTTCAAATTATTCAATTTCTTCAATATTTTTTTACTGTCCATCATAGTGCCATATTTATTTTATATGTCATTTGTTTGAGATATTCTTCCTTTTTGGTTTTCACTAACGGTATTTGGGTTTCATTCAGTACACAAGGCATGAACATGGTCTTCAAATTTTAGTTTTCTATCGATATGTACTCCTAAAAATTTTAAGCCACTTTTGTTCTCAATGTTGTCATTTCCAATGGGTATATTGTCAAGTTCACATCTGAACGTTACTATATTAGTTTTCGAAATATTTAGAGAAAGACGATTTGAATCACACCAACTCTTCATTTTCTTCATATCATTGGATATGGATAATAGTGTGAATTTTCCTGCGATATTTATACTTGTCAAATCGTTGACGTAGATGAGGAACAATATTGGCCCTAGTATTGAACCTTGAGGCACATCATTATGTATTTTCCCAATTTCTGAGCGATGGTTTGTTTTCACCATCTGACGACTACCTGACAAATGTGAGCTGAACCAGCTCAGTATCAGTCCTCTGAAGCCGTAGTAAGCAACAGTATTTCGTGATCCACGCAGTCGAAAGCCTTCGAAAAATCGCAAAACACTGCGGCAGCAACCTCGCCACTATTGATTCCAGTATAAACTCTTTCCATGAGTGAGAAAATTGCATCATTAGTGCCTTTGCCACTTTGAAAGCCAAACTGTTCTCTATTAACGATTTTATGTTTCGTCAGAAATGCAGTTATCCTTATCTTGGCTAGTTTTTCTATAAGCTTTCCTAATGTGGGAATTGGGGAAATAGGCCGATAATGCGAGGGGTCGCCCTGATTTCCACCTTTATGTAGTGGTATTACCAATGATACCTTCAGGAAATCAGGAAACTTTCCTGATTGAAATGATACATTAATAATATTGGTTAAAAGTTGTAATGTGTTATCTGGGAGATTTTTCAAAATGTTTGCTGTAATGTCGTCGTAACCAGATGACGACTTCTTTCCAATGGAAACAATCACCTGTTTCAGCTCATAAATATTAGGCATATAAACAATTTCAGAAATAAAGGGGTTTTTGAATTGTTCCATAGGGTCGTTAGGAGTATTCAATTTTTCAGTCAATTTTTTTGCAACAGAGCAGTAATATTCGTTAAGAACGTTTGGTGAAAGTGAAACTTCATGTACTTTATTAGATTTACCTCTCAGGTCATTAATTACTTGCCAAGTCTCTTTCGATTTGTTTTCAGCTTGCTCGAATCTATTTTTATAGTAACTTTCTTTTGCTTGTCTGGCAACCTGCCTATAAATTATCTACTAAAATACCGTTGAAAAAAAAAATCATCATTAAACTTCCGAATATAATGCATCGAACGCATATTATTTGCTGAAATTTTTATACCTCGAGTAATCCAGTGTTTTCTGTGCTTGATTTTTATCTTTTGAATCGGAAATGAACTATTGAAAATATTCACCAAAATATTGTAAAAATTTGAGAATAAATCCTGGTCATTGTAGACAATATCATATTCCAATTGGTATTCAGGCATGCATTATAAAATCTTTTAAAGTTTTTTTTTACTGTATAATCTACCAAATCTGAATTTTTTTACTATAAAATTCACTATACAGCAGCATAATATAACTTCATGGTCGGACATACCAGGTGAAGTAATATCACAAGTAATATATTGTTTGTCCAAATTCGTACATATACAGTGCTTCTCAAAAGTCCCCTCCCCCCTCTTATTTTTGGAACGATTATACATAAACAGGTGAAATTTGGAAACTGAATATTAGAGGTTGTAAACTTCCCTACTAATGATGATAGATGACAAAATCGTCAAAGATGACGTCACAAGGCCATTGTGACCAATAATTTTAAATGGAACCTTACGGCAAGCGACACCTCTTTTAAAAGGTATCGAAAAAACCTATTCAATGATACTAATTTTGTTTGTGTTTGTGGCAGTTTTGATGGCTCATTAGTAAAAATTAAAATTTAAATTCCATTCAGTATGATATTAATTACAGATTTGGGAATCAGTATCTACTTAAAGAAATTGCTCGAAGTGACCTCCATTTACTTCCTGACAGTGAAATATCCTATTTTTAAACTCTTCTCGTACTTTTGCAAATGTGTCTGCGGAAACAGCCTCACATTCTGCAACAATACGTTGTTTTAAAACGTCAATATTGTCAGGTTCAGTGGCGTAAACATTCGATTTGAGGTACCCCCACAGAAAAAAATCCAAAGGTGTGAGGTCCGGTGATCGAGCTGGCCATTCCGTTGAACCTCGTCGTCCAATCCATCTACCACGACACTCCTCATCCAAATACAGTCTCACTGCACCGTAATAGTGTGGAGGAGCACCATCCTGTTGGAATGTTATTTCCAAATTGACGAATTCATCTGGATTATCTTCCAAAATTTCAAGGATTAACGGTTCTATTGCGTTTTGCAACAGCTCCAGATAAACCTCACCAGTTAAATTAGTATTTAAAAAAAAATGCCCAACGATATGGTTTCCCAGGATACCTGCCCAAACATTCACCTTCTGGGGAAATTGGGTATGTGTTTCACGAAACAGGTGAGGATTTGTGTCACTCCAATACCTCACATTCTGTGTATTTACATTTCCATTTAGATAGAAAGTACTTTCGTCACTAAAACAAATTGTTTTGACATAGTCTGGCTGTTGGTTAATTTTAGTTTCCATATTTTCACAAAATTCTAGTCTTCGGTCTGGGTCGTCGTCTGAGAGTTGATGAACCATTTTCAATTTGTATGGATTAAATTTGGTTTTTTTTCAACACCCTGTGTACTGTACTTCGACTGACTTCACAGGTAGATGCAACGTGAGTTGTTGAAGAAGTAGGATTAACTATTACTTCTGCCAGTATATCAATTTTTTTCTCATCAGAAATTTGTGGTCTGCCAGATCGTTTCGCATCATTAATACTACCCGTTGTTTCAAACTTACGAAGAAGCTCCCTTAAATAACTCCTCGAAACGGGGCGATCGGGAAACCTCTCATTAAAAATGCGTTCTGATGCATGAATATTTTGTCCAGTTTCACCAATAATTAGGATCGCTGCTACTTTATCACCTAAAGCACGTACCATTTCGCTTCTTGAAGCACTTAAACGTTCGGCTCACAACAGTTTAACAAATTATTAAAATGTACAAAAATATTAAAAGTACCAAAAGCTGCTAAAACAGTTGAACGTTCGATCAACAATACACAAATTATTAAATGTACAAAAACTTGGACAATTACAAAAACGTCGAATTAGGGAGACTAACAAAAACGTCAGCTTATTTGACAACTATCCAGAGGCGGAGCTTGAATTGGGAATTTTAGTATTAACTGATTTAATTCATCACAGCTTTGCGTTTTTTAAAACGAGTTGCCAAAACTGCCATGAACACAAACAAAATTAGTATCATTGAATAGGTTTTTTCGCTACCTTTTAAAAGAGGTGTCGCTTGCCGTAGGGTTCCATTTAAAATTATTGGTCACAATGGCCTTGTGACGTCATCTTTGACGATTTCGTCATCTATCATCACTAGTAGGGAAGTTTACAACCTCTAATATTCAGTTTCCAAATTTCACTTGTTCATGTATAATCTTTCCAAAAATAAGAAGGGGGGAGGGACTTTCGAGAAGCACTGTATAATCTATGGTTGTGGCAGAATACTGAAAGATTCGTGTAGGGGACTCTATATGCAAAGAAGATTTATCTTCTGTTATATTGAAGATGGATAGGAAATTCCAATTCAATAAATCTCCGCAGGCTGTAATTTCGGCTCATCATTCGGATTAACCTTTAACCTACGACAGATCTAATTCGGGATTCGAAACGGCATCATAAATTACAGCTGGTATTCAAATTTTGTGGGTGGCCTTTGGCGTCGACTCAATTCCGAGCATTTTATAACTCGTAAATAAAAAGGTCGTGGAGTTTGGCCAGAATAATTTACAAACATTATTCACGTGGGCACTTTAAACAAACATACCGAAATTACTCGCTCCGGATTTCAAACTTGCGTATAAATAAATTGCTACTGTGCGGGATATTTTTTTTCGTTTTGATTAATTGTTCTACTACATTGTGGAATATTGTTGGAAAAGTCGAAAAGGACAAAATACTGAGCCTTATTGGGTTGTGGCAAATCCAAAGATATTTTGTTAGCCGTTCTGCTGCTTCTTCAAGAGTCTTAAAAAATTATCAAATGATGTACGAATATTTTTGTTATCAATGCATGTTCACCATTATATCATTATGGACTTACCGATTTTTTTTTTAAATATAATTTTTACTGTTATGTTTATATTGATTTCCTGTACAGGGTTAGTGAGAGTAAGACCGAACTCAGGAAAAGTTGTACTTTAGCATCTAATTCATTTGTATATCCATTGGTTCCTTGTGCTGTTAATACAAAAATGGATTTTATATTCTTTGAGAACTTAGGCGAGGTACACAGAAAACAATTGAAATTATGTTTAATGTGATTGAAAATATGTGTATTATAATACAGTAAAATAGTACATTCTCACGTACATGAAATCAGGTAGTAGCGATTTTTTCACACAATGTTCAGAATTACGTAGAGGTACTCTGGTCAAGTTTCCCACCCCAAAAACTGCAATTTTTTGGCAGTTTTTTCAGTTTTTTCAGTTTTGGGCCATTTTGACCATGAAGAAATTATTTTTCGACAATGACTATGAGTACCTTTTTTTAATAAGATAGAATTTGCTGTAGATACAGTTCTTCAAAGTTTGTTGTTTTTTTCAAATTTGAAAATTTTCAGCAATTTCTCTTGTTTTCCATAAAATGGCCCTCGTATCAACACAATTCACTTTCATATGGTTCAGCGAGGTGAATTTTTACAAAATGTACATTTTAGAAAGGTGTGGGTGGGGGGATGGGGGAGTATGCATGTTCGAAACATCCTAACTGCGAGTACTTGCCTCTGAGCCTGTACAAAACAAGTTCATGAGGAGTGATCAAAATCCCCCCCTCAGCAACCTTTTGACGACTCGTAAATTTCAATTTCCGGTAACAAATTTCTTATCCCCAGGCGATAGGGAATTTAATTGAAAATTGTATACCAGTCATTTTCAACCAATCAGATGCTTCATTTCGAAATTGTTACTATGGTAACCAGCAAATTTTCTGACAATTTTTCATCCACATTAGCATGTAGACGTAAAATAATATTGAAATAATATTGACAATATTTTTTATTTACTTACTTTATAAGTTGGAAATATTACAACAATTTATCAAGGTGTACATTCTATAATATCATTAATTAATTTAAAATTCTTCAAAAATTCCACTTCTACCTCCTCTTTCCTAGGTTGTGAATAAAACACAGAACCGTTGTTTATTTTAACAATATGCCTGTGTTTCATAAAATAAAAATAATACTGAGACACCAGTTTATTTCTTTGAGTATTAGATTTGTGTCCAAAAGAAGGCACAATATCACGCAGAATGTTGCCAATCTCTGTAAATAAGTTTTCTTGCTCAGGATTTAATCCAGATTCTTCCACTAGGTATGTTAGATATTTCACATTTTTATGGTACATTAAAATGTGCTGTGATTCTTTGCAAAAGGAACACAATTCATACGATTGAAAGTTCATTTTATTATCACTTTTTCACTAACTTATGATTGTATACAATGTTATGAGGAACTTATAATGCCACGAATAAAATATTGATTGACAGGAGTAGTGAATGTCAAATCCATGGCTAACTTTACAAAATATTTTTTTAACCGGCAACATACGCCAACAACATTCTATTTAGAATACAGAATAAAATATCCCGATTTCCTGAATTATTTGAAAAACAAATTATTACCGCTAATATTAATTTTTCTTAGAATTAAACCTAAAAGTATATGAAAAATATTTAAGTATATATGTATAGGAATAGTTATATATTTTTTGCTGTATATCACCTTTGTTTGTAGTCAATATTGACATTTTCCTGAAACCTAGTAAGAAAATTATATGAAATCAATTATTTTTATGTAATAATGTATCTGATATTATAAATTTTATTTTACTAGGGCACGGGAAAATAAAAAAAAATATCCCGCAATACGAACATCCACTTTCATTTTTAATCAATATTGAATTTCCCTGAAACCCAGTAAGAAAATTGTATGAAAACAATCAATTTTATATGAAAATGTATCTGATATTATATATTTTATTTTACTAGGGCACGGGGAAAATCAAAACATATCTCCCGCATACGAACGTATCCACTTTCATTTTTAATCAATATTGACATTTCCCTGAAACCTAAAAAATTGTATGAAACAATAATTTAATAAATTATTGATATTATATATTTTATTTTACTAGGGACGGGGAAAATCAAAAAAAAATCTCCCCCAATACTCCCATTACACACAGCCTTCTATTTATTTGTGAATAATCTCAAAATAAATATTTACTTAATGTTTTCTATTTAAATATAATTCCTGTATAAAATTTTCTTACCGAATCCCCCACGTGCTTGAATTAATTGCGGGAAATTTGTCTCGTACATGAATTTTTAAAGAAAATTATCCCTCGTTGCTTCGCGACTCGTGATAATTTTCGAAAAATTCAGGTACTCAAAAAATTTCCGGCAATAATTCATGCTCTAGAGAGATTATAAGTGAAAATTAAATCGAGTGGAGTTTGAACAAAGTGTATTTTTTTTATGTAAAAGCATTTTTTACAACACATACAACATTAATATACAAGTACAACGTCTCCTTCCCGCAAACTCTCACCACATATAAAACACGTGGAACTCTCTGAAGATCCAGTTGCGACATCCTGATATCTGAATGACACTACAACAACGAATATAACGTCACAATTTACATACCGAACGTTGGCCATGGTTATTTTATCATTGCAAAAAATTTGCAAATTTGAAAAAAATACCAAATTTCGAAAAGCTGTATCTTGGAAATCATTGGGCCTAACGGGACAAAAAAAACTCAAGATTCAGCAAATTCTACCTAGTTTAACAAAGGCAACCTTGGTCATTGTCGAAAAACCACTGGTTCATGGTTAAAATGACCAAAAACTAAAAAAGTGCAAAAAAATTGCAGTTTTTTTGCTAGGAAACCAAGTTTCGGAGGGGCCCCGAGGTCGACAACTTGACCAAAGTACCCCCACGTCATCCCGAACATTGTGTGAAAAAAGCGCTACTACCTGATTTCATGTACGTGATATCGATTCTGGACTACAATTTTATTGTATCTCGTAGTTATATACATCATTAATTTCGAACAGATTTGGTAAAGGAAAAATGAAAATCAGTAGCTTATCCTGTGGCTGCGGGGGTACATCACTGATTCTTATCATCAAAAATATTCTTCATACCAACACATTCACGATAGACGCACTATGGTGACTGGAAGAAAATAAACCAATCATCAACTACTATACAATATTTTAAGAAATAGCAGATGTATTTTTGCCTAAAGAACTCATAAATCTGGTACAGCATTAAAGTAAATAAGTGTTTGACTTGTGATGCACTACAAGATGGCGCTTTGGAATGTTACTTTACCTGAATGAAAAGCCTTCTGATCCTAATGTGTTCACATTGAATGATATTTTATTTCATGGTGAGTCAGAATAAGATCGACAAAACAAACTGCTGTCTTTGATTCGATCCACCTATTTTACCAATTATGCGGAGAAATTGAAATGATAATTCAAAATCCAGTATTCTGTTGTACTGCTTTCTCGTGTGTCTGTGGTATTGGCCCTCAAAAGGTCCGATTTCACGGCGTTTCGGTAAAATCACTGTGGACATATTCAGGTGATGTCTCCTTGACTGATTACATCACACACCACACACCATGCCCCCCTAAAGGTTGAGTGCCCATGGATAGTAAATTCTCTCCACATTATGTGCGAACGAGATTTACTTTCCACTTGCCTTCCTCCCCCGCTCCTCCTTGGAGCGGTCCTCAACTCGCAAATTGGCACGTTTGCAAGATTGAAATCGAACCTCCTGTGGTATGAAGTCAGCCTTTGAGTGCTTTGAACCCCTTGTTATTTGATTTTTGTGTGTATTCCTGACTTGTGCTGTGTGTGCATGGTGGTGATGTACCTGACGGGTGCGTAAGTGTGATGTGTGATGTTTTTGGGTGTGAGGATCTTACGTGTTTTGTGTTGTTTTGGTTGGTGATGTACCTGACGGGTGCGTAAGTGAGAGGGTTGATGTTTCTGGGTGTGCTGATCTTACGTGTTTTGTGTCGAGTTGTTACTCACCTGACGCGCCGGAGTGCTACTCTCGGTGGTGGACGGTCGTTCTGGTAGACTGGTCGCGTGTACTTGCGTTGCGTGATTCCGTAGATGGTCGTCTATGAAGTTTGGATTGACATTCAGGTCCCTGTAGATGAATCTTTTCGGGACGTATCTGGGAACGTTCACTGCCATTCTTAGGTTCACGTTCAAGAATCGCTGGATCTTGGTCCTGCATGTTTCTGCGCATTGACCCCATGCGGCAGATGCATACAGGATGATGGTCCTGATGAGAAGTAGCTTCAACTGGAGGTCCATGTTGCTTCTGCTTCCTCTGAGGGGGTTGAGGTTCCTTCCGGCTGCTTTCGCTAGTCCGAGCCTCTTGTCCAGGGTGACTCCTAGGTATTTGGCTTCGTTCACCCATGGGATTCATTGGTAGTTCATGGTGACTGATTACATCGTGCCGTACTCCTCGATTTATAGTGATTTATGGACATACCCGGGTGCGCATGTCTATCACACCTGATCACACATCTGCGCTCCTAGCTTCGTGTATGGACTTGGCGCATGGGGGAGGAGTTTAACGTGCAGCGGACAAACTGGTCCAAACAGTTATCACATATCCTCATTTACCACTGTGATAAAAAGGGTGTCTACAAAATGCGATAGTTTAAATTTTTCGGTAGCAAACGTGAAAACGGCATTTGTATTGTGATTCGACGAGTAACAATTTCGTATCAAAGAGAGGCCCAGTGTCGAAAATGCGCGTATAATAAATGAACGACAATGAACGATTCGGTCGCAAATAACCTCAAATCAACTGGTGAGCGTTTATGTATGAAAATATTGCGTAGACGTGTTTACAGTCGACACATGCATTCGCTCTGAAAGTGCAGGAAGTCGATTTGTTCGATGTTGTGAACAGGATGTTCATAAGATCAGATGTGGAATCATCTGCGATTGTTACAATCAATCTACGAAAAAAAAAACGTCAATTGACAAATTTTGCATGTTTAATTTTCACATTGATATAAACAATAAAATAATTCATACTAATAATTACAGTAATCTAACAAATATACATGAAACATAATTTTATCCATGTAATACACTTTTAAAATTATTTTTGTAGTCATTTCTGACAATATGGAAAATATGTGAAAATGTATGTATGTGAAGCAAACAATGTCTTCAATAATTTTTTTTATATTTCTTCCATATTCATTAATATTTCTTTAATATTTTGTATTCGTTATTTACTCCTATATCAGATATGTAAGTTTTAATTTAATTTTATGAATTGTTTGTGAAAATATATTCATTCACCTCTAATTCGACAGAAGAAACTGTGACCTACCAAAATATTTATGAGTTAGATGTGATAAATATTGTATTTGTACTGATTTATCTTCACAATTTTTACACTAGTAGTTTTAGAGTTGTGATTGTAATTTACACATAGTTATAGATTTGTAAATTTTAATTTTACACGTATATGTATATTGGATATAAAATTAAGTCCGACGTACCTGATCCCTTATAAAAGTGGCAAAAAAGGAAAAATAAATATCTATTTATCTACCTATCTACTGATTTGTTGTCGCTGCTGCTTGTCTAATCACTTTCGCATGTATGCTGGAATAATATTTTTTTTACTTCCCGTACCTGACACAGATGACCCAATTGCACCAATGCTGCTCCTTTTTTCACAGACTGATTCTCGAAAACGATGTGGTTTGAAATGGGTAAAAACCCAGTTGCAACCACGAATATAGAACACTTTTCAACTTGACAATAAATTACATGTAAACACTACGATGAGAGACGAATTACGTATTCGCAGTGCACGTGTTCAGTCGTTTAAATTCGTTTCGCAAACTACTCGTCTCAATCTGCATTTTATTCATTCCTAGGGCAAATTCCGAAACTGGGGCACAATTTAATTCGAAGATTATAAATGCCAAATCACAATGCAACCGCAGTTTTCACGTTTGTAACAGACAAATTCAAACTATTGCACTTTAAAAACACTCTATTTGTCAAAGGGCCAAATACGCATAATTTGCGCCATCTGGAGTAATGCCCGATTCCGCCACTGTGGCGCCACTTACAAAGGTGCTCAGAACTCGTCGATGGATCTTCGTTGTGATTGTCACTTGTACCCTACATTTTTCAACTTAATTAAAGAGCATCGAGAAAAGTAAATGTTTTGAGGGTGAATAAGGAAAAAAGAGTTATTCAATACAATAAAAATAGGTTTCAAACACACGAGTAGTGCTTTCCGAATCAAGGACTGCGGGCACCATCGCAACTCCCTGGCGGCAACATACAACAAAAATAGCGACCTCGTAAACATTAAGCGGGAGGTTTTCAAACCTCCCGATTTTTTACAGAGACGCTAACTATACCTGTAAATTGAAACCCATGATTTTCAATGGTCTGTAAAACAAAAAATCTACGTTCATTCGAGTAAGCACACTCATTTGATCCAAAATATGACATAAAAAATGGCGATTAATATAATGTTGCTTCTTTCTCATCAGTATTCTTATTCCAGTATGAACTGTATTTTTCTATTATTCTAAGTGCCATTTTTTCTTTCCATTCCAGGACCTGACACTAACAGATGACACTGTTCTAGAAGAGCATAATGAAGATCCTGCCTTGGTTCAAATGCGACTCATCGGTGATGGGGGTAAGTTGTAAGGATTTGACCAAACCCACCCGAATCGTTCGTAAAAAAAAATATAAAAAACACATTTTTCCGTAGGTATTTGGCATGAGCATTTATGAAAAATACTACTAAGAAGCTGTTATTCACATTTATTTCATTCAAATGCAAATGAGCAACACCTAAATTATTTCTCTACAAAAAAAAATAAACCTGTAGGTTTTATTGAGCCATTAATTTGAAATGCGTAAGATCAAAATTTTCGGGGGTTATATAACTAGTGCAATGATTATCATCGGTGATAGCAGCGAGTTGAAGCCGATGAAAATAGAACGACTGAGCCGCAGGAGTTCTATTTTCATCGGTTTTAACGAGTACAATAATAATAATAATAAATCGTCTTTATTCATATGTGATATGAAATGGTGAAGTGTCAGCTGAGAGCTGTTTTTCAACTTTACCAATTTTTTACAAACAATTTGAAGAACAACCAGAAGAAATCGATCAAATATACAAATTCAAACAGAATATAATAGTGGTGGGAGAGATTAATATTTCATAGATATAACAAACAATAACATCAATGCCAAAAATACAATAAATATACCCACACACATATCATATAAATTTACATACATATTCACATTAAACACATATATAATACGCATATAAATAACTACTAAAAAATAATACTAACTATTAAATACATGATTCAGGTTAGGTTTACATGGCAAGGTTCGTGAGACGTTGGGTGACTAAGATTCCAAAGAAAAAAAAAAGTTTGAGTCTGCTTTTGAAATTGATTTGATTGAATAATCCCTAAAAGGAGTCGAGAGATCATTATAAAGCTTGGAAGCAGTGTAAATGAAGCTGCGTTTATAGAGTGAGGTGCGATGCTTGGGAATCTGTAAAGTTGTTTTTTCCTAGTATTAACATAATTATGCTTTAGGAACCTGAGTTTACCATATATATATATATATATATATATATATATATATTTTTTAATTAAAAGTTTGAACTTTTTCTATTTTCAACCAACCCAATTCTATTATTTTATTAGATATTCGATCGTATATTCTGAGAACACTGCAAAAACGAGCACAAGAGTTTTAGATTAATTGTAACCTGTTCAGATTAGAATTTATTATTTCACACCCGTTAAGCTGGTCACAATAAGACAATTTTGAAAATATTAAGCTTTCACATAGTTTAACCTTAATTTGTTGAGGAAGAATGTGAGGAAATAGTTGTTTCAGTGTGCCAAAAGAGGTCATAGCATTTGGATATGTTTGGAGAATCTGAGCTCAGAATCAAACCAAACACACAAGTTTTTGCATTCCGCGGTTGAAGGTATAATGTCGCGATCAATTGATATAGCGAAGTTTTGCTCAACCAAGGCTATTTTATTCCGTTTTCCGAATAACATTACCGATGGTTTGGCGGCATTCAATTTCAAATTGTGTGCGGAGGATATCTTAAAAAATTTTCCAAATCTTTGTTGATTTGTGTAGTGCAAATATCTGAGTCCTCATACTCAAAGTCGATATATATATATATATATTTGGGTATCATCAGCATAGTGATAGATTTTGCAAAATGTTATGAATTCATGGAAATCTGATATATATATATATATAAAGAGAGAATAACAATGGCCCTAGTATCGAGCCTTGTGGCACACCAAACTTAACTGGTAAGGCATTCGACATCTTATTATCTAATTTAACTCGTTGAGTCCGTTGTGAGATACAGTTTTCATCAAATCCTAGAAAAATCAGTTTTTTGCAATGTAATTCATGATTCAAGGTGTCGAAGGCCTTACTATAATCCAGCAAAGTTAAGCAGCCCAATCGACCATTATCCAAAGATTTGAAAATTCCATCGCCCAAGTTGAGTAACGTTGTGGTTGTACTGTAGTGTTCTCTGAAGCCCGATTGAATATTAGGGATTATACCGATGAATAATCATTGCACTAGTTATATTTCCATAGGTCTCACGATTTATAAGAAAATAGGGTGACAGGGTTGCCATTTTCCTTTTTGAGGTATGGAACTCTAAAAAGTGATGACGATTGCCGCTCGGATTAATTAACCCTACAGGAAGTTTGAAGAAAATATTTTGAGAGTCAAGTTTTGTCTCACATTCGTGTTCAGCCTTCGAAAATAAGTGGATTAATGAGAAAAAATCGTCTCTTCAGATGTGAAATAGCAAAATTACCAAATATAACAAACTTGCTTATTCACAGATATAAAAGTTAAGTTCTTTGGTTTGTTTTCAGCGCACAATTGAATTTTATTTTGCCCGTTCTATTTTCAGTCCGAACTATCACTTTGTAACAATTTTCTTGGAATGTGTCCTGCTTGAAATGTGGCTTCCCAAATTTGTTGGAAAGTCGATGATATATCGCTTCGACTAAAATATATCCATCCGATATGATTTCAACAAAGACACAAAAGCACAGAACGTGCCAAAACTATAAATATTTTTGGAATTCCGTCATATATTTTTGGATTACTGCATAATAAAATTCTCGAAAATCGACTAATAACGGTGTACAAAATTAATCGTATTTCAAAAATAAAAAATATATCATAGTCATATAATGACTGTAACTGATAACGTCATAAACTGGCATGCACAATTCATATTTTTCAAAATATAATCAATTTTTTTGGTCGAGTTACAGTTTATACCCCATTATATAGTTTGATGTATTTAGTGGTAGTGGCAGTATATATATATATATATATATATATATATATATATATATATATATTTATATATATATATATATATATACAGGGCGAGTCAGAGTAAGGCCGACAAACTCCGACTAGAGATTCCTCACATCATTTCGAGGTGAAAAGTTGCCTTCAAGGTTTGATACCGTGGATCCTCTCAAATTAGTTTCTAAGGTTCATGCCCTAAACTTTCCCGAACATGAAATAAACTGGATACGCTCATATATGACAGCACGAGATATGGTAGTGAGATATGGTGATGTTAATTCTAGAAAATATCCTGTGAAAATGGATGTCCCCCAGGGCTCTGTCCTGGGACCTCTACTCTTCACTATTTTCATTAACGACCTACCTGAACATATAAAAGCTCACATAACTATGTGTGCTGACGACACTACGATTACAATCGCTAGCAATGATATTGAAGTAATAAAAGCGGAAGTTTTTAAAGTTGTTGATGAATTTGGATCCTGGTGCCAACGTAATTCGTTAGTACTCAATGTAGACAAAACGATGACAGTGAACTTCTTCTATCTTAGACGCCCAATTCCCAATCCGATAAAGAGTGATGTAGATATCAATTTATCTGAGAAATTGAAGTTTTTGGGATCGCAAATAGATAGTCAGCTCACATGGGATGATCACATAGACAGTGTCTGTAAAAAACTTAATAGCTCTCACTTTGCAGTCTCTCAAATGAAGTATTGTCTTGACACTGCTGGCTTGTTGACCATTTATTATGCCTTAGCATACTCACACATATCTCAAGACATTCTCTGTTGGGGTAAAGCTACAAATTTCCCAAGAGTTTTTGTAATTCAAAAGAAAATCGTAAGATTGATTTTTGAAGTTGGATATTTAGATAGCTGTAAACCAATCATGATTCAGAATCAAATCCTAAGCGCTCCCTGTATATATATTTTTAAGTGTCTGATGTACGCAAGAAAAATACTGCAATACCTACCCACTGTCTCAACTGCACATGAACACAATACACGCAACAGCAATACTTTAATGGTACCTACACATCGAACACTAGCATATGAGAGATCACATTATAATGCAATGAAATTATATAATAAACTCCCACTGAAAATCAAGCAAATTCCTGGTCAATTTAAATTCAAAGCCGAGGTAAAAAAACTTCTTGTGAATAAATGTCATTATAGCATACATGAATACTTGGATGATAACCAACTAGCTGTATATTAGGTTTAAATAGTGCCCTTCCTGTTTTTAAATGTTTATCTCCATCTATTGCTATTCCTATATATATTTTTTTTATTTATATGTTTTTTGTATAGTACTTATTTATTTCACCATAAGATTTATATTATATATTTATTTATGACAATCACTTTATGACGTGTCATATGTACTACCTGTACCTGAATGGTTAATTCCTATTCTATTCTATTCTATGTCCTAAAATTCATCCTCTCTGGGATACAGAGTGTCGAAAGTACGAAAAAAATTTCGATTCAATATGTTTTCTCCAAAATTCCTAAAGGAAAAATAATTAATCTTGGTACACTAATCAAGGCTTATCAACGTGCTAATTTTAAGTTGATTTTTTTTTCATTTTCGTAGACCAGTGGCGTAGTTACGATGGTATGTGGTCATATGTTCCTTCATATTTTCTTGGGATAAGTGAATGGACAAATGAGCGTTTGACATCAGTTCGGCTCATCGATGCTCAACCTAAAAGTCATAACATTCCATGTGCCTAAAAGTGGGGGTTTCTGAGGTAATCGAGAAAAACTGAAGATATGTCCTTAGTAGAGACATAATTTCCTATGTGCAATGATGACATAATGCTAATTTCTTACAACATATCGGAATATGTGTCAACCTCCTGAACATTTTTTAATGTTCGGAGAATCGGAAACATAATACGGGTGAGTCAGAATGAGACCATACTCCATATGTTACCATACTTTCTTGCATATGATTGTTTTGACAGATCAACTGACAAACAAACTTAACCTCAAATTAATGATACTCCAATTAGATGAGAGTTAAGGTCTGAAATAATTTTTGCGAAAAACTGGAGATAAGTACTCTCAATTTGTTGAGGTTTATGTTGGAGTATCATTATCAAAGAATTTCTGATTGAATTATCTAGGAGAATATTATCCAATCAACATGTTTTTAATGAAGAAAAACAATTATTGTGTATTAATATCTTCTTAAATGATTTCTTTCGATTCGTGATAACTAGTGGCAAAGTCGAGCCACATTTCACTACTTTTATAGCTGTGCATCGACGATTGGAGGGAACGGGATCCTTTAAATTCAGTAAACACCATTTTGGTGCGAATAGAACAAGAAGAGATAATGTTACGGAAGAACAAATTCTTGAACGATCAGCAGCAGATCCTTCTACCAGCACTCGGGCTATTTCGTATAGCTTACAAGTGTCAGAATCAACAGTAAGTCGGGTAGCATCTATTGAAACCTTTTCGCCTACAGAAGGTAGGTAGGTAGATGCTGGTGATTATAGCCCTCATAGATTTTTTTGTAGGAATGGTTTTTGAGGATGTATGAAGGAGCAAACGAGATGGATATTTCAATTGTAGGAACAGCCATTTATGGGATCAACAAAATCCTCATCGAATGTTTCGAAAGGGCTACCAACAAAAGTTTTCAGTGATTATTTGGGTAAAAATTATCGAAAATCGTATCGTATCGTATCTTCTTCCTCCCCGTTTGAATGGGTAGAACTACCGAGTGTTTCTTGAACTAGTTTTACGTACCTCTATTGGTTCGTCAATGAATGTGGTATCAATATGACGGAGCACCGGCCCATTTCCAACGAATCGTTCGTCAATTTCTTGATCAAACATTTCATGATCGGTGGATAGGTAGACGTGCTCCGATACATTGGCCTGCACGTTCTCCGGGTTTTAATTTCACTAGGCTTTTTTGTGGGGATACCTCAAATCCCTTGTGTATGAAACACCTATAGAATCTGTGGAAGATTTAACGGCAAGAATTTTAGCAGCATATACGTTAATACAGGATACACCACGAATATTCCAAAGCGTGCGACAGTCGGTGATACGGAGATGCCAATTGTGTATTGAACAAAATGGTGGTCCATTTGAACATTTGCTTTAATGCCCTGTTTGTTTCTATGTAGTGTGCCCACTAAACCGTTTCTATCATTTAAGTAGACAATAGTTGTTTTTCTTCATCAAAAACATGTTGATTGGATAATATTTTCCTAGATAATTCAATCAGAAATGGCTTTGATAATGATACTCCAACATAAACTTCAACAAATTAAAAGTACTTATCTTCAGTTTTTCGCAAAAATTATTTCAGACCTTAACTCTTATCTGAGTGAAGTATTATGAATTTGAGGTCGGGTTTGTTTGTCAGTTGATCTGTCAAAACAATCATATGCAAGAAAGTATGGTAACTCGGACTTATTCTGACTCACCCGTAGTATGTTTCCGATTCTCCCAACATTAAAAAATGTTCAGGAGGTTGACACATATTCCGATATATTGTAAGAAATTAGCATTATGCGATTATTGCACATAGGAAATTATGTCTCTACTAAGGACATATCTTCAGTTTTTCTCAATTATCTCAGAAACCTCCACTTTTAGGTACATGGAATGTTATGACATTTAGGTTAAGTATCGATGAGTCGAACTGATGTAATAAACAAATGTGGCAATGAGCATAATAGATCAAATAGATCAAAATTTTAAAAGTTATAAATTTACTCGTATGAATTATTATTCCTTTAAATAATTCACTTCGATGACTCAAGATTTGCTACTGTACATGTACCCATTAGAAAAAGCCTGCTGCCTAGGAAAAGACATATTCTAGACTAACTAAAATATATGAATTATTCTGAATCTTTGTTCTCACCTTCACAACGAAGCCAGATTCAAATATGTATGGATTCTGAACTTCTGCATTTGGGAATGAAAGCTATGAGTATAAACCAAAAACGAAATAATATCTATATTCGTAACAGGAGAAGCACCAACAATTGAACAATTCAGTTCAGAAATATTCAGTATAAAATGATCTGAATCACTGATCAATCTCAATTTTATTTTATACCTGTAACAAATACATTGATAAAAATGTAAACCGAATATGGGGATGTATTTCAAGCATACCGTTCACCAATGTCTCTGCTTTTCAACAATAGTGTCTCCAGGTAATCACTCTCCATCTGAATATTATTGATTAACAACACAAAAGCTCCGAAAATAACCAGAAAAACACTTTTACTAGCCAAAATAGCACACTGACAATGATGTTCTTATGGCGATTATCAGTTTGGGTGCCAACAACCGCCATATATTGATATAACTGATGTCTCTAACAGCAGTCAATGCAAGAAAAGGTCTTCCATTTTCACGTTCTCTTCAAAGTAGTATATTAAATAAAAACGGTACTCTTTGTTGAGACTGTTTTGATTATGTTTAGGCTTGTTCATATTAATAAAACACAGTCTTTCTAAAAATAATTTTTTTGATAATCAAACCGAAAACGCAAAAAATCAAAAGGGGTAATACACAAACTGAACAATAAAAGACACAGCTCTCAGACGATTATTTTGTTTATCGTTGGCAACGTTTATCAGGGCAGGCAACTTTTAAAATGAGATTTTACGAGTTCCATCGACATTTAATGCAATATACTGGAAAATGCAACATTGTTATGTTGGATATACAAAATTATAATTTTTTCACGTTAAAATACTATATGTTGTTTATTTAACAACAATTTAAGTATTTCAACAGATCAGTTGACATTAATCGTAGAAAATAATCACCTCTACTTGTTATTCAGTATTTTCGAATTGATATTATAGAAATTGACAAATCTGAAGCGATATTCATGTTTCCAAAGAAGGATGATTGCAAGAGATCATGAGAAAAACACATTTTGTTGTTTTCTTTTGAGCCTACCTGCTACCATAGTATAAGTTATTCCCAACTTCTGTATAAATCATCTTCGGTATTACCAGATTATTAACTCGATGACTTTTTTATCGTCATATCCAATTTCAAACTCTTCAGATCCTCAAAAAATCCGTCTCCAACTTTTATATTCTGAAAGGATTAAAAAAATATACGATGCTCGATCAATTTTAAATAACATTGGACGGAATCACTTTTATCTCTGGAAAGTTGGATCAACTTGTTGAGAACCCTATTTTTACCAACGTCACAATTCCTTAATATTCATCTACCCTCTAAATTCGTCGGGAAAGTTTCCTCGGGAACTTGGGAAACTTTTGACGCTGTTTAAATGAGTTTCCTACTCAGTTGGAAACTTTTTATAACTTCGACAAAGTTTTCCAATAGATTTTTCCTCCCACGAACTTTTTCCATCATAACATCAAAGTTTTATTAATACAGTTAATGCGGAGGCCGAAACCGCAAAGTGGTCTCTTATTTTAATTTTCGCCTCTTTTCCCCTCTCTATCGTATCGAAGTTCCTCCTGTAAACTTTCCAATATTGACTGAAGTTTGAGATTTCATAAAGTGAGAACGCGATTTTTTTGCCTCCCTCCACGCATAATAATAATCAGTTTTGAGCTCATTGATTTCAATTAGGTTGAAGAAAAAAAAACACAACGTGTTGTTTGATATTTCAATGCTAAGAAGGAAAATGAGGGTTCCCAAATATCTGTTCATAACATGAAAGACGTATGTTTATTTTAATATATTGTCACGAAAGGCATAGTTTAAATCAGAGTCAATATTTTACCATTATTATTATCATCCTTTGTTCCAATTTAGATATTTGTTAATTGTGCACCCCATTATACGTTTCATAACATTGAGTTTATTCAAACAATCACGATTGTAAACAAAAATCCTCATTGATTTGGCTCGGGCTATAGGACGGTGTGGCAACAGGGTGTCCACTTTGGACATCCCAGAATGTTTATTCATTGAGAATGTAAGTAAACCATATTTTCTTCGTATTTGTCCCCCTCAGAATTGTTGCTCTTATATTCAATATATTTTGTTATCTTTGTTTTTATTCCGTTTTTCATTGAACTCTCTCAGCAAAACTCGAACTGAGTCGTGGTAGCAACCCTACCACGTGACAGATGGTGGAGGCGCCGTGTTTTCGATTTCGGAGGTTTATTCTCCATAATAAATCTCTTGAAATACCTCGAGCCAATTTTTTTTCAAATGTCGAATTACAATTATTGTTTGATAATATTTTTGATTTTATTGTTCTACGATAAATATGGAAATTATGTACTTTTGTGCAGTCGTTGTTAAGTTCTGATATTTTTCGCTGTGAGAGGAAATTATTTGTTGTTTTTATGACAGATTTTACATTTTTTTGCATTTATGATCACTAACATATATCGGAAGTCAAAATTCTTAGTTCATTTTAGAAAGAAAAACTTTTTCAAAGAAACACGTGTATATGTCTTGAAAACATTGCCTAGCCAGCAGTGGAAGGATAACTAACCATCTTGCAAATAGCCCTTCGAATAGGCATTTGCTTTGTGAAAATGCGAAAAGTAAAATTGTCAGTTTGAGAATACGAAAGATGTGGTCTAGTAGTGGTTCCAAATGGTGATTTTACACATTTCCGTTTATTTTCGTAGAAAGTTTTTTCCGAATTATGTAGTGATGGTATGTTCAATGCATAGAATATAATGAAATCGTTTTTGAAAAAATTTAATATGATTAAATATATAATGAGAAGTAGATGAAAAGTACCTTGATGAACATACGCTTCATATACGCCATATTGTTGATTTTTGTATTTAAAGAGTGTGTTTGACTCGAGAAGAATTGAACTGAAGGGAGGTTTGGAAGATGTGTTGAAAAAATTACATGAAAGCGCACCTTTAAGAATTTGAGGATACCTCGTGGAATAGCGAGAAGTGATCATATGTACATGAACTGAAGGAGAGCTTGGGAGATGTGTCGAGAGAACGGCATGAAAGCTTTCCTTTAGGCAGATATATTTCTGTATTTTTGCGATGAGAAAGGTGATACCGTGTACTATAATGTCAAGTTCATCCTGTTACAAATTTCAACTGCAGAAACGTGTTTGTGGAAACAAAATATTGAACATACCACATCTATATGAGTAAATTTTTGAAGAATTTTCGAAGGGAGTAAAAATATATCAGTAAAATATATTTTAGTAATATTTCCATATACGAATGCCTAAATAATATTTCAAATTGACTGAATGTGAATTTGAGAATACATAGTTTTGTAGTGGTTATGATTTGAGATAATTTTGAATACATAAGTAATCCCATTTTCTTAAAATTAAAAGAGAATATTTTCTAAAAATGCAGGCTTTTATGAAATATGATAGGTATCATTTGATTCCATAAAGTATAAAAACAATTGAGAGTAGATCAGGCACTGATAGTTTCAGTTTGAGGAATTTTGCTGAGTAGACAAAGAAATATAAATTGAACCTGGTGAAATATGTTTCATTTGTTGTGTTTACGCGTGGATCACATTTCTAAATAACTTTCCTTTACTAATAAGACTATTTTCAACGAAAACATTTTCGAAAATAGTGCGTCAGTGATTTTGGGAGACTTTGATATGCCTTCCATCAACTGGAAACTCATAAGGAATGAGGAGCATTTGGAACCTCTGCAAGTGGATGACAAATCTTCTGAAATCTTCGACAGACTGTCATATTTACACTCGATCTGGTCCTATGTAACAAAACTCACATAAAAAATTCACAAAACCCTCTGTAAAACACCCACCACCCTTCTTTAGAATGATTCTGATTATAAACATAAAAAAAGTTGGATCGAAATTATATTTAACTTCAAAAAAGCAAACGCTATCTATCATAACTTAAAAAAAAAAAAAAAAAAACTCTCAGTAAATTAAGAAAAATATTATTCTAAAATACTACAAAATTATAGGAAAAAAAAAGAAAAATACAGAAAAAATTCAAATCTCATAATAATCTGGAACATTACAATACTTTTGTTGATCTCAGACGACGAACGAAACAGTTCATGAGCAGAGACTTTGAAATATATATTCGACCAGTTTAACTCCGAATGCTCTAGACTCAATATGCAAGCGAATTGAAAATGATGGGCCTGAAAGGAAAGAAAACCCTGAGATTCTTTGTGAAGAATGTTTAATGGGGGTTAGACTGGTCCCAAAGCTAATAAAAAAGATTGATGATCTACAAGAGGAAATCAATAAACTCAGGGCCCTCATTCAGGCAGTACCTAAAGCCTGCTTGCCAGAGGATGATTTAATTAATGAACTTTAGGAACGTCAAGAAAGAAAAAACACCACGTGATCAAGCTTCTGACTCGAATAAATTTAAAGAAATATATTATAAATTCACTAATGATGATCTGAATATTTTAAAAGTGGTGAGACTTGGCAAACCGAATAAAAATGGTTTCCGTGCTCTCAAAGTGGTCTTCAAAAATGCCGAGGATGCCAAGAAGATTATTGGAGCCAAAAAAGATTCACTCAGAAGAATGGCCATAACAGTCAATGAAGATATTCGTATATTTGTTCATGTCAAAAATTTCAGAACGTTAAACTTCCCAACATGATTTAACAAAGATTTGAAACAAATGATATTTGAAACGAAATTAGTTCATAGAGATATAGAAGTGGTAATGTTGAAACTTACCGGCATTCTCAGTTCCTCAGAGAGCAATATAAAATGTTACGTGAGGACTTTTATCAAAATTACATCTTGAAAACTGAGTATAACATTTCTGCCAACCCTCTTCATTTTTTGAAGTTCATCAATGATAAAAAGAAATCATCCAATCTCCCCTCTTATATGGTTTATAACAATAACTCTGGTGAAAATTCCGATGATAAAGTTAATTTTTTTTCAGACTATTTCTCGACAGTCTATGATAATACAAACATAAATCAAATTCCACATTTTACTTTTGAAAACACTGTTGACATTTGCACCTACACCATAGACATCAAATAAGTCATAGATTTAGTACATTCTCTACTTTGGAAACTATCATCTGGCCCAGATATATGAGATCCCTTTACACTTGATTGAACATTGCATTTACACTTTAGCAAAGCCCATTCACTACCTGTTCAACTTATCTCTCAAAAAAGGTACATTTCCCAGCTTTTGGAAACACAGTTTCATAAAATCCATCCACAAGAGTGGTTCACGGGATAACGTTAACAACTACAGAGGTATTTGTAAGCAATCAGAGTTACCAAAAATGTTTGATTGTTTGATTTCCAAAAAATAATCGTGGGACTTCAAAAATATTATAATCAACGAACAACATGGATTCTGCAGAGGTAGATCTACTACCACTAATTTATTGCTTTACCAAAATCATATCATCAACGCTCTGAAGAATAAACTGCAGGTTGACTTTTCGAAAGCCTTCGTTAGAGTCAACCACAGTTTACTACTTGCAAAACTTGAATCCTTGGGAGTTCAAGAAATATTTTAGGATGGATCAAATCCTATCTTAGTGATAGAGTCCAATATGTCAAATATGAAAGTTCAGTATTAGATCCAATTGAAGTTTCTTCAGGGGTACCCCAGGGATCTCATATGGGACCACTAATATTTAATATCTTTGTTAATGATCTTCCAAATGTTATCACTAACTGTTCCTTCCTATTATTTGCCGATTTAAAGATGTTCAGAAGAGTTCAATCCATATCTGATGCTGAGAGATTACAGTTTGACCTAAATAACCTTTCCAGGTGGTGTAATATTAACTTACTTAAGCTGAACTTGGGTAAATGTCAAAAAGTAACTTTTTCGAGAAATAACGAGGCTACTAATTATATTCATATGATCAACGACACAAACTTATCAAAGACCAACAAGATTAAAGATTTGGGGGTTATATTCGAAACAAAAATGAATTTCAAGAGTCACATAACAGAAATCTCATCTCGTGCACAAAAAATGCTGGGCTCTTCTCTTCGTTCAGCAAAGATTACCTATTGTGCCCAACTCCGGTCTATTCTTGAATACAGTTCTATTATTTGGTCGCCATGTTACAGAACTCTTGGAGAGTACTCAAAATAAATTCTTGAGATACTGTGGCTACAACTTGGGAATGAATAGAGATGAATACAATTATTCACAAATACTAAAAACTCTAAATTTGAATACTTTAACACATAGAAGACTGGAAATCGGTCTGGTATTCCCCCATTAAATTATCAATGGCAGTATTGATTGTCCTGAAATTGTTGAGCTTACCTCACTTTTTGTTAATGTTAGAAAAAATAGAAATAGTGACATTTTCAAGATTCCTTTTTGTAGAACAAATTATGGTCAAAACGAATCCCTTAACACAATACTGAAATCAGCAAACACTCACAACAACAAGCTTGAGCTGTTCGGTTCATCTTTACCCTCCTTTAGAAAAGCAGTAAAGAAAATTTATTTTTAATTTCAACATCTGTAAAATGTATACTTGTACATTCTTTTTGTAATAGTATAATAAGCTTGTCCGTTAATGAATAAATAAATGAATATTGAAACCTTACATTACGATGAGACAATGACTAATGGAGGAAGAGATGTAAGCAATCTATTTGCCGAATATTTTAATCGAAAATTCACCAAACGGAATTGTAGTGATAACTGAAGCTGTGCTGACTATACTCACATCTTCAAACGAAAATAAATCGTGCTGTCCAACCTTGATCTCCAGCATGTAAATGGCGTGTAAATGGTTAATTATTTTATGATTCCAAAAATTGAAAATATTACACGGTATTTCAATTGTTAAAAGCAATTTGAATTTTATTTCAGTGGTGGAATCTATCATGCGAGGGGATGTTGTTGGCATAACTCCAAGAAGATCAAGATCATCCGTCTTACTACAACAGAGTTCTCAAACACCCCAGCAGGTAAGAAAAACAAATTTTTGTTTTCTTCTGAATTTTGTACAATTGATCTGTTGAAAGAGCATGATAAACCGAATTAGACTACGACTACTACTAACCTTCAGTTTTCAACAAGATTTATATTTAAATTTTTAAAACGGGTGCGGCTTTATGGCATTTAGCTTTCGGACTGTGGTAGTGATTCCCAATATTAAAAGCATTCAAACATTCAAGAACAAATTTGTGAAAAACAATGTGAATGCCCTCTGGTATGTTCGTAAGTCATCGAAGTCAATATCAGCGAGACACCTACACAAACGGACACACACACGTGAGGGCACACGTCGTTGTGAGTGATCGTGTGGAGAGCGCATTTTTGGAATGTCATTGTTTATCGGTGGAGATTTCACGTTGCATTTTATTGTTATTAGAAAAAAAAAATTATGTCGATTTTTCAAAAAGTTATACGATTGTTAATTAACAATTTTTATCCAATCTCTGTTTTTACACAAGTCGGCATAAAAGTTTAAATAATCGACCTATAGATTTTTTGCTTCTTGGAGCCCTTCTTATATAAATACTTAACGAGATCACGTGATAAAATTTTATTAAAGTTTTATATTTTGTTTGTCATAATTTTTTTAAATGAACAGAAAATTTAATATTAAAAAAATGTTTGTCGACAAATGTTATTATACAGCTGTTTTTGCATCTAACAATGGCATTAATCAACGTAAGGAAAAAAAATCACTTCATTTGTTTAGAAATTGTTTATAAACAAATAGACAACTATAATATTTGAAAAAAATATTTCTTACCATTTTATTGTCAAGACAAAATTATGATTGAATGAAAAACCTTAAATAATATTTTAATTGTTTATAATCGTTTTTTTATATTTCGTTTGTTTAAATAATTAATTAAGAAATTTGTTTCTCTTTAAAAATCATAATTGGCATTTCTCTATAGGTTAACAAAAATATTTTTTTTCATGAATATTAATTCCATTGTTTATTATATATAAAGATATTTGGCACCAAACAAAATTGTCTGGTTCACAGCTTTATTTTCAATAAGTTATAAGTCAAAAAAAGTACGAAAATGTAAAAAAAACGAAATTTTATAAACAAATGCATGTAACAGCTTATTAGCAATATTTACAAACTTGGATTTGTATACATTTCAAAAATATTTGTAATCACCTATATGCAAATAAATATAACAAGTAACTTTCGAGTACAAAATACAATACAACAGAAAAAAAAAATTGATTAATCCTTCACAAAAATGTCCTGAATGTCCAATATTGTATCTCTTATAATTTAAAAGTTATATCAATTTGATTACTATCGTTTCGGGCGTCCATCGTCTTAATGTATTCAAAAGGTTTTCACGACGTTTCGAATGCTTGTATCTGCAATCGTCTTCAGGTGAATTCTGACAAGTTTAGGTGCTACTTACCAATTTATATGACTGTCGGCGCAATGATGCGTGCAATTCCTCCATGTGCAGCGGTGCGTGTAATTTCGCGCGGTGTGGTGGTGCGTGAAGTTTCGCGCCTCTGCAGCCCGCCAGGAAGAGCAATCAGGGGTTTCCATACGTTCTAGATCTCAACGCTTGGTTGACTAAAGGCGTTATTGGCTTCGATGTAGGCGGCCTCTTTGAACTTTCGTTTGAACCAATGCTCTATGTAGAACACTTGCGTCGTCCCATAGAACTCGATGGTGCTCAGTCCAGGCGTGGTCAGCGATTCCCGATTTTGATGTTTCTCCACGTTGAGTCCATTTCTTGTGCTCATCCAATCTTACCGATAACGGTCTCTTTGTCTCTCCAATGTAGGAATCTCCGCATTCACATGGAACTTCATAAGTGCAATTCTTACTGATTTCATTTTTGTTGTCAGGTTTGGTCTTGGTCAGGATACTCCGCAAAGTACTGCCGAATTGGAAGCAGCTCTTGATGTTGAACTTGTTTCCGATCCTTCTGATCTTCTCGGAGACACCTCTGTTACGGAAGGCAGATCACTGTGCTTTGTTGTTGCTCTTCGGATGTCTTCGTTCTCCGGAGTTGTTTCAATACTTCTTCTAGGAGTTTTTTGGGCTATCCATTCCGGTGGAGGTCCTCTCTGACGTGGTTTAATTCGGCATCTAGTGACTCCACGTCGTTGCATATGTGCGTCGCTCTCTCTACCAATGTTCTCACGATCCCTCTCTTCGTCGAACTCGGATGGTTGGAGCTGTAATCAAGTTACCAGATCGTCTACAACCTTCAAACAAACGTTATATCAATTTTTCACTTGAAAAGGAGCTGTAATCAAGTTACCAGGGTATCGTGTAATATTTAAAAAAATTATCAAAATTAAAGTTTATTTGGGTTTTTTTTTAATCATCATTTTGTCTTGACAATAAAATGGTAAGAAATATTTTTTCAAATATCATACTTGTCTATTTGTTTATAAACAATTTCTTAACAAATGACGTGTTTTTTTCTCCTACTTTAATTAATGCCATTGTTAGATGCAAAAACATATGTTTGTCGCAAATGGATTAGTATCGTTAGATTCGTCAAAAAATCATTTTTTCGGAAAGTGCCTGTCAAAAAATGGCTGCCATTTGAAAAATAATAGTTAGACACGAAAGTGTAATTTTGCCAACTTGTCTTATTCCTATCTATCATACTAGTCACTGAAACTTTGCGATTGTATTTTTCTGGCATCACCTGAGGGTCTCAGATTAGTTTACGTCCGATCATGCATAATTAAAAGTGACTCTAAAAAACTGAAGTAAACGTAAATTTTTTTTAAAATGTCACATTTTGATCCAGAATTGTCTCAGAAATCCAAAAATGTTACAATATACAGGGTGTTCCGTTTAAAAATTCAAAATCCGAGCCATTTCCGGTGAAACCGGAAGTAACCGGAAAGTGCAAAATATGCGCAAACTCTCCTCTTTACCATTTACCTATACCAAATTTCGGTAAATATCCAGTTACACCACACATGCACTCTGAATATGGGAAAAATACTTTTCTTACGTGTTTTTGCCTGAACACGAATCCGGAAGAAAAATGCGGCGGTCTCATACCGTTCCCGAGTTACAGCACTTTTGCAAAAAAAAATTACCTCATTTTCAAGCACCGTTTTCTCGCACAAAAATCACTTAAAATGCCTCCTTCTTTTCACCAGCATATACAATACACCCTAAATCACTTATTTTCGGCACAACTTTGCACAAAATATCGTCGTTTTTATCGAAAAAAATCCTCCTTCTTACACAGTTCCAAATAAATAATATTCGTTCCTTTGACAGAAGACATTTAGTAACTTTGCCTTATTTTTCATGTTGGTGATAAGTGAATCACCGCCAACTTTTCGAATTCATGTATGTGTGCAATTGTTGTGGGCGGTGATTCATTTATTACCAACATGAAAAATAAGGCAAAGTTACTAAATGTCTTCTGTCAAAAGTATGACAGTTGTTGATTTGGAACTGTGTAAGAAAGAGGATTTTTCGATAAAACACGATATTTTGTCAAAGTTCCAAAATAATGATTTAGTATTGTTTATGCTGGTAAAGAGGCATTTTGAGTGATTTTGCGAAAAACGAGTAACTGAATGATTTTTCAAGTGCTGTAACTCGGGTACGGTATGAGACCGCCGCATTTTTCCGGATTCGTGTTCAGGAGGCAAAAACACGTAAGAAAAGTATTTTCCCCATATTCAGAGTGCATGTGTGGTGTAACTAGATATTTACCCAAATCTCATTTTGATACACCCAATATTCTAGAAGTTAGGACTTGTCTAATAGATTCGTTGACACCCGGTATACAATTTTTGACATATTTGACTTTACGCACTAGTAAAAAAATTAAAACTTTACGCACTCCGTAGCGTGCTTAAAGTACGAACTTCACGTACGTTAGTACAAAAAAGTGTTTTTTTTACACGCTTTATATTAGCTTCACTTGTATGTTTGTTTGTTTGTTTGTAACCGACTCCTTTGGGCACGATTTTGACCCCCTTCCAGATGTCCGAATGATTTGAAATTTGGCAGGTGTACATAATTCCGGTGACAATGCATTAAGAATTTTATGTGTGAAAAAAAAACAAAATGGCGGCTCCAATATGACGTTCGAGTTTTGTGATTATGGTCTGATTCGCTTCAAAATTGGTATCTCAGAAATTTCGTGGTCGGAGATTATGATTCTTTTGTAGAAATTGAAAAATTCAAGATGGCGGCTTTAAAATGGCGGCCGAGTTTTGTGATTATGGTCTGATTCTATTCAAAATTGGTATTTGGGGGTTTTTGGGGTCGAATATCATGATTCTTCTGTAAAAATTGAAAAATTCTAAATGGCGGCCGAGTTTTGTGATTATGGTCTGATTCTATTCAAAATTGGTATGTGGGGATTTTTGGGGTCGGAGATTATGATTATTTTGTCAAATTCAAAGGATTCAAGATGGTGGCTCCAAAATGGCCGCGAGTTTTGTGATTATGGTCCGATTCTATTCAATATTGGAGAATAATAGTTAAAAAAAAATAATAATAATAGTTTGAAAAAAACTAAAAACACGCGTTAATAGAAAACTAAACTAAAAAGTTTAAAGTAAATAACAGTTTTAAAAAAACTAAAAATCCCGCTTTTATAGAAAACCAGACTAAAAAAATAGAAAATAAGAAAAAAAATTATTTTATTCAAAAAAAGGGGAAAATTAAACACCCGTTAATAGAAAACTAAACTAAAAAAAATTTTACCATGCACCCCACGCTTTTTTTAAATAAAATAAATTTTTTTTTTATTTTCTATTTTCTAGTATGGCTTTCTATAAAAACGTGTTTTTTATTTTTTTTTGAACTATTATTTTTTCAAATAACCGCAAAATATATCACCCGTACTAACAAATCCATTCTTCCGAACCCAGCAGGTGTAACGGTACACAGATCAAGCACCGAGAACGCATCGTGATCGTCGAGAGAAAGAAGAAAGACGAAAGAAGGTCAACAACCGTTTGTTAAAATTATCTAGTAGCCGCCGGTTATTAGACGTTGAACAAGTGCGACTCCGGACTTTTTACAGATAGAGAGAGATGACAAAAAGCGTGAGTAATGCGGACCCAAACAAAACAAGTTTTACTCTCTTGCCGGCGCCATCGGGCCGTGTAGTATGGCAGCGGTTTAATAACGCGATTTTAATAACGTAACAATTGAAATGCAGGAAATGAGTCAAGGTTTTTTTCATTATCAACCATCTAGCTCTTTTGCGTGGTTTGATTGGAATATCTCACGCTTTCAAAATTCTATTACAGCGGTTATTTACGATGAATTCTCTCTGGACAGAATATACAGTGCGGTCCATAGGTATGGAATAAATTCATTTTTAGCGTGATTATGTATTTTATTTATGTTTAAAAAAACCTGAAACAGGTCGATTTCTATTGTCAATTTGACAATTTAGAGTATTAAAATATTACCCCCTCTGAATTATGAGCACCCCCTCAAAAAATTTAAATGAGGAGGAGGGTCCCTTGTTCGAAAGGGATTTTTGTTCTTGGTTCAGCAATATTGAGTTTTTCAAATTTGGTGCAATTATGACTGAGAAAATTTATTTTGAAAATGTAAAATTTTGATACTTTACGTATAATGAAGGAAATAATGTCACATGAGTTTAGGAAGTATTTTTTCAATTCATTTCACAATCAAATTAAATGTTCAAAATGACCACCATTCACCTTTTGACAATGAGCAAGTCGATCTTGGAATTCTGGTACAACATTTTGTAGGACCTCAGGGGTTATGTTGTTAATTTCTTCCGTTATCCTAACTTTTAAATATTGTCTGGTCTATTGAAATATACTTTTGATTTTAAATAACCCCCAAAAAAATAATCAGGTATTTTCTTATCTGTTTTGCTAAACGTCAAGTAAAAGTCGTTCAAGACACCAAAAAAGTATGCACAAAACCAACATAAATAATGTAGACTACAGTTATTTTGATATTTATAAGTTGCTGACACACGTCAGTGTATTGAAAAATATGTGTGTGTATTTGATTTAACTATGGCTCATTTATCCGAAACTCAAAGAATATACATTTTACTTATGATTGGATGCGGTAATAAAACAAGAACTCAAAAGGAAGTTTGTGAAATGTTTAATAATAAATACCCTGGTCAACACGTCTCACAGTCTACAGATAGCAAAATAGAAAAAAAATTTCGTGAAAACTAGACATGTGAAAACTATTCAGAAACCAGGTAGAAATGTTAAATTGGATGAGGAAAAAAGTTAGATGTAGGGTGAAGTGGGGTAAGTGTAATCAGAAAAACGATAGTTACACTTTAAATTTGAATATCAAGATACCCAACAGAGATATGTTTCTGATTTTTTACAGTACCTATCTAATTGTTAAATAACTGAAGTAATTTATTTTTTTCTACTAGGCATAGTGAATTTTTTATAAACAAAAATAATAAGTGCTAGAGTATTTGGGGCAAGTGTAACAAAGTAAAAATTATGCAGTTTCACCAAAAAAAAAATTATCCTAATAGCTCAATCCATAAGGACGTTATAAGCTTTTTTGTGGAATGTATACAATTCGCCTGTTTGTCTTAGAAACGTTTATTGAAATATGTGAACATAACAAACTTTACACTGTAGTTTTTTCTTTTTATTTCACATTATATGTAGCGAAGGATACTGGAAAAATTAAATCTCCTCTTCGTCCTAAATTTGGATCGGGTAAAACTAACTCGATGTCTGATGCAGACACTGAGTGATGGTCAATTTGTTCAGGCCAATGAAAAATCGATTGTTGCGAGTTTTGGTGGATTTTTTCAGAAACATAATCAAAGGTTGTGATTTGTCATCAAAGGCTGTTATTTGACCAACATAAAAAATATATTTTTCTTTCCTTTAAATGAGACCAGAACCCAATTTCCGACATCAGGTTGTTTCAAGTCAGTGAGTAACAATTCGTCTTGTTTATGGGCTTCCACTTCTTCATCTAACCTTTGTGAATACGTTGCAAAATCTTCCTCTTCCGACTCACTGTGGCTCTGAATTTGGGTTTCGTCCTCTTCATCATATATTTTTTTCTTTTTTATTTTTTTTTTGTTTCTCCTCTTGATAATTTCAGCTCCAGAAACTACTCTTTTTCGTTTCTCTTTCTCATGAGGTCTGGGGGATTGTCTTACGGTGTCTAGGAACGAATATTCGAATGACACATTCTTTTTACTTGGTCCTGCAATCGGCTCTGGTTCTTGAAGTGGTTGGGTAAAAAACAGGTAGAACAGGTAAAAATATGAAGTGACAAAAATGAAATTTCCGACATCAGGTTGTTTCAAGTCGGTGAGTAACAATTCGTCTTGTTTATGGGCTTCCACTTCTTCATCTAACCTTTGTGAATACGTTGCAAAATCTTCCTCTTCCGGCTCACTGTGGCTCTGAATTTGGGTTTCGTCCTCTTCATCATAATATTTTTGGGTTTCTTTTTTCTTGTTTCAAATTTTTTCTTTTTTGCTAGGTCTTTTGCTTTCTTTGATTCAATTTTTGCTTTTCTTTTTTCTTCTTTATCTTGCTCTGCTTTTTTTATTTTTTCTTCTTTATCTTGCTCTGCTTTTTTTATTTTTTCTGTATTTTCCTGTGCTGTGATAATTTCAGCTCCAGCAACTACTCTTTTTCTTTTCTCTTTCTCATGAGGTCTGGGGGATTGTCTAACGGTGTCTAGGAACGAATCTTCGAATGACACATTCTTTTTACTTGGTCCTGCAATCGGCTCTGGTTCTTGAAGTGGTTGGGTAAAAAACAGGTAAAACAGGTAAAAATATGAAGTGACAAAAATGAAATTCTAGGCTGGGGCAAATGTAATCACTGATTATATTTACCCCAGTCTTTGTGATTACACTTACCCCATATATATTTTTTGATGGGGTAAACGTAATCGCGACTATGTTTCTTTTTGTTGGCATCCAAATCGAAATCTGACAGCAGAATCCGATTCCTTATTGGAAATAATCTGAGGAAGCAAAATACCACAATCTTATTGAATTATTTGTATTAGCAATATGAAATTAAAAATAACAATCGATACTCGCACAACAAGTGATAATACAGGGTAATATATAAATAACTAACATATTCAACTAGGACCTGAAAAGGATTAAAAACATAATATAAAGGCAAAAAATGAGTCACACATTCAAATTTTAAATAGAAAAAAATTAAAAACGATAATACAAAAATTAGGGAGTGCCCAATTACACTTGCCCCATGATTACGCTTACCCCACTTCACCCTACCTATATACTGTTAGCGATTGAGGAAAATCCGCATATGACAAGTAGACAACTTGCCGCCGACAATGATGTAAGTAAATCATCGATATTGAGAGCTCTTTACCATCCTTATAAAGTTCAGTTGGTCCAGGAGTTAAATGAGGATGATCCTGATAGAAGGCAACAATTCTGTGAACTGGTGATGGACAGAATGGAAGCAGATTTGCAGTTCATAAACAAAATCGTTTTTTCTGATGAAGCTACTTCTCATTCAAATGGAACGGTCAATAGACAAAACTGTAGATATTGGAGCAGAGAAAATCCTCATTGGATGTGTGAGGCTCACACACAATATCCTAAAAAAGTGAGCGATTGGGCTGGTATCTTTAACAACAAAATTATTGGCCCTTATTTTTTTGAAGGCACAGTTAATGGTGAAGGCACAGTTAATTGATACTTTTTCCTAATGTTAATGATCCAAATGCAATAGATAGATCAATTTGGTACCAACAAGTTGGAGCTCCACCGCATTACAAACGTATTGCTAGAGATTATTTGAACGAAGTTTTTCCCAATAGATGGATTGGAAGACGTGGAACGATTGAATGGCCGCCTAGATCCCCCGATTTGACTCCTCTCGATTACTTCTTATTTGGTTATTTAAAATCAAAAGTATATTTCAATAGCCCAGACAATATTGCAGATTTAAAAGATAGGATAACGGAAGAAATTAACAACATATCCCCTGAGGTCCTACAAAATGCTGTACGAGAATTCCAAGATCGTCTTGCTTATTGCCAAGAAGGGAATGATGGTCATTTTGAACACCAAATTCAATTGTAAAATAAATTGAAAAATAGTTCCTAAATATTATGTGACATTATTTCCTTCATTCTACGTAAAGTATCAAAGTTTTACATTTCAAAATACATTTCCTCAGTTATGATTGCACCAAATTCGAAAAACTCAATATCGCTGAACAGAGAATGAAAATCCTTTTCGAACAAGGTGCCACACGACCCCCCTTCTCATTGAAATTTTTTGAGGGGGTGCTCATAACTCAGAGGGGGTGCAAGAAGGGGGTAGTATTTTCATACTGCGAATTGTCAAATTTTTACTTCAAAATTTTCAGGAAAAACAAGTATTGGTGATAAATTTGAACGGATCACGGATCAAATGGCGTACACGGAAATAACATGAACACCCTGCGTACCACGTAGCGTGTTTAAATTCCACATACTTTTTATTTTCAGATTCCGACTTGTAAGTCGAAATTCCAAATTGTAACTCGGAATTCTAAATTGTATCTCGGAATTCCGACTTGTAACTCGGGATTCCGACTTGTAACCCGCAATTCCGACATAGAAGTCAGAATGTCAGAACAATGAAAAAAGTAGTATTATGATTGCACTACTGAAGATATGCTATGAATAACATCATTCGGTTCGGTACCGTCAAACGGGGTGATCATCTGGGGTGAAGTGGATCAAGGGTACATTCTTTTAGATATTCCCTTGTATAACCGAATCGGGCAAGTATTGTAGCGCCAAACGCAGTCGACGCGTCAGTAGAAACCACCAGAGTTGTTTGTTGTTGGGTGACGAATACAGTATCGGAAAACATTTATCTGGGGTACGGACAGAAATTTACATGAGTAACAAGGATCGCAATGATATGATAATACCACATAAACAAGAGAGACGCACTGCTGTGCACCCCTCCTGTCACCCCACACGACACATTAACTGACCACGTGGCAATGCTACACAGCGCACAGCGAATCGACTCATTTCTTGCCGAGCCTTGGTTGCGAAAACAAAAGACTGTGACAATTTATTACCTTTTGAAACATGCCGCCTATTTATACAACCGCAGAGAAAGTACAGATCGTTAAGTGGTACTTTGGGGGTAATTCTGTACAAGATTCTAGAAATCTATTCATGGTGGCTTTTGCAGATAGACCTGTACCTACGGAAGCGACTGTCCTTTCAATTATTAATAAATTTCAGAATTTTGGGTGTGTGGCAGCACATTGCAGAAAATGTTGTCCCACAAATCCACCACCGCATCCTAGACAAATACCCGAGGAACGGGAAATGAGGGAAACACAAGTGTGTGCATTGGCAGAAACGACACCTTGTTCGAGTAGACAGATCGCCGACGAAGTGAATTTGAATGAAAGAACTGTAAGGAATATTTTGAAGAGAAACGGTTATCATTGTTTCAAAGTCAAGACCACACAAGAACTTTTGCCTGGAGACCATTTCAGACGTATGGAGTTTTGTGAAACGATGGTCGAAAAATGCAATAGGGCATTTCGTGTACATGATGACTTTCTAAAGAAGGTGTTATTTACCGATGAATCATCCTTCTCAATTCATCGAAAACATTACCCATCCGTAGTACGTTATTGGTCTCGTAAAAATAAACATTTGAGTATTGCTGTGCGGACACAGTACCCAAGAAAATTAAATGTGTGGATGGGACTTCTAGGCGATCACGTCATAGGCCCATTTTTCATTGGAGGGAATTTAAATGCACCAAAATATTTGCAACTTTTGCAAAATCAAATTATTCCTGCAGTTCGCGCTCTTCCGATTGACTTTAACGACGTGTGGTTTCAACAAGATGGTTGTCCTGCCCACAATGCAGGCACGGTGGTTACATTTTTGAATCAATTATTTCCCGATCGGTTTATTCGTACGCGAGGTACAATCAACTGGCCACGTCGATCACCAGATGTAGCACCTCTCGATTTTTATTTCTGGGGCATGCTAAAATCGGAGGTATATCGGCATGAGTTCGAACGAACCACCAATTTAGATGAACTGAGGGAAAAAATTATTCAGTTGTGCTCAGGTAACACCAGTTACCCTTGCGGCTACCAGGACAGAATTGTACAATAGATACGGCTATTGTTTGGCCCAAAATGGTGGTTTGTTCGAATATTTAATAAAATAATTCCGTACACAAAATATTTAATTTGGTTTGTCTTTTCTTGTAAATATTTTTTTTCTTTCCATTCAAGAAATAATTGTTTTTCTGTTAGAAATAAGTTTCTTGTTTTTATTCTTACAGAAATATCGTTTGCTTTTGTTTATGTTTAAGAATTTTCTTTTGTTTTCGCGGCCACCACGGCACCAAAGATATTTTGATCTACCTGTCGTCCGACAGATTAGATTGAATCAATGATTCAGTTTAATTTGTTCAAATTATCTGATGTGAAATTATCGTAAAAAATGCTTCTTCATTGCAGCGCACACATAGGTACTCCCGACTGCTGCTGGTATGATACTGACGTCCTGAGCTAACCGTATAGGTATAGGTTAGGTAGGTCTCTCTGGAAAATATATTATTTATTTGACATAAAATACGTATATCTTCAAAAGTTTGAGAAAAAACTATTCCACAAGGATGATTCCTTAATTTGTAGTTCTGTGGTAGTGACAGATGCATAAGATAGTCTTCCCAGAACAGGTCTGAACTCGATTTGTTTTGATACCGTGGCTCGTTTGTCTAGTTTTTTTTTTTTGCAAAAATGCATTTTTTTGTAACAATGTTGCCTTTTATGTTTAGTTGTAGGATTGTGAAACTGATTACTACAATAACTTTGAGGTTATGTATATCAGTCACTAAAACAAGTTTTTTTTGTCTATCCGGTCATCCCGGATATTTATATGGTCCAAAACTATTGCGTAGGGGAAAATATGTTTTTCAACATGTAGGAAACTATTGTTTAGAATAGGCAAGATAGTTTTTGTTAGGTTTTCTCGTTTTTTGGATTTGTTCCTATTTTCATATCCAAAGAGGGAAAATGTATGAGTTTTGTTACTTTTTCGTTTTTCGTAATTCATTAGATTTATATTTTTTTATGTCTCGCAAATAGCGATGTAAACTGTTGAAGGCTGAAATAATAGTATGTTATTTAACGAGCGGTAATGTAGGTCATAACTCACGCAGATGAAGTTTGCAGCACGAGCCGCAGGCGAGTCTTGTAATTCATCAAGTGACTTATGACCATTACCGCAAGTTGAATACTATACTTTATCTACGACTATAACAATAAATACTAAGATACAAGTACAGGGAAAGAACTTTATTCACAAATGTTAATAGTTACCTATAACAATGCTATACAAATTTTAATTGTAATAACTGATTTTTTTTATTAATAAAATTAATTGTAAAGTTTGAACAACCAGTAAACTGAATATGTGGGACTGAATTATGCAAGTTTATTGTTTCATATTGGGTTTGTTGCATATATGTTGTTGATGTACTAACTGGTTGAGGTGTTATAGAACTTATATTTTATTTGCAGTATCTGTCTTATTCTTTTCGGAATCATCAACGTACCCTCAGCCAGAGTAGTTGATCGCCAACTGCCATGGCGTTTCAGTGCCGTTATATCCCCTCCAATATCTACTAACAAAGTTGCCGACTAGCGGCGAAAACAATGCCTTGTATATAAATTACAGTGTGGTAATTTTAAAAATGTAGCAATGTTTTTCCCCATTGCTCCAAATTTATTACTGCCAATTCTTTGTGAGTGATATTTTACATTTTGAAATTTAAAGAATAATACCGTTTGCGATATATCAGTAGAACGAAGATTTAAATATTTCTTAACTATGGTATACTTTTCCCAATATCAATTGCAGAAGCATAAAAAAGTCTTGCGGCAAAATCCTGTGAGCAGCAGTGGCGGAGATAACTAATTTTATTTAGATATTTTAAGATTTTAAAAATACTTCATAAATATTGAAAAATGAAAAAAAATTAAAGACAAGCTTTTATTTATACAAATACATTAAGAAAGAAAAATAATTTCTCCCATTGTTTGATGTAGGATATTATTATATCCTAAAACGTATTTCGATCGGCACACACCAAGACCATAGACGCTACTGGTTTTTAATCTTTCAGAGCTATTAAAACACAAATATAACGCGTGATTTATGACCTCCCATTGTAGAGACACACCTGCCAGCATTGATGGTCCGACTCGATTGGCCCAGACGAATCGGTTGTTACAAGAGACAGCAGTCACTCGAGTCCACGTTGACTATCGGCTCTTTTGATATACCGTTTGCCGACGGAAAATGTTTACGAGTAGTACAGATTATTTTTCGTTCCGTTTCTTCGCATGTACGCTCGTGTTAGCGAAGTGAGTTTTCATTTGCTCCCTATAGAAACAGCTTCTGCAATTGATATTGGATGGACTATATGAAAATTTCTCGTACCAGTGAATTTTCTGGCAATTTTTGTTTTTGTATTTGGTACACTGACCATAAAAATAGATCCATGATCATCTAAATCTGTAATTTGCATAGAGTGCAATTCTGCTCCACGACAAGCACCCATAATGTGCATTATTAATGCATCCTAAAATAAATTATGTAATTGACTAGATGATAAAAACGATTGAATATTGTGAGATCTACTACCTTGGTCGCCAGATATTTCTCATCAGGAGCTTCATTTATGAAATTATTAAATTGTTCTGGCCTGAAAGTTTTTGCCTTTTTAGCTACATGGTTCTCTGATTGACGTTTAAGAAACGCGCGTAATTTCAAATAATTCTCATATTGATTCCATTATTTATGTTGAGTGTGCATGAAGTAGAAAGTCCATAGGGACGATGCTTTATATTTAGTACTAAGTTCACTAAAATATGCCACCTTGATATTCGGTTCGTAAATAATTCCAAGAATCTTTTCCGATTTATTATAGTGAGTTATAGTAGTGAGTTATTATAACTCACGTTGTTTGTTTATAAATACTATTGATTGCTCAAAAGCAGTTGAATAATCAATATATAATTTGATAGGAGTAGATAAAGTCTTTAAAATTCACTGAGTTCTTTTAATAATTGATGTTTTGATACGATATTGGGCACAAAATTCACCCTTGAGGCGCAGTATGCTAACAATTTTATTTTTTGTGATCCGCTTCACTTCATTGTTATGCTGAAGTGGATTTAACATGAATTTAAAGGATAAATAATAGCAATGATTGAGGGCCGAACAATATGCTTTTTGTAGAGCTAAAGAGTAAGGCTTTAACATATATTTTTTTTCAGATTTTTTTTCTGCATAATAAAGCTGACATATTTATGCAATACGTTAAATTTTGATCCGCTTCACCCCGTTTGACGGTATTTCTAAGAAATAAAGGTACGGGTATGGGGGTACGGACTTTCATGCTTCAAAGCTCGACTAAACTTGACCCTTTTTTTTATAAGATTATTGGATTCACGTTCAACACCAAATACAATCCCACTCAACTAAATTTTGCTTTTCTCACCGTGCTTATCTATCTTTATTTTCAATTGTCTGTGAAACTATAATAGTCATTTTGTGCAACTGCCCCAACTTCTCGCCTTTGCTCATATCATTTCATCATTGTGAATTATTCTGTTATTTATTCTGTCACTGCGGATTTTTCATCTGATTCTTTTTCCGATCTATTTTCACATGATGATAATCAACTCTGAATGATTTCATCATCGTATGTTGTAATAATAGTACTAGTTATTTGTTGTAATAGAATGCCCAGACTATTCAGTGAAGAGCGGTGTGGAGTTCTTTGGACCGCCTTGCTAGTTTCAAGCAAAGTTTTAGAAATTGTGAATTTGAATGGACGCCAGAATTTTTATTTAAACTAGGACAAAAATCCAAATTCCCCATTCAATAATGATTGCAAATCATATAACTTTCCTTCTGTAAATACCTACAGCAATAAAACAAATACCAATTTATAACAATCTATTTACAAAATTTACATTTTCCAATTCCTTAACATTTGAATGCAAAATTTATTTTCAATTCCAATGTAAGAAAACTAATATTGTTTTGTTTGCTGAATCTGTCGGTTTTTCGATGTCGATGTACCTTGATTGTATTTTCTTTGTCTAGCACTTAGCTAGACTTTACGAAGTGGTTTGGCTCGCAATCAGGGTGTACTTATAGCTGCTGGGCGACCGATCAGGTGAACACAAACATCAGCTTCTGGTCCATCGAGTGTGTTCTCAGCGATTTAACATGAAAAACAATATTGTTTGTGTCAGAATTCGATATACAAAAATTCTACTTCTTGAAACTTGGAATATTTTCAATGCACTCCTCAACTCATTGTTGTTACAATTGAGTGTAATCTCATCAAGAGATTATTACTTAAAATTAATTGAGTATACAAATGAGTAATATCCAATACTGAAATTGAAGAATTATTTTTAATAATTCTTATGAATTAATAAAAATTGATCTTTGCTTTATATATGGAAAAGATGATTTTTTCTCTGATGTTGAGCAGCCAAGATAATTCGTTATGAACAATTAAAAATCAGAATATGACACAATCAAGTTTGTTGAATTTGATTTACGAAAATGAATTTCAGCGATATTCAAGAAATGTATAGGAGAATAAATGTTTGACCAGCCGTCAAATACTTCTTCAAAAAGGTTTCTAAAAATTCAAAGAAAATTCCAAATTTATACATGAAATATATACATATATATATATATATATATATATATATATATATATATATATATATATATATATATATATATATATATATACATATATTCACACATATATATGATCACTTCAACCACATCAAAATCACAGCTCGGTGATTATTGTCACCAAATAGGGAACCATATCAAATATATATAAAAACTCATGGAAATATATATATTGTTGTTATGTTATGCCAGTTATAAGTTTTAAAAGAAAAAAAAACACAAAAAGAATAATTAATAAATAGTTATTAGTTTCAAGAGATTGTTTTACATAATTTTGGAAGTTCTATTTATTTGTAAGCCTATGTATAATATGGATAGATAAAAATGTCAAAATACTATAACACAATTTCATACACTGTCATAATGATTATAACCCATAATTGGTAAAAAGACAACAAAAAGTCTAGATTTACAAAATTTTCATGAATAAAAAGTGATCAACACATTTATAAATTTGAAACATACAGTATATGAAATTGTAGCTAACTAAAAGTAGCCAATGGTGGAACAGAAAACTTCTTGATGAGAATAGCCAATCAGGGAATAGATGGTCATATGGAAAATTGGAAATTGTGAGAGAATAACAACGGGGTGATGTCATAAACAATTATTATTGAAATTTGTACATAGTAATAAGAATGGGAAAATAGTTGTATATATAAATTATATAAGATGAATCCAAACAGTAAAATGTGACAATTTGGTGCGCGAATACAAACATTCAATTGAAAAAGAAGAGGGAAAATTGGTATCCAAGGGAGCAACAAACAAAGCCACAGGAGATCGAAAATAAATTTACAAGAGAATGCCACGCAACATTTTGGGAGAAAGAAAAATGAAATAATCCCAACAGTAGAAGAAAAAAACCAATATTACCTTAATTATACAACATATCCAAGTGTCCAAAGCTGATTTCTGCATCTGTATGGTTCCTGATTTATGGTATTGGAGTTCCTGATAGAGCTTGGAGTGAGAAGGGATCCAGTTTCAGGGCATATCTTGAACACCGTCATTTCCAGCCAGGTATAAAAACTTTTAATAGTGCACATCCGGTCCTGAACAATTTCACAAATAACGTATCTCATATCTGAAGAACTTTATTTCACTTTATTCTGAACTATAATAGAAAAATTCACTCTCAAGGAAAAAGTGAGGTTCTGTCTATCTATCCATGATTTGATTTTAATGATTATCCGTGAATATTTGTAGATTCACATTAGTATAAGTTATTTCTCGTAGGCCAGGTAAAATGAAGTCTTCCTGAATAAAGGAAATAATTGCTTTTTGATACTTTGTTGTTTGTTTTCTTACAATGATCAACAATCATAACAATGACCATTGAATAAACTGAAATTAGACAGCAGTGGCTAGTGGCTCTATTGCCTGAACCGGCTATCTGAGGTAAGAGGCGTACCAACTGTTGCTTAGCCGTGGTGAGAAAAGTGATAACAATTGGCAGCAGCGTGACGAGAGAACAGTGACGTTCGCTAGCAATTATTATTACAGCATACAATACATATACAGGGCGAAAATATCTATCTATATCATATCAATTTGGCTCACAAAGAATAGCAAAAACTATTAGCAATCTTATTATATAAAAACATTTTTTTTCAAATATCATTACATAATAATATATATATATATATATGTTTTCTCCAACTATATCATACCAAATACAGCGTAAGTGATATCATATATTTGTGAAACCCACATTAAATCTCAATAAAGCCCTGTCAGGACAAGCAATCCAACCTGAAAAGACCGAACACCGATATTTCAATTCAATCGGACATACCACATGTGGCATTTCATAATTCTAACAAAATTCTTCAAAAATATATAGTGAACGACACTGCTATTTTTAGTCAGATTGACCTAAATAAATCTAATCAGTTTTCTTAAACAAAATGCGTAGATAACTTCAGATACTTCTTTTGTGAAAAATTATCTGACGTTCTCTTGAAAATTATTTGAATGTGACATATTTAAAATATCTTTAGTCCAAACATCACGTACCTCCTTGACATACACTATTCACTGATTTGAAATCATATTCGCGGAGAAAAGAAAATGCTCTATTTAATAAATTATTTCAACATGACATATTCTACTCCATTAATTAATGGCCGACGAGCTTCAGAAAACCATATATCTTGTAACGAATTTTTCGTTACTTCCTTATACATAACCAATTTCTCATAATGTTTCCGGTTATCCTTGCGGTCGTACGGGTCAGTAGTCACTGCTCAGATGTCAGATCACAGTGTGACCGTGACATTTCATTTTCGTGTCGATCGGATTTATCGAGCGCGTGGTTTTTCCAAGTGTTTTTAAATAGAGAAAAACCCGAGAATGGTTTTTTTTAAACAGGGAATTGGTGATTTCGTCGAACCGAAAGGATAATCGTTCTCTTTCTTGATTGGAACGTCGAGATAGGCAGGTGGACTGAGTGAATTGATTTTGGTATGTACAATCTATAAGTTAAATAAGTTTCACTGCTGGAGTTTAGTTGAGCTTTATCTTGCAATTAATGTTGTAGCTGATTAGCATTTTTTTTTTGGTATTTTTATAAATCATTCATTTACATATTTTGATTCCTATCATCTTCTTCGCATGATATATACCACGGAGGGAACCCATCTACAGAGACAGAAGGACTAGTAACCTGGGAGGTCTTACAGCACATCCATATCAGCACTGGTCCGTGAAGATCAAATAAATTCACGCCGATAAGGGGGTCTAAAACCAACTATAGAACCACCCACGACCATCTTCATCGTAACCGCTGAAACCAAGTTCCTCCTAGAACCGCTGAGACCAGCTTCAAGAAACTAGCCTTCATCTCTCTTACTCAAGAACTCCGAAGGTATATCCGTGAATTCTAATATTACAAGCATAAGGAAAAAGAAGAAAATGCTAATCAGCTACAACATTAATTGCAAGATAAAGAGAATAATATTACTCAACTGAACTCCAGCAGTGAAACTTATTTAACTTATAGATTGTACATACCAAAATCAATTCACTCAGTCCACCTGCCTATCTCGACGTTCCAATCAAGAAAGAGAACGATTATCCTTTCGGTTCGACGAAATCACCAATTCCCTGTTTTTAAAAAAAAACATTCTCGGGTTTTTCTCTATTTAAAAACCCTTGGAAAAACCACGCGCTCGATAAATCCGATCGACACGAAAATGAAATGTCACGGTCACACTGTCAAAAGTCGATCTGACATCTGAGCAGTGACTACTGACCCGTACGACCGCAAGGATAACCGGAAACATTATGAGAAATTGCTTATGTATAAGGAAGTAACGAAAAATTCGTTACAATCTTAATTGCCGAAAGATCAGAAAAAGGGACGAGAATCCCATGTACATCGCCTTAAATATCATCGTACTGTCAGATTCTTTGCGACAGTTCTTCTTTCCTAGCCGTAATGATTGTTCCATTACCCACGGTTAGATGTCGCTAAGATTTTCAATAGGGAAGCGAATGAATCTCGAGCATAGAGCATATCAATAAGAAATGTAACAGATATATCGTTACAATGGAAAACTGACGAATAATTTTATAGTTGACCTTCCCATTCATATGGTTGAAAAGTTACCACTAAGATCAAATAAAAAAAGTTGCCTCCCTCGTATAGGTAAATAAAATTAATGAAAAGCAGGAACTCCAACAGGATCTGCAACATTTAATCTTGATTAGGTACGGAACTCACCTGATAAAAGGAATACCAAATAAAAACAAACAACGCGAGCAGCTCGTAAAGCTCTCGAAGCTCCACAAAAAGCTCCCAAGAAAACACGTGTTTTGTTTTCGTCTGGCCTTTCGACCTCGAACCGTCATTGCGAGTGAAACGAAGCGCGAAAAGAGAAACTCGAAGATGATTACTGGCTCCCCAATGCCCAAACCCCAAATGTCGGCAAACAGAGAGTAAACAATTTTTCAATTGATAGATTTTCCGATCGTTTATTTTCTCTCATCGAAGCAACCCGGGGATATAATATATCGATTTCCACGTTTTCACCGGCTAAGTGGAGTTCCGACCGTGTTCCATATAGATAACAATGGACCCGGCGTTCGAGGGTTGAAGGGGAAGGTTCGATATTTGAAACATAGTTTGGCGAGACCAGCTATTCGACGAGTCTCCTTTGTGTTTTGATATAAATAGACAATATGTTTTCAGGAAATCGGAGTATCTGGAATACAATGGCGCACCCATTGTTCATTCTAATGCATATTCCTTATAAATGTATGTATGGATGAGATATATTAAAAGCATAAAAATATGGAATGAAAATTGATTTTTCATGCCCAGGTACTAATGACCGTAGAAATTTTGGGGAAATGATATTCAGAAGAAAGGGAAGAAAGTAATCGGTTTTCCTGAGGTTAGTTTTAATTATCGATCAATATATACCAGATTTTTCGAATGAACCAATAAAAACGATCATAGTTGATAATTCAACAGAACTAATTAATATCTTCCAAAAAAAAATTATAAATAATTTTGAAGATCATTTTAGTATCTATAATAATAATCGTAAATCAATATTAGCCGACGACCCTCATTATTACCTACTGTTCGAAATATAGGTAAGCAATAAAAGTGTGTGTCCCTTCAAAGATTCCCAGGTCCGGATTGAAATATCTCATGAAATAGTTTGACATTTTAATAATTGTGGGCTCTCCATTATTTTTGGCTTTTGTTGACAGTTTTGTATTTGAATTTATTTGATAATAAAAAATCTCGTAAGTTTAATTCAGAACCCTTGGTAGGGATATGTTTAAATGTGTGTAAATAATAAAATTTACTTACCTGGCCACCAGACTTTCAGTGCTAATGGGCTATTAAAGAGAATAGCGATAATGGTCTATTTACGGTTACAAAATAAATTACCTACCAGATTTGGAAAACAAGACTGTTTTGAGAACTGGCCGCTTTCCAATTTCAGAAATAAAAGGGGGAAAGTTAATCAACATTTGGTCATTTTAAAGTGTCTATTCGATTTTTGTGTCGTGAAAAATGTGGCGTCCATTGGCTCATCCTGAAGCTAGTACTTCAACTGGTGGTCGTAGTACCACTAGTCGACAAATGTTACACCCTCATGAGAAACAAATTATATTAAATGTTTGTACTACCCTTCTGGAACGTGGAATGTCCAAGGATCAAGCTGGGCAAGAAAGTGCTTCTTTAACAAAAACACGGTATTCCACAGTGTTTAAAATAGTAAGTAACCCTATTTCAAAAAGAAAGAAACGAAAAGACTCTGGCGGTTCAAGGAAACTAGATGGCTGTGATGTAGATATAAATTATGCCTTGTATAAAGAGCAAATTGTGCCTACATTAGATATTTTAATGCAACGGCTTAAAAAGAATGAAACCGGCAGTCTCTTTCACAAAACGGATTTAAATTTAAAAAACTCACTAGTAGCAGAAGAATCATAATGGAATCTGTGCGCCTCAAGAAATGGAGGTTTCAATATTTATTGGCAATAAACGAATTTAGAGAATATGGTAGAACAGTAGTGTATTTGGATGAAACTTGCTTCGATACACACGATATTCCAAACAAAAGTTGGGTATAGACTCATCTGACTTGTGCCAAACTAATGCGCCGTCTAATAAAGGAAAACGCATTTCGATAATTCACGGAACCGAAAATGGTTTTATACCAAATGCGTTGTCTTTATCGGCAAAGAATATTAAGGACTCTTTAGTCGATTATCATGATGATACTACAGCCGAATTATTTGAAGACTGCCATGGTTCCAAAATAAACTCATACCAAATATTCCACCCAACAGTATTATCGTCATGGATAATGCTATATAGCTACCACAGTCGAAGACTAGATAAAGCACCATGTTCAAATGACACCGAAGCCACTATACAAGAATATGTTAAATAATGATATGAGGAAAAGTACACAAAAAACAGTTACTAGAAGTTTTACGCGGTTATTCGATAAAAAAGAAATATTTTTGTGATTCATTGGCTGAAAGCTTGGGACATACGATGCTCAGACTTCCTCCTCATCACTGAATGTTTAACCCAATTGAACACATATGGCATCAGCTTAAGTCAGCAGCTCGAAGTAATAATACTTCTCCAACCTTAAGTTCAAATGAGGTAGCTCTTATTCAAACAGAAACTGCAAACATTCCTGATAGCAGCTGGGCCAAGTGTGTTTCCCATATTAAAAAGGTGGAAAAGTCATATATGGATATAGACAAAATTTCCAAAGAAAAGTTTATTATCAATTTGGATGACGACAGTGAAACTGATCTTCGTGAGTAATTTTGTTTATAAATACATTTTATCGAGAAACTGAACTTTTTATGAAGTATAAAGTTTGACATTTTACATCAATTAGATATATCATATATTATTATATAATATAATATGATTTTATATATATATATATATATATAGAAGGTGTGAAGGTTAGACGACTGTCTAAGTTAAAGAAGAATCCTTTTTAAATTCGGGTATGCAGTCAACAAGGGGATGGAAAAAAAAAGTGCACTCTTTTTTCTATTCAAGCTTTCGAGTCATTTATTGTCTCCTGATGAAGAGACAATAAATGACTCGAAAGCATGAATAGAAAAAAGAGTGCATTTTTTTTGCATCTCCTTGTTGACTGCATACCCGAATTTAAAAAGGATTCTTATATATATATATATATATTATATATAAATAAACAACTTTCAATTATATTCTAGCGATTTTTCTTAATAATTCAACCCAATATCATTATACCTACCTATAAAACAAAATTCAATGGCTAGGGCAGGTACAACTCTGCGTAGAATCCACTGCCTGCTGATAACTCAAGTGGTTGGTGATTTACGACCTTCTTAGATTTCTGGTTCTACCATAGCATACACAAGCATTTTGACGAATTCCAAGCATTCATTTCTGATTTTGAAGAAATATTCACATGCATTATACTCACTGAGACGTTGGAAATAAAAGACTGTGACTACTAATTCACAATAACAAAAACAGGAATAATCAAAATGATGGAGTCCTAATCTACCTCAAAGACAATGTACAGTTTGAGCATAAGACTATAAAAATAGGGGAATCAAATGGTATTTCGGTCGAACTCACTTATAATAATGAAAAAATGGCTTTGATTGCGCTATACAGATCTCCTTCTAGCGACATACAAAATTTAAAAAATTTAACTGTTTCTGAATATTTAACACAAAATCACTTTGATAAGTCATTTTCGTCGGTGATATACTAGATTTGTAATGCTGTAAGTAACAAAACTATTTGAAATTATGTCAGAAAAATTTTCACTACACTCATTAAAAAATCTACTAGAGTAACTTCAAATACCGCCACCTGTATAGATCATATTTTCTTCAAATCGAAACGCAAAAAATTAACAGATCTCAATCCAACTATTATCAGAAAAATATAACAGATCATTATTCTTCCTTCCTTTGAAATATTCAAAGAAAATTTTAAAACAGAGACAAAACTTTGCTGCTGTAAAAAAAAAAAAAAAAAACAACTGAAAACCTTGTGGAAAAATGAAAATTGGAATGCAATATATAATTGTCAGAACGTATCAACAGCTACAAATATCTTTTATGAAAAATTAAATAAGCATATTGAGCGTTCTACTACTACATACGAAAGAGAAAACCTTGGGTAACGAATGGCATAATATCTTCAATCAAAGAACGTGACAAACTGAAACAAAAATTTAACTTATCCAAACGATGATAACATTGAAAATGAATACCTCAATATAGAAACAAATTTAATTCCTTGATAAAAAAACAAAAGTAAATTATTTAAAAGATTTGGAAATTTCCAATTCTTTTAAGAATTTATGGGAACTAGTGGGAAAAATAAAAAATAAATCCAATATAACAAAACTCATAACTGAAAATAAAGAGGAACTGACAGACGATATAAAAATGGCAGAAGCCTTCAAGGACCACTTCGGGGGTATTGGTGAGAAATTGGCGGAAAAACTCAAAAGTGACATCCTGGTAAATGAACCACAAAAACGCTTTGCCCAATCTATGTTCATGGAACTAACAAATGCTCAAGAAATTAAAAACAGAATATTGAACCTGAAAGACAAACAAACATGTGGACCTGATCAAATCTCAATTCAATTTTATCTCAACTGGAATATTCGTTTAAATAATTATTGGTTTATTTGTGTACGATTTTGAAGATATCTATCTCCATGTTTTTTGTATGAAATTGTTTCATATCTATATGACTTTTATGAAATATGTATAGTCTTCTGGTCATATGTTATGTAGTTCAGAAGTAATATGGAACATTCTGCATGTAGGAACTAAGAATGGTTAATTTCCGTGCCTCTAGTAGTAGAACCAACGAGCAAAGAAAATAATTATAAAATAAAAAAAATCAGGTGTTATGTTGATCGGTATTAACATTAATTTGGGGTTAAAGATAACAAGTCGAACAAAAAATATGCCACTACCTGAGTTGTAATCCTTTTTTCTGAAGAATCATCACCTTACGTAATAATTTCGAACAGTACCGAGAACAGAAAATAAATTGACCATGCTATAAAACACCCTCAACGGAAACCTTAATCTTCAAATCCAACGAAAAGGACTATTACATTTAAACTCTATCCATTCCATTAGACCATGAAAGCAGGCTGGTGATTTTTCAAACTGTGACAAGGGTCAAGGGCCTTTTTACGAAAGCAGGTAGAATGAATCTTGGCCAGCCCTCAAAAACACTTCCATCAGATGGATGACTCGACAGTTGGTTGCATGATAAGGGGGTACAGTCCGGGAGAGATTTTTACCCCTGGAATTAGTTCCGTATATATACGTTTTTTTGACCTTGATGGTCGTGTTTTTGTCCTTAGAGGTCAGTAGTATTTTCACTCGTAGAATATATTTACTAATCTTTCAAGTTGTACCATTGTCTTGTTCAATCCACTACTGCATTGCTTCTTGTCTGTAATTTTATAGCAGAGTTTACTTGATCGTGATCTACCACACATAGTGCAATATCATCAACAAATTGGGGCCAAGAAAGCTACCCTGAGGTACACCGCTTTCATTTTGTTCAAGTCGGAGTATTCATAATTTTGCTTCACTCTAAATAATTTGTTAGATATATATGATGCAAAAATGTCAACGTATGTTGGGGTAGCATTTTGTTTAGTTCATGCACAACGTTTATAAAGAGGTTTCTCCATCTGCTTCACTTAAATGATTTCTGGCCTTAGTTTCTAGTGTAGTTTTTGACGGTTTCCACTCCAAAGCGACATTGCAAACAATACGATTTGTGGAATCACGCCATTTACAGCAAAATTTGCAACGAGAAATCGGTTATAATCACTGTACAGTTCATGTACATAATACCAACCTGCTTCAACTTTTTTATCAATTAATAAGGAATCGTACCATCAAGGTGCGTAAAAATATAAAGGTGGTATTATTTTTACATCCTCTTTTTCAGTATACCTTCACGAAAATCACATAACATTTTTCTTTTTGAGTTTTATCTAATTTTTTTAAATCAATCGGTACATTTCGTACCTTTTCGTTCAAATATTACACTTGTGAAAAAAACGAACGATTTTACATAAATTGCACCCATTCATGAATTTTAAATTTACATGATAAAAATAGGTACTCCTTGGGAATTTATTTCGTTTTGGGATTTTGTATTGGAATGTACCTGCGGCAAGAAATATCGAAGGGACCCGTCTTGTAAAAGCTGACTAACAGGTAAAGTGTTTTTAACACTTGACTCGATGGATGACTAATCGTCTACTCGAGGCGTTCGTGAGGAAGTGAGTCAATTTTTTTAATATTAGGTTTTTGTTCATTCGGGATATTACTTTCAAAGCTTCGAATTTGAAAATTACTCCACAGCATTCCTGTAAATTTGTAATACAGTGAGCAACAGAAAGTCATACACTTATTTACATCGAGCATTACAAATAAGTTAATGCAAGTACTCACCAGAAAGCATTTGTAACATTGATGCAAAAGTGGCATCGCATTCACTAGGTCGTCAATACATTTTTATCGACGAAAATCTATTTCACGCTTCCACGATCATCAGGAAGACCGGAAGAATTGGGAAACACATTTTTTTAGAAGCAACATCACTATGCAATGAGGGAAACATTTTAGAATCATTTCTTCTAGAGTTACACTTTGAAATCAGGTTTTAGTGTCAGAAAAACACTGAGTATGGGTCTTTTCACAATATCTATCAGATTGATTTGTTGAAAATATAAACAGGATGTTCATAAAATCAGATGTGGAATCATCTGCGACTGAAATATTAACTTTAGTCACTATCTTCCATCGGCAAGATAACCTCTTGTGGGGTATTCATATTGAAAAGGGAAACATTCTCAATTGAATATTGATAGAAAGATTTTTTTGTGAATTGAAAAATCCACGATTAAAACGAAGGTATTTTTTGTGAATGTCTAACAGAAAACAACTACTTCCCCGGCTAAAGCCACGCTGGACATTGAACTACATCTGATAGATATTCTGAAAAGGCCCTAACTCAAAAGAAAAAATCTGAAATTGAAAATTTGCATTTTCATTCAGATAGTTATTTGATTTCCTATTCCAGTCTTAATTAAGAACTCATAAAGATGAATGAGGCAAAGAAGAATGTTTTTCAAAAGAGAGTACTCACCAGAAATCATTCGTTACATTGACGCAGGAGAGACATCGCATTCACTAGGTCTTCAATACATTTTTGTCGACGAAAATCTATTTCACGCTTCCACGATCATCAGGAAGACCGGAAGAAATGGGAACACATTTTCAAGAAGCAATCTCACTTTGCAAAGATGGAAAAAATTAGAATCGTTTCTTTTGGAGAGACACTTTGAAATTAGTGTTTTCTGACATTAAAACCTGTCATGGGGTATGATAGATTGATTTGTTGAAAATATAAACAGGATGTTCATGAAATCTTTCTATCAATATTCAATTGAGAATGTTTCCCTTTTCAACATCTATCAGATGTAGTTTAATGTCCAGCGTGGCTTTATCCGGGGAATTAGTTGTTTTCTGTTGGATATTCACAAGAATAACTTGATTTTTATCGTAGATTTTTCAATTTTCAGAAAAACATTTCTATTCAATATTCTATGGAGAATGTTTTTCAAGAGGTTATATTGAACGATGGAAGATAGTGACTGAAGTTTGTCTTTCAGTCGCAGATGATTCCACATCTGATTTTATGAACATCCTGTTCATGTTATCAAACAAATGAGCAATGTCATAATTTTTATTATAATTATTTTGAAGATTTTTTTATGGAAAGTTTCAAACGTTAATTAATAAACCCCACATCTCACGTGTTTATTTAAAACTATTTACTATATTTAACCTTTTTTCATTAATTGGGAAAAATTACTTGGAAAGATGTGAGATTTGAGATATTCTATACTGACTTCATAAGAAAAATTGAATGTTGATGGGCATTTTAAAACGTTAATTAATATACATCACATCTAACGTGTTTATTAAAAGCTATTTACTATGTCTAACCATTTCATTAATTGAGAGAAATGACTTAAATAGATATGAGGTTTCAAGATATTATATACTGACTCTATAAGACATATTTGGATATTGATCAAATAATTGAAAACTAACGTTTTTGGGCTGCAAGACGGTTACGTCATCCAAAGTATTCAGTTGTCCCTTATAGTCGCGCCAAAGAAGTTTAACTTAAAAATTGGAAATAATAATAATAATAATAAAGCGGCTTTATTATTTTTTAAATTTTTTGGCTTCAAGGTCGAGTCCATGCAGCCAGAAACAAATTGAGTAGAGTGATGATTATTGTATGATAAAATCAATAGAATATATTCCACATAAAACTTTTTAACAAAAAATTAAACCGACGAAAAAATCAACTGAAAAGCAAAAAATAAAATAAACCTTCTCAGTCTAAATGATAATTGAGCTCCTAAACTAATGTAAGTAACTGATTTTGAGTCGGCGCCAAACAAACAATTATCGAAGATCATTATCTATGAAAGAAGTCATCAAAACGCAGCCGTGCATCTCGCTGCCATCATTTTACGCTTCACCTAATTCAATTGCTAGTTTGTTTGGCGCCGACTCAAAATCAGTTACGTACATTAGTTTAGGTGCTCAATTATCATTTAGACTAAGAAGGTTTATTTAATTTTGTTAAAAGTTTTATTTTACTTTTCAGTTCCGTATTTCGTCGGTTTAATTTTTTGTTAAAAAGTTTTAATTTTTCAATTTTTTGTGGCTAAAATCTACCAATTACTACTTACTTGTTTTTTGATTACTTCCAAAATACTTACTTACCCACCTTACTCAACTATTGCCAGTTAAATAATATGATTATCTACTTTTACTATTTGTTGTAATATAAATTATTTTCGTTGTTCTGGTTAGTTTATTTCATTACTTTGTATATCATTCCATCCTCTCATAAAATATACTGATTTTGACGGAACAAGAATAATGTCAGTAGCGATCTGTCATTGTCAACTACGTATGTGTGTGCCAATGTTCACTAGTGAAAAATCAATTATCCCCTATTTTTCTACCCGTAAGGGTGGCTAATTCCTTTCGAAATCCAAATATAAAGTATACCCTATCTATTAAAAAAAGAATCATCCAAATCGAAGAACCCAGTACAAAGTTATGCCTGATAGAATCGGTTAACGGACCAGAATTCAAAGGGTGAGTGATCAATATCCTTCATTTCGCTACCCTTAGGGGTGGATTTAATCTTTTAAATTCAAATGGGACCAAATTCGAAGTACACCCTATCCACTGAAAAATTAATTATCGGAATCGGACCCCTCACTAAAAAGTTATGCGTGATCATACATAAAAAAATATGATATGAAAAACATACAATATACGGGTCGAATAGAGAACCTCCTCCTTTTTGGTTTTGTCGGTTAAGAACCTCCTCCTTTTTGGTTTCGTCGGTTAAGAACCTCCTCCTTTTTGGTTTCGTCGGTTAAAAATAACATCTCACAAGCCATAATATTTTCTCTCTCGCTATTGGTTCTTATCAGCTCAAAATAAAAAATTGAAATCAACTCACACCTTCTAAATCCATATATAACTGAAATCAACAGGTTATTATATAATTCACTAGAAAATAAAGAAATAATATTCGTCTGGGTGGAGGTAATGAAATTGTAGACCAAGTAGCTAAGGACAGCGCTACTTTCGGATTAACAATTGACAATAATCTTGACTGGCAAGAAAAAATAAACATAAAAAATGCTTTATACGCCAAATGTTCCAATACTGGATTACAAACCCTACGCGCCATACTTTATTAGAACCTACCATACATACATAACAACTATTGGGACTGGTCAAATGCGCCAACAGGAAGCAAGGACCATAAACCTAGAGAGAGAGAGAGAACAACTATTGGTAGGAGAACTACAATTACCCTAGAAAATATATTACAACTTTAACAAGAATGAAATCTGGACATGTCATATAAAAATATGTGATAACTGCAGCGAAATAGCGGATTTGGACCACATTTTCCTTCAATAAATATACAAATGAAACCACAAAACTGAAAGAAACCTTAGCAAATTTGAAAATAGTATCCCCCTACATTATTCTGAAGTTACTTTAATCAAATAAGGAAAACGTTATTGACTCTTTATTGAAATTCACAAATGACCAAAATTGAAATTGTAACAAGATAAGTTATAGGTTAGCCTCGTCATCCCTAATGTCTACCCCATTGTAATTTTTTCCCATTTCCCGAGGTCTTCCCTGTGTGTTTACTTAGAAAATGCCCTGATCGACCCCTGGGTGAGGATAGAGTGACCCTCGTCATACAATCCCTTGCTGTTTGTCAAGTCGCTAGGTTAGATTAGATCTTAGATATGTACAAATATGTCTGTCAGGCTCAACTAAAAAATTAGGAAAATTTAAAATAATTCAGACAAACTCATCAAACGGCTTTATTCATTATTTAAATTTCTACTCACAGAAAAATAGGACAGTATGAATTCGTAGACATGAGAGAAGATGAAAGATCAAGAGGCGAAGTGTCAGCTATAGCTGTTTTTCAACTCGACCACAAAAAAGATAAAAAAAAGTTAAGATCGTCACAAGTTACCTACTAAAGAAGACAACAAAAAGAAAAATAAAGCTAATGATAACGTACGTAATTGTTTTACCTAATTGGTTATTGATAACGTGTTAAAACAGAGTTCAGAAGTGGGATCTATCCACGTTTCAGTCGCTTTTCAACCGACGAAACCAAAAAGGAGGAGGTTCTCTATTCGACGCGTATATTTAATTTTTAACCGACGAAACCAAAAAGGAGGAGGTTCTCTATTCGACGCGTATTTTTTTAAATGTTTTATCAAGCACATCTTTTCACAGAGCTGTTCGATTCCGATGATTCTTTTTTCATTGGATAGGGTGAACTTCGAAGTTGGTCCCATTTCAATTTGAACAACAAAATCCATCCCTAAGGATAGCAAAATGAAGGATATTGATCACTACTTACTCTCTGAATTCTGGTCCGTTAACCGATTTTATCAGGCATAACTTCGTAGTGGGTGGTCCGATTTGGATGATTCTTCTTTTATTAGAAAGGGTATACCTCATAGTTGATCATATTCCAATTTGGAATGAAATGATCCACCCCTATAGGTAGAAAAATAGGGGATGATTGATTTTTCACTTGTGAACTTTGGCACACATATGTAGTTGACATTGACAGACCCTCCTACATCCGTCAAAATGATTACTTTCTATGAGAGGATGGAATTATATACAAAGTGATGAAATCAACCAACCAGAACTTTCGAAATTAATTTATATTATATAACAATAATAGTTAAAATAGGAAATCATATTATTTAATAGTTAATAGTTGAAGTAAGCTAGGTAAGTAAGTATTTTGGAAGTAATCAAAAATTACGAAGGTAGTAATTAGTAGATTTCAGCAACAAAAAATTTAAAAATAAAAACTTTTTAACAAAAAATTAAACCAACGAAAAAATCAACTGAAAAGCAAAAAATAAAATAAACCTTCTTAGTCTAAATAATAGTTGAGCTCCTAAACTAATGTGAGTTACTGATTTTGAGTCGGCGCCAAACAAACTAGCAATTGAATTAGGTAAAGCGTAAAATGATGGCAGCGAGATGCACGGCTGTGTTTTGATTACTTCGTTCAAAGTAATATAATGATCTTCGATAATTGTTTGTTTGTCGCCGACTCAAAATCAGTTACTTACATTAGTTTAGGAGCTCAATTATCATTTAGACTAAGAAGTTTTATTTTATTTTTTGCTTTTCAGTTGATTTTTTCGTCGGATTAATTTTTTGTTCAAAAGTTTTTATCAAAGTTACTTAGTGTGGATAGTCTGAATTCAATGAGTAACTGGTTATCAAATTTGGTGGCATTGTATAAAGAACATCTTGTGTGAATTGCAGTGGAGGGAGGAGGAATGACGAGAATGTGTCTATTAGATGTTCTGAGGTCGCTCGGTGCTGAAAACGTCTTCAATTTTTCATAAAAGTATTTAGGCGTTTTCGTTACGAGAACTTTGTGGGTTATCGATAGTAGGTGTAGATTACGAAGATCGTTCAAGTGCTAGGAAATCATGTGTCTGTTAGGGAAGAGTTGTCTAAGAATGTTGAACGATGCTTGGCAAAGATGGCTCACATGTTTGGTAAATCTCATCTCGGAGTCGAACCACAAACCCAGATTTTTGCATTCATTGACTCTCTCTCTCTCTCTCTCTCTCTCTATATATATATATATATATATATAAATTTAGAAATAACGACTGAAAATTGGTATGAACAGTGGGGAATAACGGGGATCTTCAGTCAGCACAAGTGTTGAACTATGAAAAACTCTTTATTACGATGGACCGAGCTTTCGTTTCAATTTTGAAACTTCTTCAGGGTCAGTAATCTGAGTGGATGATAAATGAACATTAACTTAAAAAAAAAACGTAAAATATGTAAAAATTTGTCGGAATGGTGTTATATCTTTGTGCTGACTGAAGATCCCCGTTATTCCCCACTGTTTATATATATATATATATATATATATATATATATATATATATCATGCCCGTTTTTTATTTTCATATCTTCACGAGCTCTTTCCACTTCCTTTTTCGACCCGAATAACATGATCTGTGATTTTTTGAATTCAATGTGGGCAGTGGAAAACTCGTACAATTTATTCAGATTTTTATTTTTATCATTTTGTGTTTCGTTGAGTTGTAGAGCATTGAAAGAGACATACAGTTGAGTATCATTGGCCTAGTGATGAATTTTAGCATATTCTATAATTACAAAAAAATCGGAAATGTATGAAGAAAACAGGAGTGGCCCCAGGATAGACCCCTGCGAAACACCGTAAGCAACCTATGATCAATCAGATTCAATACCTTCCAAGACGACGCGCTGGGTACGATTGGATAGATCATTTTGTATGAATTCTACAGCTCCATTAGAGAAGCCAAAGTGGCTAAGTTTGAGACAACGTATATTAGAATGGTCCATTGTATCGAAGGCCTTGCTGTAATCCAATAAAACCAAACAGGAAATTTCACCATTATCCTCGTATTAACATGAACTAGATACATGATCCTATGTCAAGTCAGCTGTTCTACTAGTACATCTATCAGAGTGCAAAGATCTAGAACTTCATATAATAATAATCGTTTTATTACCCACCATGTAATACAGTAAAATGTGTAAATAATAATAATAATAATTAACACAAAAAAACATCAATTACCGACACACATATAACGGAGCAAGAGATACAGTGAGTAAAAGGCACATTGATTCAGGTAACAGCTCATACTGTTTCTGTTCTTCCATCACAGCCAAAAGACATAAAGAAATATGATTCAACAGCGAAATGACTCATTTGATATCAAGGTTTATAGTGAATTTGAAGCAGAGATAAAAAAAATAAAAGAGAACAAAAGATTAGGAAGAAATTTGGAGAAACGTCAAAAACAGAAATTGCTGAGCACCATCGAATTCTATGGGACGACGCAAGTGTTCTACATAGAGAGGAGCATTGGTTCGAACATCGAAGCCAATAACGCCTTTAGTCAACCAAGCGTTGAGATTAAGAACTAATTGCTCTTTGGTATGTTTGGGAACAATAAGCAGTGTTTGACGGCGAATGTTCAAATTGTGGACGTCTATCCTGAATTTTAGTTTTTTATGAAGTTAGGGTGGTGTGTTCGTTTTGAGGATATTTGTTCGACTTGAAATGTTTTTGGTGTTATTCGCATTGTGTGGAAACTTTTTTCAATGTCATCTGTTTGTTTACAATTTTCGTCAATCTCCGTAATCCATAACAATATATCGCAAATGAAAATAAACAAAGATTATTCTGTCCGCTCCAAACAACGCAGCGGAAAACAAATTTGATTCGGGATCAATCATGTCGGCGCCCCAGCAATTCCCAAACAATAACAAACAATCGAGCGGACGTAATAATTCATCGAAATAAAGCGTCGCGACGCCCGAGCGCGTCGGTGGCCTGCGTATACAAAGCGTTTTCTATTTCGGGCGGCGTATACCGTTTGTGTTGTTGATAATTATGTTGAATTCGTGGTGTACAGGAAGCGTTTTTCGCTATATTTATAAACGTATATTTACTCGGGCTCAGTCGCCAGATCTTTTATCTTTATGGAGCAAAGTTTATGTGCGTTTTCTTCCAGTCGACCTCGAGATGGAGAGCGGTCGCATATGCAATTCTAGATGGCACGAAGACGATAACAGTAATAGTCGTAAAGTTACGACGTACAAGTTTCATTTTGAAGTTTTATTTTCGGGAAGCGTGATATGAATTTGTTCACTTCAAAGCAATGATTCAGTTAGTTTTGTGTTATTCTTTCATGTCAGGGCATATTGGTTAAGAATTACATGAATGACATAAATACAGGGTGAGTCAGAAGTACTTTGACAAACTTCAGGAGGTGATCCCTCACAATATTCCAACATGATGAAAAGGGAAACATTCTCAATTGAATATTGATAGAAAGATTTTTCTGTGAATTGAAAAATCCACGATTAAAATGAAGTTATTTTTTGTGAATGTCTAACAGAAAACAACTACTTCCCCGGCTAAAGCCACGCTGGACATTGAACTACATCTGATAGATATTCAGTCGCAGATGATTCCACATCTGATTTTATGAACATCCTGTTTATATTTTCAACAAATCATTCCAACATGAATTGTCCAAATAAATATTTGTCCGGAAACGCTTCTTTTACAAGATACAGGGTGTTGAAGTTTTATTTTTATTTTCGTTTTTTTTAAATAACTTTCGAAATACTGACTTTAATTAAACGAAAATTGGTATTGAGAGGTTTTTTGAGGTGTCGAATTCGAACCTGATGTTATTATTACTCTTTCTCGTAGGGGGCGCCACCTACACGTCTTTTTCATTTTTGAAGATTTATAACTTTTTTGAGCGTTCTTCTAGCTCATTTTTCAGTGAAAAAATCAATCCCTCTATCATATCTACGTAAAAAAGCTACCCTTGTTACAAGTCACTATAAGCAACGGTTTTCTAGATATTTGGACTTGAAAATTTCAAGTCGATTATTTGATAATCGATGCGTGTTGAAGTTATTACCATTATTTTGCATTTTTCACAAGAATGCTTAGGAAATGAATTTGACGTTTAAGTAAGTAGTTTCGATTTTCTGTAGGGGGCGCCACCTATTCTATTTATTTTTACTCGTTTGAAATAGTTATTTTTGTATAAAGGGTGCAAACTCTGTATTTGTTTTAATAAAATGTGCAAGAAATATCAACATTTTTTTCAAGAAATTTTGAATAGGTAGAATAAAATAAAATAAAGAAAACTAAATTGTATTCAAATGAATCCATCTCCAGCGAAGATACAGGCAAATTTCAAGTCGATTATTTGATAATCGATGCGTGTTGAAGTTATTACCATTATTTTGCATTTTTCACAAGAATGCTTAGGAGATGAATTTGACCTTTAAGTAAGTAGTTTTGGTAATTACATATTATGTGACAGTTAAACGTTTTGTTGAAGTTTCTGTAAGTTTTAAAACACTAATTTTGAAAAAATGGATTATTTAAACAATAATGCTAATTTAGCTAATATGCATTTCGTTTATGGCATTGCGGATTTACCAGGAGCGATTTCCTAATCGAGTACTGCCTTCAGCTCCAACATTCACCAGTCTCCACCGTCGTTTGGCAGAAACAGGTAGCTTTAAGGGGGCAACTGATATTATTGGAAGACCACGAGCAGTCTGGACCCCAGAATAGGAAGAAGCTGTTTTGAACGCTCTCGAGGAGAATCCAGAAACAAGTACAAGAATAATTGGCAAAGCTCTCAATTCTACTCAGTCCACAGTTTAGAGAATTATCCACGATCAACAATTTTATCCAAAGCATATTCAAAGGGTAAAAGCTCTTTTGCTACGAGACTTTCCCCAACGCATTACTATTTGTCAGTGGTTTTTAGAAAATTGGCTGGAAATCCTCAATTTTTAAGATATATACTCTTCACGGACGAGGCAAACTTCTCCCGAAATGCTATCACAAACTTTCATAACAACCATGTTTGGGCTCTGGAAAATCCGCACGCAGTTAGTGAAAGACATTATCAGTATCAATTTTCTGTAAATGTATGGGCGGCAATAATTGATAATTACTTATGGGTCCTTTCTTCCTTCTGTTCCGACTGAATGGCGGAACTTACAGATACTTTTTAGAAAATTAATTGCCGGGACTACTTCAGAATGTACCATTAGAAATTCGTAGCCGCATGTGGTTTATGCATTATGGGGCTCCGGCCCATTTTAGCATTGTAGCCAAGGAATTCCTAAACATTGTGTATCCAAATCGATGAATCGGTAGGGGTGTAGAAGAACCTAACCAGCCGTGGGCACCAAGGTCCCCAAATCTAAACCCGCTAGATTTTTAGTGTTGGGGACATTTGAAGTCATTAGTTTATATTACTCCAGTAGCGAACGAGGAAGATCTAAGAAACCGAATAGTAGACGCCTGTGAAACAATAAGAAACACACCAATAATTTTTGAGCGGGTACGAGATTCAATGACTAGAAGACTGAATGCCTGTATCTTCGCTGAAGATGGATTTACTTGAATACAATTTAGTTTCCTTTATTTTATTTTATTCTACCTATTCAAAATTTCTTGAAAAAAATGTTGATATTTCTTGCAAATTTTATTAAAACAAATACAGATACAAAAAAAACTATTTCAAACGAGTAAAAATAAATAGAATAGGTGGCGCCCCCTTGCAGAAAATCGAAACTACTTACTTTAACGTCAAATTCATTTCCTAAGCATTCTTGTGAAAAATGCAAAATAATGGTAATAACTTCAACACGCATCGATTATCAAATAATCGACTTGAAATTTTCAAGTCCAAATATCTAGAAAACGGTTGCTTATAGCGACTTGTAACAAGGGTAGCTTTTTAAAGTAGATATGATAGAGGAATTGATTGTTTCACTGAAAAATGTGCTAGAAGTACGCTCAAACAAGTTATGAATCTTCAAAAAAGAAAAAGACTTGTAGGTGGCGCCCCCTACGAGTAAGAGCAATAATAACATCAGGTTCGAATTCGACACCCTAGAAAAACCTCTCAATAGCAATTATAGTTTAATTAAGGTCAATATTTCGACAGTTATTAAAAAAAAAACTCCAACACCCTGTAGCTTGGAAACTAAGCGTTTCCGGACATATATTTATTTGGACAATTCATATTAGAATATTGTGAGGAATCACTTCCTGAAGTTTGTCAAAGTACTTCTGACTCATCCTGTATAATTCAATTTGATAACGAAGTACAGTGAAGTACATACAAAAAATGTCCATGTTGTCGGAAATTATCCCACTTATTTATATACAGTGAGGACCAGAAGTCCATCTCAAATAAGCGCAGTGACTCAGTAGTTTTTTTTAATGAGTGTTATATCAACCTTGCATTTCTTGAAAAATAAATAGTCTTCCCTAACATTATACAAGGTTTGACGTCTTATTTCTGAACACACTTCCATAATTCGACGACACAGTTCATCTAAGGACCCACAAACCGTCTTGAAAACTACGGATTTCACATAGCCCCAAATAAAGTGTAACCGAACCCACCCCACATAGCCCCAAAGAAAGTGTAACCGAACCCACCCTGGTCATGTATGATTGATAGAATTTCTGGTTGATTTTCAATTCTTTTTCATTTGTTTTTTTGTGTGTGATCGTCTAGACAGTCAGCTCCATTACTGAGGTAATAGGATCTGGTAGAAGGTATGCAATCCATCTGCTCTCAGAAGATAGCTTGTTTTTTTGCGGCACACTATATATTGATAGTAGACCCCTGAAAGACAAAAAGGTAAACGAATACATATTTAGAGCCAAGAGTTACAATCTCAACTTGTTTGAAAACAAATTCAAAGATTCAGATCTTCAAATTATTCACAAGGGAATTATAAGAGTTTAGCTCATTATGAAATGGTCTCTTGTTCCAAATCTAACTTGGTGCAACTATATGAGGTGTTATAGCTCAGCCACGGTGGGGCCACTTGATAAGACGCGTGTCCAGGCACTTACGCTACGTGATTTCCAACCTCATATCGAATTTGCTCAATGGCTTTAAAGAAAAGTCGAACAACATCCCCAAATTTTATCGAAAATCCTCTTCACAGATGAGGCTAATTTTTCAAGAAATGGTATCATGAACTTCCATAACAACCACATCTGGGCGGAAGATAACCCACATGCCATAATGCAAATTCATTTCTCTTTTAATGTATGGGTAGGCATAATTGGGGATTATTTAATTGGGCCCTATTTTCTCCCCTTACGTTTGAATGGAGATGCTTACCAAATTTTTTTGGAACACGAGCTTCTCCAGCGTATGGAAGATGTTCCCATTGGTCTCCGAAATCACTCTTGGTTTATGCACGTTGGGCCTCTGCTCATTTTAGTCTGATAGCAAGAAATTTCTTAGAAGTAGCATATCCCCAACGATGGATGGATGGATGGATGGATGGGAAGAGGAGGCACTCAGCATGGCCCCCGAGGTCACCGGACCCCAATCCCATGGATTTTTTTTTAGGGGACACCTAAAATCTCTAGTTTATGCTAGCCCCCATTGAAAACGAGGAAATGTTAATGGATCGCAACATAGCTTGCTGCGAAACGATAAGAAACACTCCCGGCATTTTTCAACGGGTGCGGAATTCTTTGATGAGGAGAGCAGAAGCTTGTATTACTGTTGGGGGTCGTCACTTTGAACAGTTGTTGTAATAGTTGTTTCGTTCAATTTTTATATGTTTAATTGCCTATTAAATAACATAGTACTTCTCCGAATTGTTTTTTTACAAACTCCGAAATGTAGCACTTTCTTATTGAATAATTAAACCTGACGAATTTTTTTAATTTGGATTGATTAAGCAGTTTGATAATGCTCAGTTTGAAAGAAGTCTGTGTTTAAAGTTTGATGAAAATAACTGCAGTTGCAAATAACTTATAACAAAAATCAACCATGTTTTGAAAAATTTCAACAATCTGTATCTCGAAAACAAATAATTTCTCGATAAACATTTCATAAGAAAAAAAGTAGTTTATTTTGACGACTTTTGACATACTTAGTTTTTGTAATGTTCTCAGCAACTTCACTTAGCGCCCTAGGAGCTAAGTAACATGCATCGATATAGAAAATTGTAAATATATCGAAAACGATCACCTCCAGCGTTGTTGAGGAAGTGTATCTCATTTATTTGGAGAAGGTGTGGAAATAAGGTTTTTTCATGAAAAGTACCGAAAGTTTACTGTCAAAAAAGTTAGGGCAATTTGAAATAAATAATGACAGCGTACGCAGCGCCCTCTAGATGTTACATGAAAATTAATACGAAATTGTGATTTCCCACGTCAAAATAAACCCCGGGTACCAAATTTCGTGCAAATAACTTAGTTTTTGCAAAAGTTATTTTTAAAAAGCGGTCAAAAAAATTCAATTTGAACACCCTGTATCTCCGAAACGAAGCATTTTCGGACCCAAGTTCATATAGACTTTTTTTCATAAAATTGTCTGAGGAATATTTTAACGTACTTATGTTACACCCTGTATAGTCCGTAAAATAAAGGCATGGAGTTATAAACCGCTTATCGTATTAATCCAGGTAGGTATGTACGAACCGCAAGGAAAACCCCATAATCTTTGGATTCTGCATACTACATGAGGATTTATTACTACTCCATGCCTTCATTTTACGGACTATATCGGAAAATAGAAAAACAAAATAAAATCAAAATATCGAAAAAGAAGTTCATTTTATTCAATATATCTCGAGAACAAACGAAAAAATCATAAAATATCTCTGGAGCAAAATTATTTTCCGTAACTTTTTCTACAAAAAATGTCGGATAATCTTTCTGTTATTTCGATAATACAGGAAATATGGCAAAAAATATGAGAAAAAAAATTTCAACGTACGGTAGATTACCATAAAGAAATATTGAAATACGAGAACAATCAATCGATCGAACGTATCGAGTTTGTTGATTGGAAGGAGAAAATTGGGGAAAAAAAAATAAAGGAAAGGAAAACATGTCTTCCTCAGAATTGCATCCCGAATCGAATGAGATATTGCTCATATTTTTTGGAGACTTGTAACTATTTTCCGCAGGAAACTCACTTCTCGGCTAGACTAATACATACAAACGTGAAGTTAAATAAAAGCTTGTAAAAAAACAGCGATTTTGTTTTTTTTTCATCTTGGCGTATCCTGGTTGATTCCGGGAAGGCGTACACCGAGGAGCTTAATTCTTGCAGAGTATCTGGCCACCCGCTGCAGCAGTAAGAGACGTCCGGTCGGCCGTAGCGAGCAGGATTTACGGACCGGAGCGACTGCGCCTCTCTCGATTGCCCTGCCCTGGCCACGTACCGTCTCCACTCTCTGCCGCTTTTACTGCATATTCTGCAGGAGAGTTACGCGATCGCGCGTTCCTTTGTTCCCACAGAGCTTTGTTTCAGACAGAAGAGAGCTTTACAATTTCAGTCGAAATATCCATGGTAATTCCGCGGGAATATTTCCGCGAGGCGTCTCGCATCTCTCGACGAATGAATACGCACTCAGCAGGATAGTGGTCGGCAGGAGAGTGGGTGCTTTTTTCCGGAATTAGTGTGTACAGTGTTCGCTTTTGACATGGGTGGTGCCGTGCAGCGACAGTGACTTTCTAGTAAGTTCATTTGTTTCTGTTATGGCGGTCGGGTAGGGGGGAAAGGGAGGGGAGACGCCTGGCGTCGAGTTACACAAGATGGCCGGTGTTATGATCGCTCGATATTGTTGCGGTAGTCGCTGCGATGAGCGATGAGAGCATTTAGACGCTAATCACTTTTTGTTTCAGATGTGAAGATTCGGCAGTTACTTTTTCGAGGGGCAAACAACTACCCAAACACTATAATTAAATACCTGATAATGAACACTATTATTAATATATTTAAAAAAAACGCACTAATGAAATATTAAAAATATATTTAGAATAATGATAGTAATTAATGTAAAGTATACTGAAGTTATTTAAAGTACTAGAGATGTATTGAAAATAATCAAAATATACCGAGGGTATTGAAAATACTGGAAATGTAATGAAAATGAATGGAACATAGTGAATATAATATTTGGGGTAATTAAGGTAATAAAAATCGTGATGGAACTATTGAACTAAGGAATTTTGCTATAATTTACCCCGTGTTTTTACAAAAGTATCTAAAGTGTATATCTATAGGTGATAAATTAAAATGAAAGTTTTCAAGTTATTGGGACATATTTTTATATTTGAATCAAAAATCCTTCATTTGAGGATCCGGGCAAATGACTGAAAAATGAGAAGTATTCCAAAATATATATTTTTTGATAAATAAAGTAAATAATAAAGTGTGACCCATTTAAAATGGAACCAGCCCTGTAAAATACGCATTTTTCAGTCATTCTCAAAAATTTTCATAACTTTAGTTTCATTTCCAAGGCACTCTATGGTTTTTTTTTCGCTTAAAACGGCAAAAGTTTATTAGGCAATTTTTGTTTTGAAATTTGACTACACCACTGGATTCGTAGTCGTTATAAATGAAAACCATGAAAATTTCATAAAAAAATATTGGTTAACAACGAAGTTACAACAACTTTAATTTTGGAAACAAAGTATTTGATATTAATTTTCATTTAGATTATAGACATATTTAAAATCTGGCAACACTGCCGATACAAAGTGGAAAACCAGTAAATTTGAACAGCGAAAATCCGAAGTCAATAGCTCATTCCGTTCTACAGTTATAACTCCTGAATGTATGGTAATGTGAGCGATTTCTGGTGGAAGCGATTTTGTAATAAAAATCTAACTACGCCACTGGATTTGTGAATTATATTCCCTCAAAATCATGTTTTTAAGTTTAGGTTATAAGTGTATTCGAAAATAACAGAAAATTAAAAATTCATTTTCAAGTTATGCAGTTTTCAATAGCCGATAAAAACGAAATGAACCGAATCAAGTTTTAAAGTATCAAAATTATTTGTTCAATAATAAAACAGAAAGCAGGACAAAAAAATGTTCCTTTTTTATCCTCAAAACTCAACTGAAACAAGCTTTCAGAGAAGGTATCAATAATTTGAGGAAAGCTGAACTAATACATTGGGCATAGGTATTGTACTAAATCAATAGTAGGCTGTGATTTAGTACACCACAAATCGCTCACATTACCATACTTTCAGTAGTTATAACTGTTGAACGGAATGAGCTATTGACTTCGGATTTTCGCTGTACAAATTCACTTGTGCTCTACTTTGTATCGGCAGTGTTGCCAGATTTCAAATATGTCTGCAATCTAAATAAAAATTATAATCAAATACTTTGTTTCCAAAATAAAGTTGTTGTAACTTCGTTGTTAACCAATATTTTTTAAGAAATTTTGATGGTTTTCATTTATGACGACTACGAATCCAGTAGTTAGTCAAATTTGGAAAAAAATTGCCAAAAACCTTTCCGTTTTTAACAAAGAAAAAAAACATAGAGTGCCTTGGAAATGAAACTAAAGTTATGAAAATTTGTGTCAAGATACAGTTTTTGATGCTTAATATTAGAAAAATATATTTTTGAGATTGACTGAAAAATGCGTATTTTACAGGGGTGGTTCCATTTTAAATGGGTCACACTGTATAATAAATAAAGGTTTAAATGTTAAACTAAAAACAAAAGGCATGCTGATAAAATAACAGGTCAGATAAATTTCTAATAATTTTTCTAAAAATTCTTCCTTTCCTCAAAACCTTATTCGGAGTATTACGAACATTCAAAGAAATAATTAGCCAAATCGATCCAGTCGCTGTTTTTATAAAATAAAAAAACAATGTTACCCCGACCGGGATTCGTTCGTGTGACATTCTGCTTGGTAATACATGACCCGATAGTCTTTTTCTTCGTCAAATTTCTTATACCGGGTGTCCACGGAAGGTGGCTCGCCCCTATAACTTTTTGTTTTCGGAGATAATGGAATGAAATTTGGAGGATCTGTTTAATGCATAAAACTGCATTTTTTGACAAGTAACTCAACTTCATGCAAATTCCGGATTCACCGGAAGTGACATAAACTTTCGATTTTCAAATGGGACACCTGGGATATTTTCAGTTTTTTGTCTCCATATGACATTTAGAATACAACCATGTATCATTTGTTACTGTTTGTAACCGTTTTAATATTTTTTTTCGAAATAAATGTTATTCTAGAGGGCTATAATACGTTCAAATAACTAATTTCAGTCCTAAAATTTTTGTAAAAATACAACTTTACTGTTTTCGATCCAAATGTTTCAGCTATGTGACTTTATTTTAAAATTTTTATTACTTTTTATTTTTAAATGGCAACATGGTGGCTCGTCGGGTTAGAAAAAAATAGCATTTTATTACGATTAATTTGATACCGCACTCTTTTAGGTTGTAAGAAAACTTTCGATAAAAAACTGAAAATATAACGTTAGAACTCTCGTTAAATGAAGAATCTTATTGAGATTGAAATAAGAAAAACAACTGAAACAAAATCATTAAATTGTTACGGTAAAAATTGACGTGTGGACATATTATTTTACATCTCTTCTACAAAGTCAATTAGGAAGTTATTGTGTATCTCATTGTTTGAAAATAATGGAAAATAACAATATTTATACAAGAACTGAAAAAGTTGATGTTATTAGTTTTTGGAGAGTGTAGGCAAAATTCAACCGATGCTGCACGTCTCTACGCACAGAGATATCCTGATCGGCGTCACCCGACCCGGCACTATTTTCCAAAACTGGTTCAAAAAATGCGAAATGAGCCTGATAATGATGGGAAAGATTCGTTTGTTCTGGGTGAAGAAAAAGAAATAGATGTTCTGGCATACGTTCAAGTAAATATTAATACGTCACTCAGGGATATCGCAAGAGAATGTGACATTTCGAAGTCTTCTGCAGCTAACATTTTGAAGAAACATAAATATCATTTATTTAAATATCAACTACACCGGCACCTGTACCAAAACGATAATGCAAGGAGACTTGAGTATTGCAATTGGTTCTTTGGAAAATATTTGGAGGATGACACATTTCCATATAAAATTCTGTATACTGACGAATGCCGTTTCACTAATTTGGGACATTTCAACAGAAATAATAAGCGATATTGGTCCGATGCAAATTTACACTTGATGGAGAAAGGAAATTTCCAAGAACGGTTTGATTTCAATTGTTGGGTTGGGATTTTAGGGGACAGAATTTTAAGCCCTTTAATTCTTGACGGTGTCCTGACAGGGGCTAGATATCCAAGTTTCCTCACGCAGGAAATTGAGCATTTCTTGGACGAAGTTCCATTAATAAATCGAGTTGGATTATTTTATCAACAAGATGGTGCTCCACCACATAACCTGAGTGCAGTTACGGAATATCGGCATGAAACATACAACGAAAACTGGATCGGAAATATGGGTACAGTTAAGTGGCCGGCTAGGTAAAATTGGGTTGTTTTCAATTTATACCTTTATTTATTCCTTTTTTGAAAACCTTTCAGGTCACCCGACCTTACGCCTCTAATTTTTTTCATGGGGATCTATTAAAAACTAGGTTAATGATGTACCTCCTGCCACACGACATGAATTCGAGGACAAAGTAAGGGCAGCTATTCATAGAATTACACCAAGACAGTTGAGAAACGTTGTAAGAGCAACAATAAGAAAAGTTCGCCTTTGTCAGCAACAAGATGGAGGTCACTTTGAACATCTGGAACCCTAAAGATATGTGAATAGGTAGTTTCAATATAATTATTTCATTTTCAACAGGTGCTTCATTTTAAAAAAGTTTTAACGTTATGGTATTTTCAGTTTTTATCGAAAGTTTTCTTACAACCTAATAGAGTGCGGTATCAAATTATTCGTAATAAAATGCTCTTTTTTTCTAACCCGGCGAGCCACCATGTTGCCATTTGGAAAAAAAATAGTAATAAAAATTTTAAAATCAAACGGCACATACCTAAAACAGTAAAATTGTATTTTTACAAACCTTTTAGGACTGAAATCAGTTATTTGAACGTATCCATTGTCCTCAAGAATAAAAAGTTATTTCGAAAAAAAAACGGTTACAAACAGTAACAATTGATACATGGTTGTATTCTGAATGTCATATGGAGCCAAAACAACTGAAAATGTACCATTTAAAAATCGAAAGTTTATGTCACTTCCGGTGAATCCGGAATTTGCATGAAGTTGAGTTACTTGTCAGAAAATGCAGTTTTATGCATTAAACAGATCCTCCAAATTTCATTCCATTATCTCCGAAAACAATAAAGTTATGGGGGCGAGCCACTTTCCGTGGTGGACACCCAGTATACCAGAATTTTCCAATTTTCGGGCAACTTTCCTGATTTTTTTCCGTATCAAGTATCCTCGGGCTATTACGAACATTAAAAAAACACGACTTAAATTAAACATAATCGAGCTTATCAGAAAGAAACATTTGCATTCAATGTCCATTGATATTTTATGGAAGTATGCATGGATTTTCAGGTGAATATCATTCAACGTTCTGCGTGGTATTTGCCAGGAAAGTAGTTGTTTTTCACCTGAGATCTACCTTTCTCTGGTTCAATTTTATATTGAATCCTTTATGTGAAGAAAACCGTTTAAATTCGATTTTTCTATTCATTCCACTTCACATGGCACTTATCTCTCACTATATGCTAGACGGGCTTGCCACTCCTACTGAGAAGGAATCTTTTATTTAGAAACCTATCGAGGTGGGAGATTTTCGGAGTGTTTCTTTCTGTCACTAGGTACCGCCAGTTAAAGTTTATCTTTTCCGGCGTACCTATAGGTGTTACAAGATCGATGATGGTTTGTTTACGTTGTGTCTCACTTCAGCCAGAGTTCTTTGGACTTTTGGCTGGTTGACTACTCCGTACTGATGAGGGCCAAGAAGCCTGAAACCGGTATGCGGATTGTTAGGTGAACACGACTTAAATTAAACATAATCGAGCTTATCAGAAAGAAACATTTGCATTCAATGTCCATTGATATTTTATGGAAGTATGCATGGATTTTCAGGTGAATATCATTCAACGTTCTGCGTGGTATTTGCCAGGAAAGTAGTTGTTTTTCACCTGAGATCTACCTTTCTCTGGTTCAATTTTATATTGAATCCTTTATGTGAAGAAAACCGTTTAAATTCGATTTTTCTATTAAAAAAATTATCCAAATCGGTCCAGCTGTTCTTAAGTTTTGAGCTTACAAACAATCGAGATTAATTTTTATTAAATAGAAGATTATATATTCCTAAAAACTTTCCAGGACAAATACATTTCCATTAACTTTTCTAAAAAACGTGGGGCGAACGACTTAGGTGAACTAATCCATGCTTCAATTATCAATTGCATGTGTGCCACGTTTTTCGTTTCAAAGCTTACAACTATTTCCATATCTATTGAAAATTCACAATCAAAAATGTTCAGAACAATCTCTATGGGGTTAGGAATCTGTATGGGGATATAAATCTGTATGGGGCTAGGATGGTACCTCCACATATTTTTAGATTTTCTAACCACACTTTCTCCCTTGCGCGATGCCTATAAGGTCGAGAATCGCAATAGTGTTCATTATCGCGGAGCACACTCTAGATCGCAAAACAACATCCGCTCGTCACCGGCATGGAGAAATTGTGTGATCCAAACCTCATTTTTTGTGGACCATAAAGAAACAAACAGATAGACATAAAACGAGTTAATATTGAATTGTCATTCAGTTCTGAGCCATTTCCGGAGTTTCAAGTCTCTAGCGCATCGGGAAGTTAGTTTAGAATCGATTGCAAAATTTGTATCGGACACACACAGAAGCGAGCTAATAAAAACGTGGAAAGAATAATAGTAGTTTATGTAACTGGTTTGCAAAGTGAGGCTTTAGCGGACGAATCAGAATATGAAAATGATGTCCGCTAAGCCATTTACGTACTACGTACGTGTTGCATACAACGTTCTTTAGCTTTCCTAATAAACAGAACATAAATGCTACATATATTTCCTTTCCGTGCATACATTTTAAACCGACGAAACCAAAAATTAGGAGGTTCTCTAGTCGACCCGTATATTTTTTTTCATCATTTTTTTTTTAATGTATGATTACGCATAACTTTTTACTGAGGCTTCCGATTCCGATAATTCTGTTTTCAGTGGATAGGGTGTACTTCGAAGGTGGTCCCATTTGAATTTAAAAGATGAAATCCACCCCTAAGGGTAGAAAATGAAGGATATCGATCACTCACCCTCTGAATTCTGGTCCGTTAACCGATTCTATCAGGCATAACTTTGTACTGGGTTCTTCGATTTGGATGATTCTTTTTTCAATAGATAGGGTATACCTTATATTTGGATTTCGAATGGAATTATATACCGTTACGGGTAGAAAAATTGGGGATAATTGATTTTTCACTTATGAACATTGGCACACACATACGTAGTTGACAATGACAGATCGCTACTGACATTATTTCTGTTCCACATCCGTCAAAACAATTATATTCTATGAGAGGATGGAATGATGTACAAAGTAATGAAATAAACTAACCAGAACAATAACAATAATTTATATTACAACCAATAGTAAAAGTAGATAATCATATTATTTAACTGGTAATAGTTGAAGTAAGGTGGGTAAGTAAGTATTTTGGAAGTAATCAAAAAACAAGTAGGTAGTAATTAGTATATTTTAGCCATAAAAAATTGAAAAAAAAATAAAACCTTCTTAGTCTCAGTAACTAAGCTCCTGAACTAATGTAAGTAACTAATTTTGAGTCGGCGCCAAACAAACAAGCAAATGAATTAGGTAAGGCATAAAATGATGGCATCGAGTTGTTATTCTGATAATTTTTTTGAAGTAATTTATTGATCTTCGTTGATTGTTCGTTTGGCGCCGACTCAAAATTAGTTACTTACATTAGTTTAGGAGCTTAGTTACTGGGACTAAGAAGGTTTATTTTATTTTTGACTTCTCAGTTCCGTATTTCGTCGGTTTAATTTTTTGTTAAAAAGTATTTTCAATCACCATCTATACGCTGGTGTAAGGAAGTTTTGCAAAAATCTAGCAAGCGATTGTTTATCAATGACACCTTTGTCAAATACTTGTCAATATTAGTGTTCATTTTTCATGAATAAGCATTCTAAAAGAATATTTGCCACTGCTGCTGCTGTCACTACGAAATTTCATTGTGTCTCCTGAAACGTTTTCAAGATGTTAATTATAAGTTTTCTGAATAAACAAAAATAGTCCGATAAAGAGTTGCGTTGACGACTTCGCCGGCCTAGTCCGGTAAAGTGGTATTTTGCGGACTATTTTTAGTATCCAAAGTAGGCATTTTGTGGAGCGTGTACGAAAAAATAATTGTAGACTGAACTGCATCCCAAACATTTTAAATATATTCGAGGACTGAAAAGGATATTGCAATATTCAAACTGTAATTGAATACTGAGAATGATATTTTGGTTAAGAAAACAATGTTAAACTATAAGTATTTCTTGGGAATACTGATAAATATTTTAAATATATTGTAGATATTTTAACAGTGAAAATAATATGGAATGGATATTTTTGGAATAACATTAATATTTAAAGTATGAAGTAGTAATTGTTGATACTGAAACTGATATTGAAATAATTTAAATATATTTAAGATATTTTGGTACTGAAAGTCGTATTGAAATATTTAATTTTTAAAGAGTTGTTTCCCCCTCGGACTTTTTATTGCAGGGAAACAGTTTTTTACCTATGATACGAGGTCCTCTTCAGTGTTATGAAATATTCCGGTAGTATTTTAATATGTTGATTATGTGATTGTGTTATTTACTAGCGTGATATTTTTTTTTATATATTTTATTTGTTTGTTCCATTGTTCTCCACTATTTTATCACTATTTTATTTTATCATTATTTTATCAATATTTATAAATTTACTATATATTGGTTGGTTGGTTTAAGGCTGACGAACCAGAGACCGGGTTGGCACTTAGCTTCCCTTGACACTGCGACCAGCTGGGGTCTATTGTATCACTCTGTCGTCAGTGGTTCCTCATTCAAACAGGTTTGTGCCCCTAACTAGGTCTAGAAGCCCGTTGATAAGGTTCTTCGGACTCATGCCCGTTTCCGGGCCGATCTCTCCAAAGATTCTGTGTCGCCCACCACTTAGGGCGTCACAGTCGAAGATTGAAAGACAAGAGTTAGACCCGAGGCCTCCTCTTGTCTCTTGATGACAGCCATTCTTCAGTATCTATCCCCATGTCCTGGGTTTTGATGAGCTGAAGAATCTTTTTGGTTTCCATTTTACCAAATGGCTTTGGAATCCACTCTGTTTCCGGGAGTTTCTCAGTAGGTGTTCGACCATCTGCTGATCCCTCCTCGGTTGGGTTTACGGTTTCTGGTGCCGAGTGTGATTCAACTGGAATCTCCTCGACTTCCATACCCGCTATCGGTGTTGGGTCTTCTTCAACTGGAAGTTCCCCAGGGTTGTTTGTGTAGGGGAAAGGGTCGTCCACACCTGCGGTGCCCCCTGCGCAGGTGTAAGGCAGATTACTCTGGGAGGTCGCCATGTATCCCAGAGGCTCCGTTTTTATACCTGACTGGCTCAGGTATCATCCATCCTCGGCACGGGTCGCTTGACGCCTTGGATTAAGCCATGTTGTGGTGGCATTTGGTTTGAGATTGACTTAGAGATCCGCAGGTTTTGACCATTTCTGGTCATTCCCACTGGATTTTCCTTGTCAACCCCGTTATCCAGCGATACCACTTGGAGGTAGCCACCTAAGTTTCCGCAACCCATCTTCATCTCTCGTAGGAGGTGAACATGTGTTGACGCAAACTACTATATATTACAAATAACTAATTTATCAATATTTTATAAATTTACTGTATATTACAAACAACTAATTACTTATTTTAAAATTCATTGCATAATTACCTTAGTGATCCACGCGCAGGTTAGCCTTTGTGGATCTTCTCTATGTTTATTTATTTGCATTCTTCATTAATGAATTGAAAGTGTATGTATCGATTCTTTGGTAAATAAATATTATTATTATTATATTCCGGTAGTCCGTTTTCCACAATGATTTGAATCAAAGCGTTTGAATTAATTCTATCTGGAAGCCAAAAAACATTTTTCGTAACCTATTTCTACAGGGTGGTCAGACGAAAACGAAACAGATCCATTATTAGACACTGCATCAACATTTGAGACAAACGTTCAGACTTGTCAATTTATTATTAAAGGGGGACACTCTATTCTTGTATCATGTTTTTCACAAACGCGATAAAAAACTTATCGAAATAATGCAAAGTAAGGAATCGAATCATAAACCATTAGCGTACTTAATTGGAAAGACTTGACATATTTACCTTTACATGATTGATACAATTGATGATGTGTCCTACCGTTTCTCAGTAACCGGCCCATGTTTTAACCCTTTGTTGCCTGAATAACCAAGAATATAAGTATTACAATTTTTTTTGTGACCTAGTCTATTGAAATGACGAAATGAGTATATTAAAATTATTTTAGTTTTTTTTTGAGACATTTTTTCTAAAAAAAATAGAGGTGGTACTTGAAGTGCGAATTACTCAGGATAACATGCTCTACAAAAGTGCAGACTGCGACGTAGCTGTAATCTGTGTTAATGAATCATGAAGGCAATAAATGTGAAAGAGATCCCGCAAAGTGGATGTCTAGGATATGCCAGAAATTCATACTTAGTTTCACTGACTGATGCGAATTCGTATATGATGCCTGTTTTTCTTTACTATACAAACAAGACAGCAGCAACGAATCCCGACAAAAACTAATGGCACTTGCCATCCACTTTCTTATAAAAGGCGTAATTTATATACTTCAAATCCCAGAAACTCGCATCACGAATTCTTCAGACGTCTATATCGAATCCGATAAAAAACTATCAGTTTCATCCTTTCCATTCAAGGGTCGATCGGCCTCTCCTTCGCGTCTCCTTTCCCTGCATAATTCATGCCATCCAGAGGTGGATTTGCCATGAGAAGATAAGGAAAACTTTCCAGAAGGCACTTTCGCTGCGGAATTGGTAAAATAAATGGAAAATTCACATATTCCCCAGTATCGTTTTTACAAGCTTTTATTTAGTTTCACCTGTCCAGGTGTCTGTCTGTGATCAAATCTTGCAAGTTAAATTTGAACCTCTTCTACTCGCCCGATTAACGTGAAATTTGGCAGGTATTCATAGTTTCCGTGACAATGCATTATGGAATTTTTGTTAGAGCAAAAAACGGAATGGCGGCTCTAAAATGGCGGACGAGATTTGTGTTTATGGTCAGATTCGACTCAAAATTGGTATGTGGAGGCTTTCGGGGTCGAAGATTGTGAATTTTGTCAAAATTCATAAAATACGAATGGCAGCTCCAAGATGGCCGACGATCTCTGTGATTAGGGTCCGATTCTATTCAAAATTGGTATGTTGGTGTTTCTGAGGTCGGACACTATACATTTTTATTCAAAATTCACAAATTCAAGATGGCGGCTCCAAGAAGGCGGACGAGTTTTGTAATTATGGTCCGATTCGATTTAAAATTGGTATGTGGGGGGTTTCTGGGTCGAAGAATAGGAATTTTTTGTCAAAATTCATAAATTCGAGATGGCGGCTCCAAGATGGTAGACAAGTTTTGTGATCATGGACCGTTTCTGTTCAAAATTGGTATATCGGGGTTTTTGCGGTCGGACATTATGAATTTAGTCGAAGATTATTGATTTTTCATCAGAATTCTTAAATTGAAGATGGCAGCTCCAGGATGGCGAACGAGTTAATCTTTAGATGGTCTCCTCTGTGAAGAACTAGATAGCTCAGAACTTGGAAAAAGGCCTCGTAATAACGATTCTTCAACAAAAATAGATTAAGTTCCTTCTAGAGCTGGAAATATGCCATCCTCCTCGGTGTCGTCTAGTTTTTGTACTCTCTTTGGGCAACCCTGTAGTTTTCTCAGTGGAGTGGTACTTTCGTTCGCTTTGTTCAGAAGATTTCTTGTTATTCTACTGTGGATCTCGATTTCCCCTCTTTAAGGGGACCGCTATTTTCATATGAGGATATATATGATCATCTTTAGGTAAGTTACTTCATGCCCGTACTAAGATGGTAATCCTAAAAGTCTACTTTTTAGTTATTCTGGGTAGAAATCCCCAACCCAAAATACTCGAGCGTATCGGTAGTAGCGATGCTATTATAAAAATTATTTGTATTACTATATTTGTACAAATATCGCAATTAAACAACAATGCCATATATTCTTATGATGAATCATGGCCATTTCATAGTAAAAAATGAACTACATGTCTCAGGATCTATAATTAACTCATGAAAATATGCTTGTTTTAGGTACACACAGGAGCCCGATTTTTGACATTACTCGCTATTTAACGAATTCACTGTCTATCGACGCGACGGTTCGATAACGAATGCTACATTATTTCCGTATTTTTAACGGCTTTCGTTGTGCTGTTAACAATTCGTTTTAATAGCGAATGAGTAACTTGGCAACGTCGATGTTTTCGTTAAATTCTTGTTCTGTTGTGCAAAAACGTATTTGTGTATTATTTACCTCGGAAAACTCCCCCCAAAACAAGGAGGGAAACATACATCTTTCTAATCTCAAAGATAATGTAGAAACATCAAGAGAATCAAAGTACATGCCAAAAAACAAAGAGATATTTCGAACTCCGTCAGACCAGGAAGGAAGTGTACATTCTTACGTAGGAAATTTAGAATCCGAGGATGTGATCACATTCCCACATCAATTGAATTTATTCTCAATGCCAAGGCGAATGCAGAATTTTGACACAATAAGGGCTTGCATGCTTAACGTGAATGGGGTTGGGAGGAAGTATTCACTTCTCATCAACTTCATTCACGAGCATTCTGTTGACATAATGTTTTTGTCCGAAAACATGCTTCGACAGGAACATAATCTAAATTTTAGGGGATTCACTACCATCAGGGAAGATAGGCTAGGAGGGGCTAGAACCGCTGGTGGGGTAGCGATAATAATTCGCAATAACATCGCATTTACACGAATAAAAAAATTAAACTCACAAATAGAACATGTTGGAATTAAATTATCAGATGGGACATGCTTATTTAGCATATATAATCCACCCAGTAACCATTTCACGCCACGGGACTTAGACAGCCTGTTTAGTGCTGGCAATAAAGTACTGCTCGCAGGTGATTTTAGCGCTAGGCATCGTGAGTGGAATGGTAGCCCAACCCAAACAAGTTCGAACGGCACAACGCTGCTAAACTATTCCTTAAACAACAATGTCGTGGTGGAATGGAGTAATACCCCCACCCATTACCCCTTTAACGGATCTTCACCGACGGTAATTGACTTGGTAGTTCATAAAAACATTACCGACATCTCAGAGCTTAATGTCCTAAATGAACTAACATCAGATCATTCTCCTGTAGTTTTTACAATGAAAGGCAAAGTAAAACATAATACTGAAACAGTCAGATTTGATTACAGTACAACGAATTGGAAAAAGTTCAGGGAAATAATGAATGAAAATACCGTAATTAAACCCAATATAGCTCAAGAGGAAATAGAAATTGAAACAAAAAAGTTCATCAAAAACATTCAAAATGCTAGGGACAGAACTACCAAGAAGATTACTGTGAGGGGGGATCGGGATGTGATTCCACTACAAATTCAAGACTTGATAAAACTTAAAAACCTAGAAAGAAAAAAATGGCAAAAAACTAGAAAAGCATGTCATAAAGACAACTTTTTAAGCCTAGGCAAAGAGATATCTGATCTTTTGAATAAACATTTCAATGACAAGTGGAATTACAAACTGACCAACCTCAACGTGCAGGACCGGTCTCTTTGGAATATGGCAAAGCGTATTCAGAAAAAATACGAGCCCATACCGTCCATAGAGATTGGCCCTGATCGGGCGGTGTCGGACCCAAAGGAAAAGGCAATGTTGTTTGGGGAATACCTTAGTAGTGTTCATAAAACAACGCCGGATCAAACGGATAGCCAATGTAGGCATACCGCTATCGCTGTAGATATTCAAGAAAGCCCAGCTATAAGGCTAAGCCCTACCGAGCTCGCAAAAAATCTTACAAATTTTGAAGAGATCTCGGAAATTATCAAGCGATTACCAAAAAACAAAGCGCCAGGACTTGATGGGTTGGGAGCCATTCTCCTCAAGAACCTTTCGAGGAAATCACTGGTGCAATTCATACATATTGTAAACGCGGCGATTAGATGGCAGCACTATCCAGGCTGCCTGAAAAAAGCGGAAATCGTCCCAATTTTAAAGGCTGGTAAAAACAAAGCATCAATTAGTAGTTATAGGCCCATCTCCCTCCTGAGCGTAGTCGCCAAGGTGGTAGATAGGATCCTACTAAAACGTGTAAATGATTCAGTGGATAGGCTAAGACTCATCCCAGCGGAACAATTCGAGTTCAGGAAGGGCCATTCGACCACTTCTCAACTAGCCCGGGTTGTCCATGGGGTGAAGGAGGCCTACCACAGGAAGCATAACACGGTTATGGTCCTGTTGGATGTGCAAAAGGCATTCGACACAGTATGGACACAAGGGTTAGTTGCCAAAATGTCAGAGGCTGGCATGCCCTTATGGTTAATCAAAATTCTGAATTCGTATCTAACGAACAGAACGTTTATAGTTAAAGTCAATAACACGAGCACCGGAGAGTATCCAATTGGTGCAGGTGTCCCTCAGGGGTCTTCCCTCTCACCAATTTTATATTCTCTGTATACGTACGACTTCTCGACCTTCGCGGGCACGAGGGTGGCCATGTATGCGGATGACACCGCATTATATGCCCACTCTTTTGCAAGCGAAGAGGCTGCCTATCAGCTCCAGATACATCTGGATCGGATGGTCGTACCCTATATGGAGGAAAATAAAATTGAGATAAATCCTCTAAAAACAGAGGTTATTAACTTTTCGAGGAAGTACACAAATGTGAACATCCCCGAGAAGTTATGGGCAAAGAACAATCAAGTGGAAGAGAGGCCCTCTGCTAGATACTTGGGACTCGAACTGGACAGGCGCATGTCATTCCACAACCCCATATCGCCCTCAGAAGGGGCTCAGCTGCCATAAAAAGAGTTTACCCCCTCATTGCGAGGAATTCGAAGCTTTCGAACAAAAATAAAATCCTGATGTACAAGCAAATTATTAGGCCGGCGATGACATACGCCTGTCCTGTGTTCTGCAGCATCCCCATATCCCAATACACGAGATTGGAGAGGCTGCAGAACAAGGTCCTACGAATAATAACAGATAGCAATCGATACATCCGGTTGGACGCCCTCCGAGAGCTTGCTAACATTGAGAAAATTGAAGAATACATTCAAAAAATTTCATATAAGTTCTACAAATACCACATTATGCATAGCTCACTAACACGAGGAATTACAAGCCTGAGAGAACACCATAATCAGCCGAGAAGGCACGGCTTGATATACCAGAAGTGTGAAATTTATTTTGAAAATTAAATAAAACAATAATTCATACTATAAAATTAATCTCCGATAAACGAATTGGGTTTAGAAACATAGGTAGGAATGTTGGCGCCAGGAATCCAACTGGCGCCGGCACCTTGCCGTATTTTATCGGAATAGAAACGCAAAACACAATTTATCTATCGACAAGTGTAGTATATATCGGCAACAACCCCAACAACAATATAAAAACATTATATTCGAAGAAAATAACAGGTCTAGCGCGAGCATGCCATACCTTAACTATTTTGATCGGAAAATTCAAAAAACGATTTAATTTTCTAAAAACTGTTTTTATTTGAATTTTCCGTTGAGCACATATTAATTCTTCACAAAAATAGCTCTTAAAAAGTTCATTATCGTTTCTTGGGAAACAAGTACAAAACATTCGTATAAGCATCTGCAGGAGACGAATAGCTAGTAAATTTTCAGAATTACCATATCCTGGCATACAGTGCTAGTCAAAAGTCCCCTCCCCCCCTCCCCCCCTCTATCTTTTGAACGGGTATACTTATAATAATGAAATTTGGAGGGTGGAAATAAACGGATGTAGGCTTCTCAACTGGTCATAAATGACGTCACAAGGCCACTGTGACCAATAATTTTAAATGGGACCCTATGGCAAGTGACAGCTCGTTTGAAAGGTATTGAAAATACCTATTCAGTCATACCAATTTTGTTTGGGTTTCGGCTGATTTTGATTGATAAATTGAAGAAATACGAAAATTATAGTTTCGCATTTAATTAATAAAGATTTAAGAACCAGTTCTTATAATAAGTGTTCAAAATGTGCTCCATCTACTTCCTGGCAGTAATGCATCCTATTGCTAAACTCTTGTCGTACTCGTCCCAGTGTGTCAGCGGAAATTTCCCTACATTCTTCAACAATTCGTTGTTTCAGAATGGCAATACTGTCAGGTGCTGTAGCGTAAACCTTAGATTTCAAGTACCCCCATAGAAAAAAATCTAATGGTGTAAGGTCCGGTGACCGAGCTGGCCATTTGATCGAACCTCGTCGTCCAATCCATCTACCACGATATTCTTCATCTAGGTAACGTCTTACTGCACCGTAATAGTGTGCAGGAGCACCATCTTGTTGAAACGTTATTTCCAAGTTGTCGAATTCATCTGGATTATCTTCTAGAATTTCAAAATTAACGACTCAATATCATTTTTGTAACATCTCCAGATACAATTCACCGGTTAAGTTAGCATTGAGAAAAAGAGGCCCAACTATGTGGTTTCCCAAAATACCTGCCCAAACATTTACTTTTCTGGAAATTGAGTATGTTTTCACGAAAGATGTGAGGATTTGTGTCACTCCAATACCTCACATTTTGAGTGTTAACATTCCATTGAGAAAGAAAGTTCTTTCGTCACTAAAACAAATTGTCTGTATGTAGCCTGGTTGTTGGTTCATTTTATTGGACATAGTTTCACAGAATTCTAGTCTTCGGTCGGGGTCATCATCTGAAAGTTGGTGCACCATTTTTAATTTGTATGGATGAAATTTGTTTTAGCCAACACCCTATGTACTGTCCTTTGACTGACTCCACAGATAGACGCAACTTGGGCTGTGGAAGATGTAGGGTTTACTACCATTTCTCCAATTATGTCAATATTTTTGTCATCACTATTTGTTGGTCGACCAGATCGTTTGGCATCTTGAACACTACCTGATGCTTCAAACTTCCGAAGAAGCTCCCTCAAATAAACCCTCGATATAGGGCGATCGGGGTACCTCTCATTAAACAGTCGTTCCGCTGCATGGAAATTGTTTCTACATTCACCAATTATTAAGATAGCTGCTACTTTGTCGACTACAGTACGTACCATTTTGCCTATGTAAACACTTAAACGTCTCGTTAAACAATAGCTTAGGTAAATCTTCAAGGTATAAACACTTTTGACAAGTAGAGAATTCAAAAACGTCAACCTTTTTGACAATTAACCAGAGGCGTACTTTAAAATCTTTATTAATTAAATGCGACACTATAATTTTCGTATTTCTTCAATTTATCAATCAAAATCAGCCGAAACCCAAACAAAATTGGTATGACTGAATAGGTATTGTCAATACCTTTCAAACGAGCTGTCACTTGCCATAGGGTCCCATTTAAAATTATTGGTCACAGTGGCCTTGTGACGTCATTTATGACTATTGCGTCACCTGTTATGACCAGTTGAGAAGCCTACATCCGTTTATTTCCACCCTCCAAATTTCATTATTATAAGTATACCCGTTCGAAAGATACGAGGGGGGGAGGGGACTTTTGACTAGCACTGTATACCCACATACTGCTAACATCGCAGGCCCTTTCCCCTTCGTCCCTACACAAGCGACAAGCTGGCTGGGTACACCCAAGATCGGAAGAGATTGGAAGAACCATATATTGTATATATTAATTTTAGTTGTATATAGTAGGATAGGTGAATTGTACATTCAAAATGACAATAAAGATTTTTAAAAGGAAAAAGGAAAAGAATGAGTAACTTGGCAACGTCGATGTTTTCGTTAAATTCTTGTTCTGTTGTGCAAAAACTTATTTGTGTAGTATTTATATTTGAATTAATATAACTGAAAATTTACAAATTTACCGATAATAAATGATCACCCGAAAAAAAAATCTTCGAAAATTGTAGAAAAACAAAGGAAAGTTTTGATAGAATTCATTAAATCCTAGCCTTAGTTAAGTAGCGGAAGATTTTCCCAAATTTTTACTCAAACAGATGCCGAGACACTGGTGAGAAATTGCAAATAATTTAAATAGTATATGGGTGGTGCAATTAAATCATGACAGAGTTGGAGAAAGATGAATTTATAACAAAATATAGATAATTTTGTATACGAGTTATTTAATTTATAGTGCTGGCATGACATTCGTTCGAGAACAAAGATAAAAATAGGAAGTTCTAAAAAACATATCAACAAAACTGGTAGACTGAAGACATATTAACATCATTAGAAGATGTTCTCAATTCAATCAAACCTATATCCATTGAAGGACATGCAGTTAAGTTCGATTTCAATGAGTGCAGATAATATACTTTCTTCGAATCAAGGATTTGAAGCGAGAACAAGTAATAATAATAATAATAATGTTTATTGAACAAGGCTCACAAGAAAAAGTTCCTATGTTTACAATTTAACGTTGGAATATATTCGCGAGTGTCGAGCACTTATAAGGGATAAGCACTAGTCACTGTGTGCGATAAAAAAAATATATAAATGTAAATGTTTCAGTTTTATGATAATATTAGTATAAGGTACAAGCTATATAAAATATAAAATGGTACGAAAAGTAAAATGACAATATATATATTTACGTATACACAGTATAGGATATAAAATGGAAAATTAAATTAAAAATATTAAACATAATCTAAAATATAAAAGTATAAAAGTTTGGGATATAAATAATTTGTTTTCAGTTATTTTTAGGGTCTATAATTTTTTCTATTGTTGTTTTATTTTCTGATACGAATTTTTTTAGGAGTATTTTGAATTTTTTTGTAGAATGTATATTTATAATTTCGAACGGAAGCGAGTTTATAATTTTGGGGCCTAAGTAGTTTAAACTTCTTTGTCCAACAGTTTTATTCATGTGTGGAACAGAAAAGAAGGTTTTCGATCTGGTGTCGTATCTGGAGTTGTGAGCGGTTTCTAGGGTTTGTATAGGTGGTTGGCAGCATTATAGAAATATATTTGCCTAAGATTAAAGAGCTTAATTTCCCGGAGTAATTTCTCCGAAGAATATGTATGGGGTTTTCTTAGAATAATTTTGTAAAAACGCTTGAGTATATTTTCTAGCGGAAGTAGATGGGTTTTCAGTATTCCACCCCATGCAATCATTCCATAACTGAGGTGTGGTACTACCAAGGCATTATACAGGGTAATTTGGTCATTTTGATGGAGAAAATTTCTGGATTTATAGAATAAATAGATTAACGATCGTAGTTTTTTCATGATATATCCCATGGGTATCCCACTTTAAGTTGCTGTCAATATGAATACCTAAGTATTTTTCGCTCGTGGCTGAGTTTATCTCGATAGTTTTGTGATCGTCCACGATTTGCAGTTTTTTAAAATGTGGTAAGTTTTTTTTATATGAGCTGAAAGGTATAAAAAACGTTTTTTCAAAATTTATGGTAATTGATTTTTGAACCATTTTTCAATTTGAAGAAAATCTTTTACAACTTTAATTTTAATCTTGTCCCAATCCACATCGTGGATATGACCGTATCGTCTGCGAAGGTGATAATTTCTCCAGCTGTATCCAGAAGAAATAGGTTATTCACGTATAGTATGAATAGCAAGGGACCCAGAACGGTTCCCTGAGGTACACCGTATTTTAAAGTTCCTGGAGTGCTGAAGGTTCCATTTATGTTCACGATTTGTATTCGGTTTTCTAGATAGTTCCGAAATAGATTTAGTTGTAAGCCCCGTACTCCAATATCCTCTGAGGATTTGATTAGAAGCGAAAAACTCACTGTATCGAAAGCCTTCGCTAGGTCTAGAAATACAGCTAGCGATGGTTTCTGGTCATCCAGGTCACAATAGATTTTTTCCATCAGTCGTGCTATTGGGTCTTGGGTTGAGATACCTTCTGGAAATCCATATTGCTTTTCAGATATGATTTTATATTTTTTTAGATAACACCAGACTCTTTGTTTGATGATTTTCTCGAATCCGAGTCAAACAAGATAGGAGACATCGATTTCTTCGATGATACTCCAAATATAGAAATTGATGTTCCTACTTCTGCATCTAAAACGCCTCAAAGAAAGAGGATTCTTAAGAAAATGGAGAATCTTTTGAATTCCTTCGCTGCTGCAAGCAATTATAAAGAATATTTGGATAAAATGAATTCCTTGAAGGAAGCATATTATGAGCAAAAGTTAAAAATAATGAAAAAAAGTCTAATTCTCGAAAAGGAAAAAAATTATATTTTCCAACAGCTACTAAACAAATGTACAGAGGTTGCTGAAAAGTTGCTTTAAGATTTTGTTTTTATTTATATGAATAATTGTTTTTGTGTTATGTATTTTTAGGATTTAAATTTTATTTCCTTAGTTTTCTCTTTCAAACAATTCAGATTCTGTTAAGTATTTATGTGTTTTTCGTTTTAATATTCTTTATTTTTGACAGAATTAATTATAGTTTGACGGAACAGGTTTTACATTTTTTCACTCATCCTCCCTGCAAAAAGGAGAATCAATAGTTTAATAAAAAAATAAAATAAAAAAGGTTATATTAACGCTAGTTTATTCACTAACATAAATCTGATCACAATTTATCTCTGAAAATGTCTTATTATATTTACTCTTCTACCTCCAGCAAGTTCTGGGTTCACACTAGCATAAACGCCAGCGACTTCATTTTCATCGGGATTATTTCCGCGAAGCATGCCAAAATCATTTTGATAGTCTCCTGGTTCTAGCTCCATTTCAGGCAAATTATGTTCCATGCACATATTATGCAGCAAGCAAGCAGAACCCTATACTTCAATAAACATCTGAATCGTGATATAAGCACACCATTGCCACATTCAATTTTGACACGAGTACTTTTATGTGTGTCATTTTATCTCTTCTCAGGAGAATTCACTGGGAGATTGTATTCCAGCGGGGTGAGCAACCATGGTCTTATGAAATATCCTAAATCGCCCAATAAAAAATAATAATTGTGCCCTCTTCGATGTAAAGCTCTTAGTAATTCTTGCACATTTGTGCTTCCAGAATTGAGATTACATTGAGAATTTTTAAGTCGGAATCACAAATCTGAAAGAACATCAGTGTATCAATATTAATATTAAATCATTTTACTTACCAACTGAACATTAATTGAATGGTAGTTTTTTCTATTCACATATATGTGCTCAGGGAATTCAGGATCATCTATTGAGGGAGAATGAATGGCAACGTGTGTACAATCGAAACAACCTATCACACCTGGAAAATGGTGATTCATATAGAAGCTGAAAAGAAACTTCATCAATAATTTCAAGATGAAAATACCAAATACTCACCTTCGTCGAATATTATTCAGGGATTCTAAATTGTTTGGAAATGAAATCCAGGTATTAAATATATCAGGATGATTTAAAGCAGTTGTAACCTCTTTCAAACAGATACTCACAGTTGACTGACTCACGTCCAAGAAGCGATTGAGTCCAACACTTTTTTGATAATTACCATAGGCATACAAGTGTGAGGCGATCAATACTTGAGATTTGAAAAAAAAAAACAAATTGGTGTATATTGTCAATTTCTCGAGTTACTTTAGTAGACACGTCCAAATCTGTCCTTCTTCTAGGTGCTCTTATGTATGGTGTCAGAATATCTATAAGGTATCTTGTAAGGTTTTTAGTTAATCGAAAAAAAGTTATGAATTGTGTATCACTCAGAGCAAATGGGTCTTGTGGCTGTCGTTGACCATTAAGATCAAAAGAATGATATCAAACTAATTATTTGTGAGTGTTTCAAAGACGATACATTTTTGGACTCCCTCTCTGACAAGTTAGCAGAGCTAGTTTCAACAAAACTTGCTGAAAAAATTGGCGAACTGGAAAACAAACTAGACAAAATGAACGAACGTATTATTCAATTAGCCGACAACAATCAAAAACTGCAAATTGAACTTGATCAAGTGCAACAGGACAAGAAGATTGTCAAGTTACGTATGTATGGTATCAAGGAAACTAAAAATGAGAGCATTTTGGAGGTGGTTCAACAAATATTCACTGATAAACTTTCACTCGACCTGGATGATCGTCAAATTAGTAGTTGTTATCGAATCAAATCCAACCAGGATGGTAAGGGAATAGCCAAACCAATTATTGTCAAGTTTGCATCTTCCGACGACTGTCGTATGGTGCAACGTAATAAAAAAAAGTTGAAAGGATCCCGCGTCACAATCACCGAAGATTTAACGAAGTCCAGGCATGAATGACATTTTTGTGAATGCGAGAGAAATTTACGGGAAACGGAATGTGTGGACCCAGAGCGGTAAAATATGTATCTTGATCGATGGGAAAAAACATTATATCAAAAGTGATATCGAACTCAGACAAATCAAATCTCCCTCTCTGTAATTAGGCCGGCTGACCGATTCATACTCGAATTTGTTATAATCTCGAACCGGCAGACTATTGCTGGCTTTTCTCCATAATTTATAAGTTTCATTCTTATTTTCAATTTACGATCAATTTTTATTTTTATTTTTATTGGTATCTTACATTATCTCAACGTTTGAGAGTTTCCAGAAGAAATATTGAAATTAACCGAACTGTTTTTGTGACCTGAGCTGACTGATAAATTATAAACAAAAACATACTATTTTTTATATTTTTTAGGTTCCTGATTTATTTCTTGCTTTGTGTACCTGTATTTGAATACTTTATACTTTTTACTATTTAAAGATTTTCGTTCCTTAGAATCTTGTTGATATTATTTCTATTTATAGATTTATATATAGGGTGATTCACTAATGATTCGTAATTTTCATTGAGATGGTTAAAAACTTGAAGATATGTCATCTTAATGTTTGATCACTTGTAGCACATTTTGATGATTTCAAGACTCTGGTAATGATTTTGATATAGTGGGTGTTTCTGAAACATGGCTGAATGATAGTATTAATACTGAATCGTATTCAGAAAGTACAGAACTTTTGTTGTCGATTCATTTTCTCCCTCAAAAAATACGATCATGTTTCCAATAAAATAATGGAACCGAAGTGGCTTACAATGGCTAATCGTTCTAAATACAATTTTTGTGTCTTTCTATATAAAATAATAAAGAACAGGATTCCTTTGGCGCTCTATTGTAAATTAACTCCTAGATCATCTGGTCATTCATTAGAAGTGAGAAATAAACATCACTTTAATGTTCCTCGTCACTGTTCAGTCATGTTTCAGAAATCCTTCACCTATCAAGCCGTTAAACTTTACAATTCACTCCTCATCAATCACCTTCATTTATCTGAATTTAAAATTAAGAAATTTTTGAAAGCAAAATTTTGTGAATCCCCAATATGAAAGACTTGAAACTCTAGTACCTAGTTATATGTTGACAAATTACTTTTGTTTATTTGACTCTTAATGATTATGTTTTTTATTACCCTATGAATGTCGTTATTACCAAAATTTTCTGTCAATTGTACAACTTAGGTTAAGTGTAAGAGTAGCAATAGCTAAACCTCGCCTACTTTGTACCAAAGAAAATAAAGACGATTTATTATTATTATTAAGGAACTGCTGATTTTCAGCTGCCTCCAAATTTTCAAAGATTAAATGAATCAATTCATCCATTCTCAATATTACAATAACGCAATAAATAATTAGAAATCTCGGGATAAATATAACACGATAAACTCTAACCTCTCTTGATGAAAATAACCAAAGAATTGTGAAACGAATACAGAAAGTGCGTTCGCTACAATACGAATGAAATTATTCGTTATATAGCGAAGGCGAGTTTTAACGATTGTCAAAAATACTGTTAAAGTATTTTCGATACAACACGAATGATTTATAACGGAACGAGTGGTCAAAAATAAGTCCCCAGGGCTGTATCGTATATAACGATCGCCTCTATGAACAGGAAGTCCCTTTAAAGGGCTGTCCTGTGTCTCTTCCCAGTCCGCCACTGAAGCCGTTCTCCTCTCCTGTACCGTCATTTTTACTTTTTAATGGCGGAACGGGAGCGAAATACCCATTAAGGGGTAATAAATCTCCTGGAAATAAGCGTGTGTTCGTGTACGCATACAGATCAGAGCGAGTACCCGCTTTGGGAATTCTGAATCGAACCGGTTTCGACGATTGCGATTGATGAGATTGATGTAGCCAGCATACCCAGATCTCAGTTACGCGAGATGAGATACGAGTAGAAACTGCGATTCATGAGAGGATGACGGCAATGGAAACGACCTTATCGGGTTGGATGTGTGATAGTTGAGCCATCTCTGGATTCGGGATCTTTGCGTATGAGTCTATGTGTCTGTATATCCTTAAGAGGCATACCTACGCGCTACACCCCAAAAAACGGCAATAAAAAATCTAGTGGCGATAAGCTGGAACGTATTTAAAGCTGGTATGACTACTTTAACAAAATAAAGAAAATTCATGCTAGAATATAGTGCTTTTTTGTTGCATTGCGTCAGAGAACGCTAGCTTAACGTTGAGCTGGGACGGCACCTTCGTTATTTCTTGATAAAATCTAAAATCGTGTATACTATTTTTAATTGCTAATTTGTTCCCCATCAGATTTTTTGTTGGTTCCACCTTTTTGGAAAAATCGAGTTTTCTCTAGTTAACATTAACCTAGAAGAGCATCCTCGTTATTTCATGGCAAAATATGAACTTGAAGTTTGCAATGAAAAATAAATAATGTACTCCATACTCGAGTAGAATTTACCGCTTTTGAAATAGTTATTCTGTGACTTATTTTTTCAAAACTCACCACTTAGCTTCAACCTGATATAGCCACCACCTTAATCCATGGCAAAATGTAAAATCGTCCGTGATATTATTCAAGTTATTTTGTCTTTATATTAGTTAATGATACATTCAAAATATTGTCGTACGAGAATCTTCAGTAAAACGAATTTAACGAAGAAGTATTTAAATTAATTTAATCATCGAGCAAATATTATGATATTGTTTTCGTCAACTAATTAATTTTTATAGTGCGTGGCGAAGAAATGCATAGTGTTTCGGCACAATATATTTCTAGATTTATTGTGTATGAACGAACGTCCGCTTATCCGTTATCAATTTTATTATATTATCAATACTTCAGGAATGACATTATCCCTGAAAATTCATTGGTTTGTTTACTGAGCTTGTAATATTCCTTAATTTATCAAAATCGCCTTTCATTACCAGTATCTCATTAGTACCCATCTTCTCATTTATAGAGAGAGAGAGAGAGAGAGAGAGAGAGAGAGAGAGAGAGAGATAGATTTATTAACTACGTCCATATATATATAAATACATTTGTAGCAGGTCCTTAAGAAAAAAAAGTTAAAAGAGTAAGACTGAATATCCTACGGTGATACTTCACATTACAACACAGGAATAAAATAAGATTAACTCAGAACTCAGTCATTGTAAACAATACAGAAAGGGGTATAAAAAACATTGGATCTCAAGTAGATGAAATGGTATTCAAGTTGGAACATCCTACATGGTAAATCATATCAGGAGGAAACCCAACAGCGAGGTGTCAAAAACAATGTGAGGAAAATAATAAAATATAAAAATTATGAAAACAGGAAAATGTCAAATATGAATTTTAACCCAATTTATACATATAATGTAAGATCTAGAATTATATATTGTAAATAAAGTCATTAAAATAAGTTAGAATAACGAAAAGTCAGACAGAAAGTAGGAATACATTTTAAAATTTGTAGAAATAAACAAAATGTGTGTGTTGCCTAGAAGAAATGTAACAAGCATGGGGGAGATAAAAAATGTATGCAGAAAACGAAACCAGGTACCAATTTGGAAGAAAAATTATATAATAACAAAACTCAAGAGAGAAACAAGCAAAACTATCTTCAAACGTCATACAACGAATTCAGATACGAATGGGAAAATAAACAAACAAGAAAAAACCACTCACCTTATTAAGATAACAAAAGTGTAGTCTCTGCCATTGCCAGGAACAAAAAGGGGCTTTCTGCAGTGTAGCTGTACTTTTCCAGTGAGCACGAACACTTCTAATAGTCAGGAGAACACCACAAAGGAAGAATAGCAGGTATTTCAAAAGCAAAACTAAATGAAGTGCAACATATCAGGTCCAGACACTTATATTGGTTATTTGATCACTTGTGTCCATTCATTTGAACATTTAATGGTTTTTTCTATGCTCACAGACTTTTCATAAAATTCAAACGTTTATTCATCAAGTTTTTCATCATACATAAGCAAGTTTTACCATTTCACATCACTGTTCTGAGTTAGATAAGTTAGATATCGCAGAATAGGTCAATTTTAAGGATTTATTTTAATAAAAACAACTAATTGACGATTTTTCTGCATTCGCGCCAAGTTGGCATTACTGAATCCTGCCATGAGAATAGAGATGACTCATACTCCATAGGCGTACCGACTGAGCTGGGATAAGGTAAAAAAGTGTTGAAAAGGGTAAGACAACATAGCCGGAGCTCCATTACTGTTATGATAAGTATTTATTTTTCAAAAAAATAAAAAAATAAATAAGGAAATCAACAAAACAAATTTATCAAAAAAAATATTTTATGATGACTAATTCAATAAAAGAATAAAATAAGTAACAATAACAATCATTATTAGAATAACGATTAGCCAATAACAAATATAAATATAATAAATTAATATAATAAAGAGCATATCACCTTATCATAATATATATATATATATATATATATATATATATATATATATATATATATATATATATATATATATATATATATATATATATATATATATATATATATATATATATATATATATATATATATATCACGACTCAACGCCCAGGCCAAACCACTGGACCTAAAGAGCTGAAATGTTGGCAGCGTATTCCTATAATTACATAGATAATCAATAAGAAGTGTTTTTTAATATTCCATCCCTAAAGAGGTAAAAATGGGGGTGAAAAGAAGGAAAGGGGATGAGGAGTGCCGTAATCTGGAAAAAGTGGATTGAAGGCATAGAAAACATGGAACTGGGATGTGCGAAACGACAAATTGTTGTGCAGAACGTTCGTAACATATTTCCATGACATCCGACACACTCGCGGATGCAGAAAGCGTCTTCGCGCTAACAAAGTGCAATTAAGATCCTCATAACTCATGGAGTCCTCTTAATGGGTCTTCTGTATGCATCGAGTGTACAACGAACGCCAAGACCATATCCCCGTCAACGAACGTCGTCCCAGTTTCTATCCACCATTTTATTTGTTCCCCTTTATCAAGCTCGGTACTGCTTTTGTTTTTCGCTGTGCGAAGTTTTCAGTTTCAGCAAACAGTTTTACATAATAAACGTTCTAGTAGGAAAGTTTGATGTTCTTTAGTTCACAGTGAAAACGTGCTCGGCAAATTTATGCTAGACCCGTTCAGCTGTTTCGCAGTCCGTTCTCTTTGTCGAGACTTTGTCGACGCTACAGTTTGTTATTTGATTTTTGTTGTGAATGGAAAGTTCTGATTAGGGAGTATTCCAATTTCGCTCTATTGTTGAGTGAAATGGAATCCGTGAGATTGTTTTTTGTCACGGCAGCCGTTTCGGGATATGCTTCAGTAAATACGCGCTGATTTGTGATGTGTTCATAGTCTGTATACTTAATAAACAATAATTAATTGTTTTAAATTATATTTCGTTGTTGCATATTTAACTATAGATGTAAAATAGTATATTGTGCGGCACGAAAACAAATATTTATAATAATAATAAATTACATATTTTTAAGTTTATTTAGTTAACACTACTAATTAATGGAAATTACCGAGAAACAGATTTTTAAAAAATATCTTAAAAATTAATTCATGAAATAATTTTAAATAAAATGACTAATAAATAAACTTTTTAAAAACAAGCTTTTATTTAAAAGTCGATTCCCGCAGCTGGTGAATGTTTTTTTCAAGATCCCAAGAGTGGTTTCGGATCCCACTATAAAAGGTAAGGTCCCCGTGATCTTAACTCGTACAAGTTTTCATTAACTTCTGAGGGTTGGTCAAACAACTAAGAAAGCGGTTAAAAACAATTTTACAATTTTTTTTTTAAAGTCGCACTGAAACGTATAAAATAAGTTTAACTCACCGCTGACAATGATTGAATTATTTTTTATTGAATTATTTGGTTTCAAAAAGCTTGTCGCGCGAAGTGTTCATAAAAGTAGGTACCAATTAATTTCCTTGGGCAATGATTGGTTGGTAAGTAACAACTTGTCGAAGTATTAATTTCATTAGATTCGCGCGACAAGCTTTTTGAAACCAAATAATTCAACAAAAATTAATTAAATCATTGTCAGCGATGATTCAAACTTATTTTATACGTTTTAGTACACGGCTTAAATAAAAGTTTGCCCTTAAAAATTATTTTTATTAGTTATTTTATTTTTTACTTTTTAGTTAGTTTGCCTCAATCTGTTCATTTCTAATAGAGCATCGTTATCAGAAAGTCTCTTCACTGTAAGTCTCCGACCCCAAAAACTCCCACAATTTTGAATAGAATCTGACAATCACACAAAACTCGACCGCCAGTCTGAATTCGTCACCTTAAATTAATAGAATTTCGACAGAAAATTCATAATCTCCGACCCCGAAAACTCCCGCATACCAATTTTGAATCGATATGGACCATTCACAAAACTCGTCCTCCATCTTGGGGTCGCCATCTCGAATATATGGATTTTGACAAAAAATTCCATAATCTCCGACCCCGAAAACCCCACATACCAATTTTGTAATCGAAACGGGCCATAATCACAAAACTCGTCCGCCGTCTTGGAGCCGCCATCTCAAATTTATTAATTTTGACAAAAAATTCATAATCTCCGACCCCGAAAACCTCCACATACCAATTTTGAATCAAATCGGAACGTAATTACAAATCTCGTTCGCCATTTCGGAGCCGCCATCTTTTTTTTCCACTAAAAACTCCATAATGCATTTTTACCGGAATTATGAACACCTGCCAAATTTCAAATTAATCGGACGACTAGAAGTCGGTCAAAATTCACTTGCAATATTTGACCGTAACTAACGAACGAACAAGTGAAACTAAATAAAAGCTTGTAATACAAATGTTAATTTGTAGATGAAATTCACTGTAAAAATGGAAAAAAAATTGAATTAAAATTCTGGGGGAGTTAGTTTTGGAAACATTTTCTGTATTATTCAAATTAGATATTAGATATAATTAGATACTATAAAAATTATAGAAACTAAAAAATAAAAATTATAGAGACATACTGAGTAAACTGATAAAAGAGACAAAAACCAACTACTATAAAAATATAATTGATAAACATAAACACTGTTCAAAAACACTTTGGTTAACTCTCAACAGAATTGAAAATAAAACCAAGGATATCAAAATTAAACAGATAAACTCAGGAAAAGGACAAACAAGAGATCGCATATTATTTCAATTGTTTATTTATCAAACTTGCTTCAAAAATCAAACATTTCTCAAAGCAATTCGACAAACGAATCATACAGGACGAGATCAAGTTCGAGCCTACAACAGCTAACGAGATTATACACATGATTAAAGACTTGATGCCGCATAAAGCTCCGGGATTGGAAAACATCCAACCAACATTTTTGAAACAAAATTTTGCTTTAAGCTTTCAGGCCCACGATCACATTACGGACTCTAAAAATTGCAAAAATCTGGTGACAAATCAAATGTAAATAACTATGGACCCATTACGACTCTTCCTAATTTATCCAAAAATTGACTTTAAAAATAATAATTGAATATTTACTTAAAAAAATACAAACTACACCTAAAGCATCATAGCCTCATACATCAACTTTTATTTATCGATTAATTATTTTCATCTGTATTCCTAATTATTGTTCAATTTATTCTTTGTTAAATCTTCATATAAACTATAAAAAATCATTATTTTTGTAAATTATGACTCATTCGTTACCTTTTAAATGCCCGATATTTTATTTTTTAATTTTAAATGGTGATACTTTGATGTTTCATGGAAAAATGAAAACCCACAGACCAGGCAACTTACGTGGGCAAGCTCGTTTATTCTGTGCAATGGCAGGGATCTTCACTTGAGATAAATATTTCAATCACTGTATTACTTTTGTACACAATAAACTATTATTATTTGTTCCTTGGAGTTCAAGGTAGTGAATTCAATGACAATGAATTAACTTGTTCTCTTAGTTCTGGTGGACTATTTTCGTATTCAGAACTATCGCTATCCATTTTAGTTGAATCTTGTTTCAAAAATTGATAAAACAGGACTATTTTACAAATATTTTATGTTTGAAGTTTGTGGACATTTCAGATGGCTCGATAAACAACGTTGGTCGGTTTCCTAGCAACGTGTTGTGTGTGTGGTATTCGAGACAACAATGTTGTCTATGATTTTTGTTCAGAATATTGTGGAACTGTATAAATCGAGATTTTCTGGTACCGGAATGTCACTTACCAGCACACCTATGTCATATTTCAATTATTGTGAGAAAGTATAGGTATATCAAGTTTGCGAACGTAATACTATGCAGAAAAGCGTTTTTTGAACTATGGTTGTAGAAATTGTACCTACATTGTGTATCTAGTAGTAAAAGCAATACATTTCCGGATGACAATGTAAATTGACAAGCATTGAAGTCTGGGAATGTGCTTTTACTACGAAGTACACATACTATTTTTTCCTGAAATAGCAATCAACATTATCATAAATTAAGGAATTTTTATAAATGCGTAACAATTTTTGATTACCATCTTATTGCCCATTAAATCGTTTCCTTGACAATCACTGTTTGTTTATTGTTCTGACAAAAGTCAGAGATTTATTACTTATTTCGGTTTAAAACCTACTTATCGCTAAAAAATATTTAAAATGGACAGTGATGATGATGTCCAGGTGTGCGGGACACCACCAGAGTTAGTAAATGCTGCTGAAAATGTCATCTTAAATTTATTGCCAAATAAATCCAAGGCAAAATATGAATACGCTTACAATTATGGATTATTGCCAAGACAAAAAGACGACCTCCCGATCTGAAAATGTCATGATTGCATACTTTTCCGATTTATCTACAAAGTTGAAGGCATCTACGTTATGGTCAAATTACTCCATGCTGAGAGCTACACTTAGTACAAAAGAAGATATTGATATTACAAAATATTCGAAATTACGTGCTTTCCTGAAAAGTCAAAGTGACAACTATAAACCAAAGAAGTCAAAAGTTTTTTTCAGATGAACAAATTGAAACGTTTATTACTCAAGCACCAGATTATATATACTTAATGAATACGGTATTTTTAGAATGTAAGAATTTTAAAATTACCTAGATATTTATGTAACCTTTACTTTTTAGGTAGTCTTAATATTATCAGGTAAAGTTCAGCCTATGTTTAATAATTGTACAAACTGCAACATAACTATAAATATACAAAAATAGTTATAATAAACGTTTCATATGTGTAATAATATATTCAATAAATGTTCTTAAAGTGAGTTGGTTGTTTGCGTGTATTTATTTACTGTCTAAAATGTATATAAAAAACCGGTAGGGACTGATTTTGACGGCCTAGACCGGCAAACATTTTCGTTTTCGGTCCGGGAAAGTTCGTTGATTAGCAACGGACTAAGATACTAGATTGGCGTATTTTGGGGTCTGAAATTGCTCCGAGAAAGTAGGCATTCTTGAGCGATTTCAGAAAAAATACATTTCTGATTATTCACCCACACACTTTTTTTTGGTCTGATTATTTAGCTATCGTTAGAATTTGTATTTCACGTATAACTGTAAAAAAAGGATATTCTTAGCAATAACATCCAATAACTATTGTATTTAAGTCAAGTCTTGATTTTTCCCAAGAAAAAAATAATATTTTCAAACATTAAAGTAATATTGACATTGCAGACTTTTCAAAATCTTGAATCTTTTACTTTCTATCGGAATGGCAACGCATTTGCTTGCCTAGGCGAAGGTACAATTATATAATTGTATTATTGACTTACCACGAAAATATAGCGAGTAGTCGGACCGGACCGTATTCACCTTTTGACAGATGACAATAAAATTATTGAGCTCCGTTCGTAACGGTAAACGCGGAAGTGATAACCCTGCGTTTTTTAATTCGGAAGATAATGATCATTTTCAACTTATTTACGTGATTTTTTGTAAAACCTCATATTTTGACAAATTCTTCATCCAGTGCCTCAACTTCGAGGACACCCTTTATGTCTATTTATATATATATATATATATATATATATATATATATATATATATATAATATATATATATATATTTTTTTTTTTTTAAATATATATTATATTTTTATTTTTTTTCTTCTTGTATTCTTGAACCATATATATTATATTTCTGTAATTTTTTTTGGTTTTGTTTCACTTAAAGCTTGTTAATAGTAGCTTAACTTCATCAGATAGTTGTATCTGTCACACAAGATTGTTGGTAGTAGAAACCCACTACACTAAAATCTTGTGGTCCAAAACATCGAACCTAACCCAACCGAATTTGTGCTGACAGATACAATATCTGATGAAGCTTTAAGATTAAGCAAACGTTATATTTCTATATAAAAATAAATTGTAATATGAAATATACCAATATTTGAATCCATCGTTTTATTATATATATAATATAATATAAAAATAATTAATAATATATATATATATATATCTTGCAATCGTAATTTGTAGTATAACTTTAATCTTGCAAAATTGCAACTGGAAACTCTAGAAAGAATTATCAACTGAAACAAATGTTTTGTCCGCGTTTATGACCTACTGATAAACATTTTCAGAACAGTTCTGGTATCATCAATTCCCACATAAAGATTCACCGAACTATAATAATGCTTCATCGTTATCTTGACCACAATCTGCGGCCATTTTTTTCGCGCTCTTTGAGCCTTATGTCGTTTTATTGATTGCCTTTTCTCCACATGCATTATCTCAGGCGATGTAATTCATTTGGAAAACTGGTTTAACCTTTGAATAGTCGTCTTACACACACGTTTTATGGCTATTTTTATGCGCATTCTCTTCGGTGCCGGACCGGTTACATTTAACGACCATATTTGTTACGGTAGACGGGGAACTTGAGCCAGTGTTTGTTCACGTAGTCGTAACTTGAAATATTTTGCTGTGAGAGTCGAAGTAATTGACAGTTCTGTAATTGGATAATTCAAGAATTCAACTGGCGAAATGAAGTTGAATCAAGATGATTTAGTCGTTCTATATAAAGTTTTCATCCGAGTTGTGTCTGCGTTACAACAGATTAGAGGCCAACAGACTATTTTTGGAAGAAATCGTGATTAAAACCTCAAAAAATGCAAATTTTTCAATAATATAATATATAATATATATATATATATATATATATATATATATATATATATATATATATATATATATACAGGGTGGCCCACTACATTCGCCTCGGTATTTCTACGAGAAATGAAGAGAGTTAGGGAAAAACTTTTAGCACAGTTATATGTGGGTCCATGAGGAGCATATTCCAAAATTATTTTGCAACATATAGGGTGATCCCCAAAAAAATTACATACCAAAGTTATATTTTTTCTTATGGAACACCCTATATTTTTAGATACTATAGACAAAATATAGGTGAGTCACTATTATATTTCCCATACTTAAAACTGACCGTTTCTGAGAAATTTTGAGAAATTTAAAAATACAGACCATAATTTGAAATTTGTTTTCACCCTGTAACGTGTAACGAGCTGCTCGTGATTAAATGTACTGCTTAGCTCAAAGGTTGAAGTTAAATGCTACATGAAATTTTCAATGCAATATTATACAGAGTGGCGAAAAAAAATGCCTCAAAGTTTGGACACACATTTAATTAAATAACTTCTTAAAGTTGAATGGAACACCCCGTATTTAGTGGCGTAATTTGACGCAGAATTAGATTCCCTTCAAAACTATATTAGGGTTCCCTATACCTATCTCTTCTGCTTTTTACACAAAAGGTGTTTTTATATTTTACTTATAAGTAATTTTTTTATCTTAAAAGTGAAACACACTGTATTGTAATGAAAAACAAAAAGCATTTTTGAAGTCATTTTATCGAAAAATTAAGAATCTTAAATAGTTTATTATTTTAATAAATGCTCAAATTCGTTCTTCCTGGGGATAAGTTCTCATTTTACAATATTTCAAAAAGACAATAATTTTAAACTAGTTAAAACAATGATAATCGTTTGATTAACAAGTTGTGTCACTGTCAAATACTTTTTGTTCCATAATAATAATTAACGTCCTCTAGGCCAGAGCCTACTATTAATAGTATAATAGGTTTTATAGAAAATCGTAAATGTATGTTTTTATTGACCCCATATTGTAATTTTGGTATTTATTTCAATATGAAGTCTAATTTGCAAAGAAACAAGCGAATTTAACATATTTCGCCTCAATAATTAAGACACGTGCATCTTCTTATTTTGAAGAATTCTTTAATATTTCAGAAATGGCAATAAATTTGAGTTTTTACATTTGCCTGCATTTTACTTTAGATACACCGTATTTTAAAAAATTTAAACTTTTGCTTCTAGCGAATCTACGTATTCCTTAATAAAAAGGTTTTTAAAACGCCTTTTAGCTTTTCATTACAATACAGTGTGTTTCATTTTTAAGATAAAAAAATTACTCATAAGTAAAATATAAAAACGCCTTTTGTGTAAAAAGCAGAAGAGATAGGTATAGGGAACCCTAATATAGTTCTGAAGGAAATCTAATTCTGCGTCAAATTACGCCACTAAATACGGGGTGTTCCATTCAACTTTGAGAAATTATTTAATTAAATGTGTGTCCAAATTTTGAGGCAATTTTTTTCGCCACTCTGTATAATATTGCATTAAAAATTAGTAGTTAACTTTAACCTTTGAGCTAAGCAGTACATTTAATCACGAGCAGCTCGTTACACGTTACAGGGTGAAAACAATTTTCAAATTATGGTCTGTATTTTTAAATATTTCAAAATTTCTCAGAAACGGTCAGTTCTAAGTATGGGAAAAATAATAGTAACTCACCTTTATTTTGTCTATAGTATCTAAAAATATAAAAAAATATAGGGTGTTCCATAAGAAAAAATATAACTTTGGTATGTAATTTTTTTGGGGATCACCCTATATATTTCAAAATAATTTTGGAATATGCTCCTCATGGACCCACATATGACTGTGCTAAATGTTTTTCCCTAACTCTCTTCATTTCTCGTAGAAATACCGAGGCGATTGTGGTGGGCCACCCTGTATATATATATATATATATATATATATATATATATATATATATATATATATGTATATATACAAAATTCTTGATTTCCTCTGGCCAATACGAAAATTTAGGGTTTATACTTATATGGATTATTCTAATATTTGAAAGCTGTTTTTATGCGACACTTTGGTATTATAATACTTGGCATATTGCGATAGCGTCCAATGACCAGCTTTTTCAGGTGAAAACAGACTGACAGTTCAGATAATTCAAAACGCATGGATAAGGTATTAATTCTTCCAGCCTACAAGAGTATTGACATATCCAATATGCTTGTTCGTCGCTTTGTTATAATTATTCTAATCCCAATTGGAACGACAGACAATAAAAATAAGAGCACTACGAGGAGTGTTGATATGCACTGCCCGGCAAATGGGAAATTTATATACTACCAGTGTTTTTACTTTCAAAGCGTTCCTGGTACAATCATAAAAAAGTTCTGTCGTGTGGAAGATAACTCCTTCTCGAAACTTTTTATGTCGGTCCAATTGGGATTAGAAATACTATACCACGTTTTTATTAGCTCGCTTATGTTCTGCCCGGTAAAAATCTTGCAATCTATTTCAAACGAAATGGCTCAGAACTGGATATTTACTCGTTTTCTTGCCTGTCTGTTTGTTCTTTTTTTTACAGAGCACAAAAAGTAAGGTTAGGATCACACAAACACGGTCCTCAGGCGCTGCGGCCAGAGAAGCATAGCAGAAAGTTAAAGAGCTCATACAACACACAAATTTTTTTGCTCAATCGTTTCTTTGGCGTAGTTTTTAGGAGAGGTTGGTTGAAAAAAAACTGTTTCAAGTCTTTTTTTTCGCGAAATTGCTCTTAAGGCGACAACGAGAATCACGGTGAAAAAATTGTCACAAAGGGGTGGTTTTTAAAAGGGGTGGTTGGACAAAGAAGCAGATTCAAGCTTTTTCTTCGCAGAATTGATTTTGAGGCTGACGAGAATCAGGGGAAAAATATTTGAAGAATCTTGTCACAAAGGGGTGGTTTTTAGAAGGGATGGTTCGGAAAAAAATCAGATTCGAGCCTTTTTTCGCACGTGGAATTACTTCTAAGGCTGACGAGAATCATGAGAAAAATATTAAGCAAACATGTCACAAAGGGGTGGTATTTAGAAGGGGTGATAAAACAATAAAATCAGATTTGAGCCTTCTTTTTGCTGAATTGTGTTCAAAGCTCACGAGAACCATAGGAAAATTTGTCGCAAAGGGGTTGGTTTCAATAGGGGTAACTTTGGTATTAGATAAAATGTTTTAAATTATGACTTTTTGAATATTAAACTTTAATTAGCAAACTTAGTACCGAAAATCTTCTTCAAATATTGTTTATAATATAGACATTCAAGCAAAAAAGTCGATTTTTTACAAAATAATGAAGTGTTAATTCATTGTGGGTCAAAAAATATTTGATGCGTTTTTGATACACTCTTGCAGAGGCTCACAATTGATTAAATATTTAAAAAAAGTGCAAGTATGAGCAAGCAAATTTTTGATATGTTTTTATAGAGATTTCAGGCTATCCATTAGATATTTTTTCGAGCGGAGTCGGGGCATTTTTTGTAAGTCTAACGAAAGTTGAAGATGTACGCACGTTCATTCTAATAACAGCACAGAAAATAACTATTTACCTTATCAAACATGAAATAAAAACTACATAACTTGATTGACTTTTCACCTGAGTTTCACAGGAATTATTCACAAGATGTTCTTTATGGAGCTAATCGAATTGGGAAGAAAAAGTACACGTGTGTCGCCGAGAAACGTACACGATATAATGGCCGTCTTTGAGGGGCAGAAGAGAGCAAATGTTTCGCAATTCTAAAAAAAGGTTATCTGAGGAAAGATTATCTGGTCTTTCGTTTACCCCCTCACAAAGTTGGGAGCGTATACGAAAACTTTACAAAATTCGAATCAGTTCCGCTTTTTCGTTATTTTGGACCACTGTGGAAGGGTTCGATGCATCCAATATAACAACGAAATTATTGTAAGAATAAACCGTTTGTCTGTAATAATAATAATATTAAAAGAGCAATCGATTTACTATTTTCCCGATGAGCTGGAGACTTAAAACTTTGAACATACCTCAGAACTGGACGACAATGCAATTTTAACTCGCTTTCTTGTCTGCCTGTTTGTTGTTTGTTCGTTATCTGTAATGATAGTAGAGAGTAATCGATTTCAAACTAACTTCCCGATAAAAGTGAGACTTGAAACTTAAGACATAGCTCAGAACTGAATGACAATACAATATTAATTTGCTTTTTTGTTTATTTTTTTGTTCGTTTGTCTATAATAATAATATTAGGGAGCAATCGATTTCCCGATGAGCAAGATACTTTAAACATAGCCCAGAACTAGTGAACAATGCAATATTAACTTTCTTGTCTTTCTGTTTGTTTGTTTGTCTGTAATAATAATGATAATAATAGTAAGGAGCAAACGATTTTGAACTAATTGAAATAAACCTCGGATTTGCAACATGTCTCTGTAATAATCTCATCAAATCGATTGCAAAATTTCACCCACATAAGACTAAAAAGCAGAAAATAATTATTTAGATAAAAAAAATTACCACTTTTCTAAAACGGACTAAAAAGTACAAACTAATTTTTCCTAGCCCCATACAGATTTATAACCCCATATAGATTCCTAACCGCAAATTTGTGAAACAAAAAACGTGGGGCGCATGCAACAGATAATAGTAAGGAGTGTAGGGAGTAGCTATCGTTGACTTTTTTTAAATGAGATGTCCTCAAACTCCCTTCCATCATCCCCCAAGCCATCAGTTAGAACTTCCACATATTATATTCAAGCAAATAAAACATAATTTCAGCAATATTAGAGAACAATGGTAGTTTTGGACCTAGAATATCACCATTTCCCACAACCATTGCCCATTTTTTCAAAGTTATATTGCACCGCTTCATAATTTATTGGCAGTGTGAACTTTCGTCGTCGCCTTGTTTCTACAAATGAAGTCAGTCACGAGAGTACATCTTTTTTTTATACCTCAAGGGAATGGACAGAGTTAGTGAGATACAACATACATGCATGAGCCCTTTGTGTGCTATGAATCCTTGATGTATTCTTCCTTTTTTTTTCTTCTCATTTTGGCAATTGCTTTGTTGCGTATCTGTTTCCGATGGTTTATTCAAAGGTATTCTGTCAAATGATTTTTGGAAGTACACTAATAGCTTATGGATCTCCTGGTTAGAAGCCATTGTTTCAAAATAATTTAAGTCAACTGTTGATCTACCAGCTCTATTCTTCTACCGCTGCCTTTGTATTCTTTTTAGTTATTTATCTTTCCATATATGTCTTTCATCGTACTAGTACTCAGAAAGTCCATATAGTTTTCGCAAATTTTCTTTGTTTTTTCAAGGCATGGTAGATATGTTGCACTCTTTGGGGTTTCATATCCCCTTAAACATTTCTCCTAATTGAACATTTGCAAAATGATCGTTATCGTTGTAAAATATACTAACTGATATAGGATATGGGTGTTCATTATAACTGTTTTAGTGATTGAGTTACGTAATCGTTAATCTTAAACGAGATCATGTCCCTAGCAGTTCAACTTTGTGAATATCCATAATTACAGCTTCAGATTCCAAATTAATCGAAACGGAAATTCCGATCCGAGCCAATCTTTCCCCCAGTTTCTAGAGGGTAATTAACTTCGTTGGAATTAACGAGTGTACCATACCGTCAAAATTAAAATTCTTCCGGGTTCATCGGCAATATTCATGATGGGAATCTAAGGGAAAAATCGTAATTATTTTTTCCGGACTATCTCCTAAATCCACCCTATTTTTTCTCGCTCTGGGGCAGTGAAGGCTTCACAATCCCATTTACCCTTTGCACAAAGGGGATGATGTGATTTATCGGTATATGTACCCTTTTCATGTACTTTTGCGAAATGAAAAGAAAGTTCCCCTTTGAGATAGATATTCGCTGTAGGGATTATTAATATGACAACTTTATCACAAGAATGCGTCAATTGAGAAAGAAAGCGCGCATTGTTATTTTGGTGACACATGGTTTTTGAGGTTTTGTTGATTTTTTTCTAGGAATTTTATAGGCTGTTATAGTAATTTGACACAACTTACATATTATACGTGCTGTGTAATATAGTATAGTTAGACATTTAAGCGAAAATTGTTATAATAAATAACAACAGAAGACCTACGAAATTTGACATTAGTTCTATGTACCTAACTAACACAGGCCTACTACAAGGAACATATTTATATTGTAGCTTAAAGGTAAACATATTACACAACATCTTAAAATGTTACTAATGCCGATGAAAACGTGAAAAGTATTCGAATGACACAGGCTGTGAAGAATCCAATGAAAAAGTTTGTCATATAAGTATCCTAGAAAGCCCGAACAGTTTGTTGATGCCGATTGTTACAGGATAAGGAAATCATAGGCCATGGACGGTAAAACAGTCAGTTTACAGCCAAGAGTATTATCAAATTCGAGCAACACTGCTACATGAATTCAATACTATAAGCTTTCATTTCCGTTCCATCTCTATATAATCTGCGGAACAAATTGGGGCAGAACATTTCATCTAATGAGAATAGAAAACCAACACCAGTAACAGATGGAATGTGTGGCTTTCAATTCACTAACGAAAAATGAGGATAGATGAAAATAACATAAAAAAAGCTACACCTATAAATACTGGCATCCCCTTTGAACCAACTGTTGAGGTCATGTGGAACGGGGTGAGCACGAGCCTTTTTCTATAAGCATTTTTCCTAATACTCACTTGTGAGTTACGTTTCTGTTTTCTTGTCTCTCATTGAAGATCCAAGCTGTTGCTCGTGCACAGTAATTTTGAGCAGCAAAAATAAAAATCATGTTAAAGTTCTCGCCTTTTGTGTAAACCATCGCGATACAAGTAGAATTCTTGAAATATGTGGTCACTTTTCGATTCCACACTATCACCATTTCACAAAAAAATGGTTCTCAGAGATTAATATTTCTTCTTTGACAATCATGTTGACAACAAAAAACTGAAAGGTGTACTCGGTGAGCAAATAAAATAAGACAATCGGCGGATAATTACGACTGAACTGTACTACTGTCTGGGAGACAATAATAGAGATCATTTTGAACATTTGAACTCGAATATCTCGAGAACTCCTTAATCAAATTCAGAAAATGTTGCACTGCTAGTATCAAAATTGAATTACCTTCACAATAATGTATGACACGACCCTCATTATCTATTAAAATTATAGAGGGGGTTGCTCTGGGGAGTAGGGGGTTGAAGTTTAACATATCTTCTTCTCGTCAAATGGTGTCCCCCTCCAAGCAAAAATCGACGTGTCTCGGCGATTTTTTGTAAAATAATTTTTCTTGGAGTTATTGAGGGTGGATAGTAGAAGTGGTATATAATATATGAATTGAATGCGTTGTTTTATCGCAAAACAATCTTGAATCTACTGGTGGTTTTATCAGTATAAAACAGCTAGGAGACGTTTTATCACTATAAAACTGATCTGCTTGGTTCTTTGTTTGAAATATCGGACTTTTGATTGGCTCAAAAATAATGAGGGAATTAGCATTAAAATATGTCTCCTTAAATCATATTCGCAGTTGAATTCCGTTTTTTCTACCAAAATGTTTCATATTCGTTTTGTTTCGACAGAATAGAAATTAAAGTTACTACAAAACGTAGTTTTGAGAAAAAGTCATTTTCATCGGAATAAAAAAAGATAAGATACTTTTTATCGATGTTGAAATTACTAAATTCTATAGTAGTTCATTTATCAGTGAGGATGGTTTTGAAATTGATTAATACCGGAAATACAAGAATAGTTATAACTTTGTACAATTCACTACAATTTTCTAATCTGAAAATTAAACCATTTACCTGTAGTGAATTTTAATGTTTTTGGTTTAGCATTGAGTTGATAATAAATATTTTTGTAATATTCATTTTAGAAAGTAAATAAATATAAATGGGATGAATGATGGCGAATTCTCAGGTTAATAGAAAAATAATATCGATATTTTTTGTATTCTATAAAATGCAATTAAATCATCCTAGAGCATTGCGTGCAAAGCCACCCTGGATAGATATTCAACCACCTGCTACTTCCCTCATTTCATTCTCCCCGGAAACAATCATTTCTCGTTCGCCCCCAATTTATTACTCTATCGATTTTGCATTCTTACGCCCGATATTCGAAACTCGTAGCGTTCGCATCTCCCTAGGGAGTTTCGGAGTTGCGGCATTAATTGAGAGTCGCTTGATTAATTGAGAAAACAGTTCACCGTAGATGACGGAGCTAATAGGCAACATCCATCATACTATCTGAAACATTCGATCCACGCATTGTTTCCAACTCTTGTTTTCGGTTTGACAAAAAAAGCAGTTATATGAAAGTCGTCTCTTTCTTATTCAACGATAAAAATGAACTTATTTCTGTGAATACATAATAGAAAACAACTACTTCTCCGGCTAAAGCCACGCTACATCTGCTAAAATAAATAACATTTCCATGGTGGATTTTCAGTTCACAGAAAAATATTCCTATTCAATATTCAATTGAGAATGTTTCCCTTTTCAACATGAATACCCCCAAGAGGTTATCGTGAATGATGGAAGATAATGACTAAAGTTTCTTTTTGAGTCGCAGATGATTCGGAAGGTTTACATGCAGATTTAAACAAGGCGAGTGCAGAGAATCATCCATCACCAAACGATTTTGTTATCATGAATGATAATCAGAAAGCTTCCATTTCTTGGACAAGGTATCTGGCTACTCATAATTCCAAAATATTGGATACATTTGCCGGTCAGTTGAAGTCTATATTGAGATGCACTTTTTGTAATTACTGCTCCGTTACTTTTGAACCTTTCTGGGTACTTTCAATCCCTATTCCAGACTTGCCAAACGAAGTCGTGAATTTAACACAATGTATTGAACTGTTGACAGAAGATAATGCTTAACGATGCGAGCCCATATTGTTCAACTTGTGGAATTAAAAGGGAATTCAAAAAGATGATTCGTATACAAAAATTTCCAAACATTTTTGTTATACATTCAAAACGTGTTTCTTCGACTGATGGCAGTAAATTGGGCAAGCTGATTAATTTTCCCGTACAAGATTTGAATCTGGACCAATATTCTGCTCAGGATGGAATGAATACTCTTTATAATATCTACGCCATATATCATAGCTATTCCTGATTCTCTAAACTATGAAAATAGTAGTCTGTCTAATCCCCAACGTCGATGCTTTTGCCACCTATTTTGAATCTGCTTTCATCAAATCATCCAATTATTGACAATCTGAAGGCATTAATAATTTCAACACACCAACTTTGTCCATTCCTAAAATAACTGAAGATGATGTGCTGTAGTCTTTAAAAAAATGACAACGGGACCTGATGGTATTCCATCATTCCTCCTGAAAGACTATGCTGTCACTTTCGCTAAAGTTTTATCGATCATTTTCAATTTAGTACTAACAACACTTTGTTTTCCGGATGTCTGGAAATATGGTAAAATATGTCCTGTTCTCAAAAAGGGGCACAAACATATGATTGAAAATTACAGACCAATTGTTATACTATGCAACTTCAGTAAACTCTTCGAATTGGTCCTATATGATATTATTTATGCACATGTGAGATGTCAGATTGTCGATAATCAGCATGGATTTATTAAGGGTCGTTCGACCACAAGTAATCTTACAAGCATTATTCAATACATAGCAGGAGCTTTGGATATGTCTTCCCAGGTTGATGGTCATTTATACAGATTTTTCAAAGGCTTTCGACAGGCTTGACCATGGTATACTTCTAAAAAAACTGAGTTCGGTTGGTTTGACCGACAACCTTACACTCTTTTTGGAGTCTTATCTAACCGAAACACGTTCAAGAGTTCCATACCGCGATTTTAAATCCGTCGAATTAATCGCCACCTCTGGTGTTCCTCAGGGATCTGTATAAGGTCCTTTGCTTTTCATTATATTTATAAATGACATTTGCCTTGGTTTAGACTCTGAAATTCTATTATATGCAGATGATTGTAAGTTATTTCGTCAGATTTCCAATGTAAACTACCTACCTACCTACCTACCTACTACCGACAAAAATATATCCAAAAATTGAATTTATGGTGGTCTTTCAACATACAAAAATGCAATATTGTCTACTTTAGTCGCAAAAAATCACACACTAAATATCCTTATTCAATAAATGGAAACAACATTGGCAGAATTCAAGGATCTTTGACGAAAAATTCACATTTACCCATCACGTAAATAGAATTGTTTCAAATGGCTTCAAATTCCTCGGTTTCATCATAAAAATCAATCGGTCAACAGGAAGGGGGTAAAATTACTAGAATTCCTGTAAGGTATATTCATGATAGATCGACAAGAATGGCCTAACAATATGAAGTTGTATGTGAAACTAACCACTAACCAAACCTAGTTCGACAAAGACTTCTCTATAAACCTTCAGGCCCCTTTTTTAGGGATTATCTATGTCATTATAGGGAATGGCGGTTAAAATTTCAGCTATTTAGGTCCAGCGGTTTTACGAATTAGCCAGTCAGGACATCGAAATTTTATATGTTAAACATTAATCAACAAACCATTTTTTTCCATTAACCTGAAGAATGCCAACATAAACCAAGGTAAATCCTATAGGATCAGTGAATATCCCACGTTGGCAAAGTTATACATAAAATTCGAAGATGCCTATAACTACTTTCGTGTGATATATTGATATCTTTTATAAAGACTATTCAGCTTGTCAGACAAACGCAACAAATAATAAAATCTGAAAAATATTTTAATTTAAGTTCCAAAATTTCATGTTGAACACAAAATATATTGTTAATTTATATCTGAAGGACATATGTTTCTATTGCTAACATCAATTCAATGTGCCCACATTTCCCAAATCAAGGATGAATAAAAGCTTAATATGTACAACAAGAAAGAAATATTTATAGGGGAATTGATGTTTTCTCTATTATTTCAGAACCGTCCGATAAAGGGATTGTCGAGTGTTACCTGCACAGTAAACTCCAGAAAACCCAGATCGGGTAGATTAGCTGTCTTGGAGGCTGCAATTCCACCAGAACCACCGGATAAAGGTGAGTTTTTTCAAATATTTGCATTATTTCTCTTAGTTGAAATACTTTTTATATCATTTGACATCATTTAGTTTCCGAAAAATGCATGAAACGAGCGATGTTGAAAATTTTAACCCAGTGATAAATACAAAATTTAATTTTAGTAAGTTTAGTGATCCAATTAAACATATAATATCGAGGAGGTTTGTTGGGATTTGGATCAATTTCGTTGAAGAAAAGCTATTGTTTCCCTGCCAACGTTTCGAATTTCATCAATTTCATCTTCAGGTCTCAGAACCATATGACCACAAGAATTGGAACATTTCACAGTAAAATAGTTTTAAAAAAAAGAAAAGTTTCACCAAAAATTAGTTTTTCCGAGTTGGATGTAAATAAGAATCGAAAAAACTAATTTTTTGTGAGTCTTTTTTTTTCAATAACCTATTTTACTGTGAAGTGTTTCAAGTCTTGTAGTCGAATGGTTCTTTATTTTCACTATTTCTTAACCCCTTCAACTTACAAAAACTCATTGAAGATGAATTTAATAAAATTCGAAACGTTGGCAAGGAAACAATAGTTTTTCTTCAACAAAATTGATCCAAATCCCAACAAACCTCCTCAATACAAAATTTAATATAGCCTGTGTTCCTTCCTATACCAACAGAAAGTCATTAATAACAATTTCTAATGAAAAATATGTTTCCACAACTTGATTGAGTTATTTGAAAGAGCGAAATAATATTTCCTGTTTTATTATATATAATGTGCTTCATATGTCTGCGCCATATAAAATATCTGGTATTATGAATTGGCACATCGAGGATATGATATTCGTTTTAAATATAGAGAGAATCAATAAAATTGAATGTGGAATAAAATGAATTGCAATAATTGCATCATCGGTAGAACCTGCAGACCTTCTAATATCCGCATAAATGAAAACATCAACAAACACGAACATTCTTCCTTTGGTCACCATCTGAGAGTAAATAAACATAACTTCGGCCACATTGTGCATGAAGTCACTTCAAAGAATTACAAGAGACTGGATTTTTTGGAAGACTTACATATCGAGTAAGAACTAACCAACAATAATCTTTCTCTGAATATAAAAAAAAAATTGAACAGGGCTTTTATTCCCTACACAGACGTCTGAGAAGTTAGGTTAGAAAATTAACATCTGAAACTGTCAGTCTGCTCTTTCTCTCTATCTCTCTCATTCAATCAATGGACTTTACTTCCTATCGGCGCATTCCGTCCAATTGCAATATCATGGGGGTGCGATGGGTTTTGCTCTAGGCAATATCATACCCCTGTGTCCGTTCTTCCGACAAATCCGTTGTCATCTGGCCTGGTTACCAGCGTAGAGAGGAAAGGGACTGGTTTATACACTAACTGTTTATTGAACTCCACAAAATTTATTTATATTTTTCACTGCTCGTTGTTAACGGCGGACATTCACAATTTACATCAACTTGACCTCCGACCTGGGATCACCACACACCACACCACAGATTGACAGATTGACAATTCTTCTTCTGCATTTCTTCTGCTTGTATGAGTACAACCTGGCGCTACCTTCTGTGATAAATAAGGACTTGTTTTATTTCAAATTTTATCTCTGTTAACTTGGATATATATATATATATATATATATATATATATATATATGCAATTTTGATCTGTTTAACATTGTGAATGTCGTTATTTTCCATGGATTCTTCTTGTGCTAACCTGACCTAAAGATTTCGAACCAAAAAGTTCACAGAATACAACACACACTTACCCACTTAATGACCTACTAGGTCGAAAGCGATCTGCGAAAAAAAAATTTTTTTGCACGAAATACACAAATACTTTTATTGGTAAATGTGTAATTATCTACGACAAAACTATTATAAAAACATAATATATTATACACCAAGGAATGGAAGGATATTTATTGGTAAATGTGGAATTATCTACGACAAAACTATTATAAGAAAATAATATATTATACACCAAGAAATAGAAGGATACCTTTGGGAATTCAAAATTAGATGCCAGCGCCACAGTGGTGAAAATTCAAACCAGTCATACGTACATTGTCTGTTTTCTCAGAGGTTATACACTTGTGTTTAGAGTTTTTCTTAAAATATTTCCATTTGATATTATTTTCCAGTTTTTTTGTGAGGTGTTATTCATTTCAAGACTCTAGTGAAGTGGTGTATTTAAATCTCAAGACAATATCATTTGCGAAAACTCACTTTGAAGTAGACAAAATATGTTCTAATTTGCTTGCAAAAAAAATTTCTGGACAGCTTAGTGGAGTCATCGGGAATTATTGTTACTAATTATTTTGAAGAAATGTTACACATTATTTGTGAATGTTCGAATTGAAAATAAAACTAACAAAAAGAGTTTTTTTATTTCATCTGAAACAAACAAGAGGATGTGAAAATGTGTCCTTATCACCTAGATATACATATATAGTCACTCTTTTTCCATATACTATGAATAATCTTCGGTATGTCGAATAATGTCTCTTTTTTCCCTTTTTTTTTCTTCTCAACTCTCTTCGAAGGTTCTCTTTTTGACTTTTTTCTTGGCCACACACGATACAGGAACATTTTGGGAAGGAACTGTATTCTTCTTCAAGATCCCAAGAGCCCGACGTCTGTCTATAGACTCACTCAATCCTAGATTAGTCTGCACTAGTACGTTACATTCATTTTCTCACGGAAAATGATAAAAACTTATTCCAGTACAACGGGATCGTTTTGTCCAAGGATCACATTGAGGTGCACAACAATAATGATTTGAACTCATTTTTTCAATCGAGGACGTACAATAGTCAACAGAATATTCACCAGGTAAACCAGAATCACAATCACAAGAGATTCGACAAGTTTTAAGTGTACAATGGCTAAAATCATATAAACATTAATGTTTCGAAAAGTAAACAATGTGCCCCTAGCACCTAGAAATACATCCATAGTCACTATGGATAATTTTTGGTCTGTTGAATAATGTATCTTCTTAACTCTCTTTTCTTTCCTCACAACTCTCTTTGAATGTTCTCTTTTTCACTTTTTTCTTAGCCACAGACGATACAGGAAGATTTTGGGAAGGGACTGTATTCTTCTTCAAGAGCCCATCGGCTGTCTCTAAACTCCCTCAATCCTAGATTAGTCTGCACCAGTACGTTACGTTCATTTTCTCATGGAAAATGTTGAAAACTTATTCCAGTACATTGGGATAGTTTTGCCCAAGAGTCACATTGAGGGTCACAACAATAATGATTTGAACTTGAATCACTCATTTTTTCACTCGGGGACAAACAATAGTCAACAAGTAAACAAGAATCTTATTAAATGTCAACAATCACAAGAGATTGGACAAGTTTTAGGTGTACAATGGCTAAAATCATTTAAACATTAATGTTTGGAAAAGTAAACAATGTACGTATGTATAGTTTCAAAAATCGACACCAGAGGGAGTATCCCTTATTTTGAATTCCCAATCATAGCCCAAGCGCCAAGTTCAAATTCAGAGAAGCTGTGGAAGGCTGTGGAAAGCTACACCAGAACAATTTTGAAAAGATAGGTACTATTTTTTGTTATCGCGATTTTTTTTTTATTGGATTAAAGATATAAAGCATGGATATGGAATACATGAACTTAAAAATGTTCATTTATTTCATTCTACCCGTCATTAACAAACCATTATATACACTTTCGAATTGTTGGAGCCAAGGTAACATTAAAAGATTTTATCAATCTCATCTTCGTGTAAATCCCAACGGAAAGATAAGCATATACACTTCATAACAGTTATTACTTTGTAGGCGCTGTTCTCCGAGATAAATGGTTAAAATCGTGTCCTTTTTTTTTCATAAACTGTAAATTCCCTTATAATATTGGAAGTTCCGCGAGTTCTCTAGACACAAGATTAATTTTAAGGCGAAGGAAAAAACAAAGAAATCTCTCCAAAGGTTTCATAAATCAAAGATGCGTATTTCTTATGTTCTTCATGAAATATTCATGAATATTATGATTTCATTCGTAGAACAGTTCTCCTCAGTTACCTAAAAGGTTATCTTATATGTGTTATTAATTCTATTTTTACCCGACTGTGCGACGCAAAGGAGGTGTTTATCATGTATGTATTTTTGTTCCTGTGTGGCGCTAAAGAGACAGTAATGAAAATTTGAAGTTCTCATACTAAAAAAATCCCCAAATACCAATTTTTGTACAAATATCGACATTATTTTAAAAATTATTTTCAAAAAACCAAAATAAAAATAATTTTTTTAACATCTTGTATATCAAAAATAAAGGCCTTGCGGACCCATGCTTATATGAACTTTTCACCTCATGAATAACTGAGGAATCGTCCTGTAAAATATCGGACACTTATCACATAACACCCTGTATATATGGCATTAGAAATAGGTTACCAACATACCGCGACAAATATGAAAATAATTCAATTTAGTCTACTCGACAAGTTGAAAATGGTCTAAAATAGAGATACTGCTCTTAAAATTATGTGTGATAGCTCATTGGATCCAGAATAACGCCTAGAAAAATGTGCGAAAGCGTGTATTAGCACATAAAAAATTGCAAAATTTATAAACAATTGAAGATGAAAAAAAATGGCATTTTGTTTTTTGCCAATATTTCATGAACTATTGATATTTAAGAAATTTCAAAATGAGATTCTGAAAGAGGAGGAAATTTCCAATGAAAAACTCCCGAAACTCTATCTCCATTATTTATAATTTTAATTTAACGCTGAAAATGGGTCTCCAAGCGACATTTTTAGGTTGCGCGCGCGGCGTCAAAAGCGAGTCCGACACATTAATTAATTTATTTAAGGTATTAAATATGTTTTTTTAAATTTGAAGAAATCATGGTGTATTCGGAACACTATGAATAATTTATTTCCGTTGACAATTTTACTTAACGTTGATTTTTTAACAAGTTAAACGATTGTTAACTAACAAAATTTTCTCGAACTTCTGTCTTAATTGTAAATGAAAAAAAATGTTTAAATAATTGTCGTAAAAATGTTTCGCTTCGTAGAGCCTTTCTTATATACATACTCAACAAGATCAGGCCATAAAAGTTAAAAAAATATTCATACTTTGTTTATAATAATTTTTGTACTTGAACAAAAACAAAAAAGTAATGTTGTAAAAAAAAATATTTTTCTCTCTATCACCATATTATCGTTTTTTTATTGATACAAGATATAAATTGATTTGCAAAAAAAAAAATTCCCGCTATTTGTTAATAAATTTTTTATAAACAAATTGATTATTTCAATATTTTTGAAAATTTTTTTTTAATTTTTAAAATTATTAGATTATTTTTTTTTAAAAAAAATTAAAAAAATTTTTTTTATAAAAATTTATTGTTTATTAACTTGAATGAATTTTTAACTTAATTAGTTTTTTTTTCTGAAACTTCCAAAATTTCAAAAACAATTATATATAATAAAGTATAGAAAAACAAAATTCAAATTTTTTATTGTACTTTGGGAATTGGAATTGGGAAAAATTGGAATTTTTTTTAACTTTGTTTATATGGTTGTTTTTGTAATTTCAGAAGTATCAAAAAAGAAATCTAACAAAGTTAAAAATTTGTTTATAACAAATTGGTTAGTTAATAAACATTGGAATTGTTGATAAAAAAATATTGTTTTTTGTTACTCCATAGAGGACTGTCAATTATGATTTTTAGAAAAAAAAAAACCAACTATTTATTTAAACAATAGAAATATTAAAAAAACTATTATAAACAATTAAAACATGTTATTAGGAAAAATTTTTTTTTCAAAAATCATAATATTTGTGATATAATGAAGTTGTGGAAAAAAAAATTTCAAAAATTTCGAAATAATCAATTTGTTTCTAAACAATTGATCAACAAATGGCGAGAAATTTTTTTTTGCAAATTAGTTTATATTTTGTAATGATGAAAAAACGATAATATAATAATTAAGAAAAAAATTTTTTTTCAACAACATTACTTGGATTTTTTAGTTTTTGTTCGAGTACAAAAATTATTATAAACAAAGTATGAATATTTTTTTAACTTTTATGGCGTGATCTTGAAAAAGGGGAAATTTTTACGACAATTATTTAAACATTTTTTTTCATTTACAATTAAGACAGAAGTTCGAGAAAATTTTTTATTAAAATTTAATTGTTGAAAAATAAACTTTTAGTAAAATTTCCAACGGCAATAAATTATTTATAGTGTTCTGAATACACCATAATTTTTTCAAATTTCAAAAAAAATATTTAATACCTTAAATAAATTATTTGATGTGTCGTATTCGCTTTTGACGCCGCGCGCGCAACATGAAAATGTCGCTCGGAGACCCATTTTCAGCGTTAAATTAAAATGATAAATAATGGAGATAGAGTTCCGGGAGCTCGAAGTTTTTCATCTTCGATTGTTTATAACTTTTGCAATTGTTTATGTGCTAATACACGCTTTTGGGGCATTTTTCTAGGCGTTATTCTGGATCCAATGAGCTATCACACATAATTTTAGGAGCAGTATCTCTATTTTAGACCATTTTCAACTTGTCGAGTAGACTAATTCAATAATTATTAACTGACTCTGTATAAAAATATCCCCTCCATGTGCGGGCAGTGATCTATGCAATAGGCTGCCATCTGATGTAAAAATGGTAAATAATGTAAAACATTTCAAATCAAAATTATTTAAATTATTGTGTAGTAACTGATTTTACTCTCTAGGTGAATATCTCAATACTACAGTATAAACCTATTATAATCACAAAGTACCTATAATAGTTATTTATATATCTATGTCGTAATATAGGCGTTTAGCCCCCGATGGCGTGGATATAATATTTTACGTAATGTTATGCACAAGCCAGTATTTATTTCATTAAAATATGTTCTGCGATCAAAATAATTTTGACTCACTCAGTATATATGTTATGATTGACAGCAATTGACACTGACAATAGCGATATTTTAATTTTATTCAAATCGTATTGTAGATAACATTGTTTATGGCAATAGCAACTAAATCACCAATTCACTTTTGAGTCGGCGCCATTATTGTGGCCGCATTATTTCACAATTAAATCGATGGTTTTAGCTGAAAATGATCTCCCAGAGTCTGCTGAGGAAGCAAAACTTGATCTTCTACCATCGAAATCAAGGAAGTTGAATGAGAAGATGTATCAGGAATATTTAGTGTGGTGTACAGGAAAAGGACTTACATTGTATCAAATTAATGAAGATACTTTGTTAGCATATTTTAATGAAAAATCGAAGTGCTATAAACCTTCTTCACTATGGAGCTGCTATTACTCAATGTTGAAAGCCACGATTAACATCAACCATAATACAGTGCTTCTCAAAAGTCCCCTACCCCCTCTTATTTTTGGAACGATTATACATAAACAAGTGGAATTTGGAAACTGAATAGTAAAGGTTGTAAACTTCCCTACTAGTCACAAGGCCATTGTGACCAATAATTTTGAATGGAACCCTACGGCAAGCGACACATCTTTCAAAAGGTATCGAAAAAACCTATTCAATGATACGAATATTGTTTGTCTTTATGGCAGTTTTGGCAACTCGCTTTTAAAAAACGCAAAGCTGTGATGAATTAAATCAGTTAATACTAAAATTCCAAATTCAAGCTCCGCCTCTGGATAGTTGTCAAATAAGCTGACGTTTTTGTTAGTCTCCCTAATTCGACGTTTTTGTAATTGTCCAAGTTTTTGTACATTTAATAATTTGTGTATTGTTGATCGAACGTTTACCTGTTTTAGCAGCTTTTGGTACTTTTAATATTTTTTACATTTTAATAATTTGTTAAACTGTTGTGAGCCGAACGTTTAAGTGCTTCAAGAAGCGAAATGGTACGTGCTTTAGGTGATAAAGTAGCAGCGATCCTAATTCTTGGTGAAACAAAATATTCATGCAGCAGAACGCATTTTTAATGAGAGGTTTCCCGATCGCCCCGTTTCGAGGGCTTTTTCAAGGAAGCTTCTCCGTAAGTTTGAAACAACGGGTAGTATTAATGATGCGAAACGATCTGGCAGACCACAAATTTCTGATGAGAAAAAAATTATATACTGGCAGAAGTAATAGTTAATCCTACTTCTTCAACAACTCACGTTGCATCTACCTGTGAAGTCAGTCGAAGTACAGTACACAGGGTGATGAAAAAAAAACAAATTTAATCCATACAAATTAAAAATGGTTCATCAACTCTCAGACGACGACCCAGACCGAAGACTAGAATTTTGTGAAAATATGGAAACTAAAATTAACCAACAGCCAGACTATATCAAAACAATTTGTTTTAGTGACGAAAGTACTTTCTATCTAAATGGAAATGTAAATACACAGAATGTGAGGTATTGGAGTGACGCAAATCCTCACCTGTTTCGTGAAACACATACCCAATTTTCCCAGAAGGTGAATGTTTGGGCAGGTATCCTGGGCCTCTTTTTTTAAATACTAATTTAACTGGTGAGGTTTATCTGGAGCTGTTGAAAAACGCAATAGAACCGTTAATCCTTGAAATTTTGGAGGATAATCCAGATGAATTCGGCAATTTGGAAATAACATTCCAACAGGATGGTGCTCCTCCACACTATTACGGTGCACTAAGACGGTATTTGGATGAGGAGTATCGTGGTAGATGGATTGGACGACGAGGTTCAACGGAATGGCCAGCTCAATCACCGGACCTCACACCTTTGGATTTTTTTCTGTGGGGGTGCCTTAAATCGAAGGTTTACGCCACTGAACCTGACAATATTGACGTTTTAAAACAACGTATTGTTGCAGAATGTGAGGCTGTTTCCGCAGACACATTTGCAAAAGTACGAGAAGAGTTTAAAAATAGGATATTCCACTGTCAGGAAGTAAAAGGAAGTCACTCCGAGCAATTTCTTCAAGTAGATTAATATCATACTGAATGGAATTTAAATTTTAATGTTTACTAATGAGCCATTAAAACGGCCATAAACACAAACAAAATTAGTATCATTGAATAGGTTTTTTCGATACCTTTTAAAAGAGGTGTCGCTTGCCATAGGGTTCCATTTTAAATTATTGGTCACAATGGCCTTGTGACGTCATCTTTGACGATTTCGTCATCTATCATCACTAGTAGGGAAGTTTACAACCTTTAATATTCAGTTTCCAAATTTCACTTGTTTATGTATAATCGTTCCAAAAATAAGAGGGGGGTTGAGGACTTTTGAGAAGCACTGTATAGATATTAGTACGTTTCCTAAACTAATTGCATTTCTTAAGCGTAAATGCGACAGTTACAACCCAAAAAAGTCCCTGATTTTGAACAGAGATAAAATAGATAGATTCTCAACAGAAGCCCCAGATGACAAGTTTCTTTAATTTTTGGAGAATGCGGAGCCTGCAGGCGTGAAGAACTTACAAAAATAAAGATCGACGACATTCAAGATTTTGGGGAATCATTATTAGTCAGGATAAAAGAATAAAAAACGAAGGTAGACAGAATGTTTATGGTTGTGGATGGGAAGAAACCGATGCCCAGCTTTCTTGGGCTCTACAGAAAATATCGTTTGTCACGACCAGCACAGACTGAACACAAAAGACTTTTTGTGTATTTAAAAAATATGAGGTGTTCTACTCAAGTGGAGGGAAAAACACGTTTGGTCAAATGCCTCGAAATATTGAAGTTTTTTTGAGGCTACCCAATGCTAGTTATTGTTTTTGGCGTAGTTCTGCCACTCTTTTAGCTGAAGCAAATGAAAATAATGTATTTAATTATATTTTGTATAATTAACGAGTGACCTATTTGGCTTGAATTTTTCTATTTTGAAAAATATATTGTACTTTCAACCACAGATTCTTCTCTTCCCACATATGTGGGATCTAACAACGATTTTTTTACGGAGCGACCTACGCCACTAGCAGCCTTTATTACAACCATAAAACAACTAATGAAGCAAATGAAAATAATGTATTTAATTATATTTTGTATAATTAACGAGTGACCTATTTGGCTTGAATTTTTCTATTTTGAAAAATATATTGTACTTTCAACCACAGATTCTTCTCTTCCCACATATGTGGGATCTAACAACGATTTTTTTACGGAGCGACCTACGCCACTAGCAGCCTTTATTACAACCATAAAACAACTAATGGGCACGAGAAGGATATTATAAATAACAATAAACGGATAATGGATCGAGATTACGACAAAAACTGATTAATTGCCTGGCAATGACAGTGGGAAAGGAGCGTTTGAAGAAATCTTAGATGGAAGGCCGCGTTGTAACGGGAAACAAAGATTGCATTTCCTCTTTAATGTATATAATATATACAGGAGGTCTCAGAAAATAGGATCATATTTTAGTAATCTTTAACGTAGAACAAAAACACTCAACACGGTTTTTCTGAATTATCTCCAGTTTTGGATATATTTGTTGATAATTAAGGAAAATATTAGTTATTTTAAAAGATTCTCTTTTGCTGTAAAATTCGGAAGTAAATCTAATATCTTAGTCTTTTCCTTCAAAACTTTTTGACTCTAGTAACAATTTACATGCTCGTAACCACAAAGGATTGCTTAATATTTGGATAATAATAATATGTATTCATTCAATTATAGTAAACATGTGAAAACACTTACTAATTATAAAATCCAATCATTTGTTTTCCATTTCAATATCACACATCATTATCATATAGCACTAACTATAGACCTAAATCAAAACCTTCAGAGGACTCCCAACACTTGCAGTAATAAATACAAACTACATAAATTATGCAACACTGAAAACCGGATTGAAAAATTAAACGTGGGATGACCACAGATTCCTCACCTCATTTCGAGGTGAAAAGTTGCTATCAAGGTATGACCTGAAATGCATCCCCTCTGAGATACATGGTGTCGAAAGTACGAAAAAATTAAGATTTAATTTGTTTTCTCCAAAATTCCTGAAGGAAAAAATTTGAAACTTGGTACACTAATCAAGGTTCATCAACGTGCTAATTTGAAGTTATAATTTTTTATTTTCGTAAACCAGTGGCGTAGTTACGATGGTATGTGGTCATATGTTCCTTCATATTTTCTTGGGACAAGTGAAAGGACAAATGAGCGTTTGACATCAGTTCGGCTCATCGGTACTCAACCTAAAAGTCATAACATTCCATGTGCCTAAAAGTGGAGGTTTCCGAGATAATTGAGAAAAACTGAAGATATGTCGTCCTTAGTAGAGACATAATTTCCTATGTGCAATAATCGCATAATGCTAATTTCTTACAACATATCGGAATATGTGTCAACCTCCTGAACATTTTTAAATGTTGGGAGAATCGGAAACATAGTAAGGGTGAGTCAGAATGAGACCGATACACCATTTTTTCATTCATCATATTATTTGATCGAATCGATGTCGTGGATTCACTGATATGTTACCATACTTTCTTGAATATGATTATTTTGACAGATCAAATGACAAACAAACCCAACCTCAAATTTATAAAACTCCACTTAGATAAGAGTTAAGGTCTGAAATAATGTTTGCGAAAAACTGAAGATAAGTACTCTTAATTTGTTGAAGTTTATGTTGGAGTATCATTATCAAAGCCATTTCTGTTTGAATTATCTAGGAAAATATTATCCAATCAACATGTTTTTAATGAATAAAAACAATTATTGTGTATTAATATCTACTCAAATGATTTCTTTCGATTCGTGATAACTCGTTGCAAAGTCCAGTCTTTCATGCTAGTTTGTGGTAGGCTTCCAGTACACCACTGATCAACGCATAAAACATACACGAAATTTTGAACTAAAAAGAAACGTAGCCTTTTTCCATTGTTCCTGGTAAAAACACACTGATATATCGATACGTACATTAGACATGATTGACAGTAACCCAAAACAGTTTGTATGATTGTCAAGTCATCTGTCATCATTTCAGTCAGTGATTCAAAATGGATGATTCCTTTCAAAGTCCCCAGCTATCACATTTTTGTCAGATTGCTAAATAAATTTATCATATATTTAGTTAATTTTAATTGATAGGTATAAATACTAAAATTGGTAAAATTATAGATAGATTTGACTTTTGACAATGTTTCCTTCAGTGTCCTCAGATCATGGTTGAATCATTCGGCCGGTGGTGTATCAACAATGGAACATGTTTTTGATATAAAATTATTCTCAATTAATTGAGTTGATATAATGATAAGATGATAGCATACACTAACCCGTTTATTGTAAACATCCCAATATTGATACTAATTTCATCTATGAAAACGTATTTATTTATTAACTTATTTCCAAGTATTTATTATTTGCAAAATGTATGTAAGAAAAAACTTTTTAACAAAAAATTGAACCGAGGAAAAAATCAATTGAAAAGCAAAAAATAAAATAAACCTTCTTAGTCTTAATGATAATTGATCTCCTAAACTAATGTGAGTAACTAATTTTGAGTCGGCGCCACACAAACAATTATCTCGAAGATCATTATATTACTTTGAAGAAGTAATCAAAAAGCCGCTGTGCATCTCGCTGCATTTCACGCTTTACCTTAGGTTTATTTAATTTTTTGCTTTTCAGTTGATTTTTTCGTTGGTTTAATTTTTTGTTAAAAAGTTTTTATTTTTCAATTTTTTGTGGCTAAAATCTACTAATTACTACCTACTTCATTTTTGATTACTTCCAAAATACTTACTCACCTAGCTTACTTCAACTATTAACTGTTAAATAATATAATTATCTACTTTAACTATTTATTGTTATATAATATAAATTATTTTTGAAAGTTCTGGTTAGTTGATTCCATCACTTTGTATAAAATCCCATCCCTTCATAGAATGTAATTATTGTGACGAATGTAGGAGGATCTGTCAATGTCAACTACATATGTGTGCCAATGTTCACAAGTGAAAAATCAATCATCCCCTATTCGGGAATAGGTCAAGAACATGAGATCACCCAGTATCTTCACAGGTGCTTCAAAACATGATAAAAACAGTATAGCAATCGAAAATTTTGCGCGGAAAAGATAATATTAGGAGATACGGGCCCCCGAAGATCCATAAAGAGAGGTTATGGGATATCACTTTTGGAAATTGTAAACTGATATAAACAATTTATTTTTACACTAAAATAGTAACTGCACACTCATTCAACGTTTTAGTAATATTAAACTCACTTAATTTTCGATAAAGTAATGAAAAAACTCCGATTACTTTTCATATAATTTTACAAAAGAAATGTCGAAAATCAAACGTTGGTGATTGTGTTATGTTAATCCAAATCTCGTGGATCTTGAAGTTTATTGATATGCGACGTTGCCTATGTCTCCAAGGGGAAAAGAAAGTACTGAAATTCAATGCGACATACATATTTGAGCATATAAATTATAACTATTACAGCATGAAAAGACAATCTGATAGTTCTGATGGATATATGTATCAATAGAAGTTTAAAATGCAAATAATATATCCTTACGCTTTTTGGGAGTGTCTAATAGCTTTTGAAAATGAAGCATGAAGTTGATGTGCCGCATTTAGAAAGTTACCAAACATATTAAAATAATGTGACTTCATATTATTTTGTTTCAAGTAATTGCAAACCGGACCAAGAAACGCATTTGGCTTGGATGTTTTCTCGTATGCCAGGCATAAGAGAAAACATCCAATCAAGTCCTTACGTAAAAAGAAGGAACACAACCTAAACTAACTTAGCTAACCTTGTTACCCAAGTTGAATGAAGCTAATCAACCTTACAAGGCGACGCTTCGCTCCGCTCGCGAACATTTCAATCCAACCAACTTCTTACGTAAAAAGAAGGAACACAATCTAACCTAACTTGGCTAACCTTACTATCCAAGTTGAAATCCAAAGTCAATATAATTGTTTGTGGAGATTTCAACTTTGACATGTATAAAAACTGCAATTTCTTTACATTAGCAACATTACTAGCAGGGGTTAATTTGAGTCCGATCATTACATGGCCAACACGTGTCACGAGCACTTCATGCACGGTAATTGACCAAATTTTTATAAACTTCGAAAATGAAGGAACATGTGGGGTATTTGATAATAATATATCAGATCATAGATCAATTTTTTTGGAACTTGATCTGTATCGAAAACAATCAGAACCAAAACAAACAAAATGTTTGGGAAGAAACTTCCGGATAAATAACATCATTCAATTTGAAAAGAATCTTGAGAATGTAGACTGGTCCAAAATTGATTCTGCTCGTAACTTCGATGAGGCTTATGAAACGTTCATATTACAAAAAATTTATCCAAACTTGGGCACTGCTTACAAGGAATCGAAGCGGAAACATATTTCTCTGATCAAACATAAGCGTAAATGTCATTATCAAAATCGCATTTCAAATGCTGAAAATAATATGAAGGCCTCCTGGGAAGTAGTGGCTGATTTGACAAACAAACAAAGAAATAAATAATATTACGTTGAATTTGAATGGCTATTTGGAAGTTGATCCCAATAAAGTTGCTGAGGAATTTAATAACTATTTCATAAATGCACCCAAACAAATAATGGAAAATATATGTAATAATGAGTTTATTATACCCAAGAATAATTTCAATTGCTATAGTCTGTTTCTGAAACCTTTTTCTGAGGATGAATTGTACACTCTATTAAATTCTCGATTAAAAAACAAAAAATCTGCGGGATTGGATGAAGTTCCAGGATTTGTATTGTTGAGAGTATTGAGGGTGATTGTTGAGCCATTGACAATTTTAGTTAATATGTCTTTAAAATCTGGAGCATTTCCACAAAGCATCAAAACTGGAAAGGTTGTACCTCTCTTCAAGAAGAATGATCGTACTCTATCAGAGAATTATCGCCCGGTAACTGTACCATATAGTCTCGCAAAAGTTTTTGAATATGCATTCTTGGATAGACTTTCATCATTCTTGGAAAAACACGAAGTCATAAGCAACAGTCAGCACGGTTTTCGTCATAAAATGTCTATATCTACGGCAATGAATTCGTTCCATAAACGCATTGCCCAGTTTATCGATAAGGATGAATGCCCTGTAGCAATATTTTACGACTTGAGCAGAGCTTTTGATTGTGTGAACCATCAGAAGCTGCTAGATATATTGGAGAGTTTAGGCATAAGGGGTATACCATTAAACTGGATTTCATCCTTTTTAAAAGACAGGAAACAAATTTTCACGATGCAGTTCAGAAACGAAAGCCAAATCAAAACCATACTTTCGAGTAGTAGGGAAGTCGAAATGGGTGTTCCCCAAGGCTCCATCTTGGGCCCAATTTTATTCATTTTGTATGTAAATCACCTGGATGCTATTATTGGTACCGCAGATTATACTGCGTATGCAGATGACTTTTCATTGGTTTTGTCCTCCACATATAGTGAACACCTAAGATCGAAATGTATTGAGTATTTCAATACATTTCGATCAGTATCATCTTCTTTCAATAGCAGAAACTTATTTTTCAATATTAAAAAAATACAGATGTTAAGAATTCACTCTCATCAAAGAACCATTGATGACCTTGAAGTTAAAATCGGAGGAAACACTAAGTGCAATACACATGATGTGGTTAGGTTTTTGGGAGTGACTCTGGATGAAAACCTCTCCTGGAAATTCCATTGCCAACAATTATGTTCCAAACTAAATTCTTTAAGATATCTATTCATCAATTTACGAACTGTACTAGAAGTGAAACAGATGTTGAATGTTTACTACGCTCAAGTTGAATTTGCCTGTGGGGCAATGCACCAGGTACGAAAGATATCTTTATTGGACAAAAATGAATCTTGAGATATATCGCAAGAATTTCTGACAGAGAATCGTGTAGAACATTTTTCAAAACATTTTGTATCTTGACACTTCCATGCCTCTTCATTTTCGAAACCTGTGTCCATGTTTTAAAAATAAAGGAACTTTTATACGAAATTCTGATATTCATGGTTATGAAATAAGGAACAAGCACCATTTTCATGTAAATTTAGCTCGAAAAAAAAAAAAGAATGTGCTCCTAATCATATTGGACTCAAAATATTTAACAATTTTCCGGAAGAACTGAAGAGTATTAACATATTTTTTTCATTCAAACATGAGTTGAAGAATTTTTTATTAAAAGAATGTTTTTATAGTATAGGTGATTTTATACAAAATTAGACTTTGTGATAATTATGTTTGACGAAAGTGTTTCTTTTTTGATATTTTTTATTATTCTATTGTTGGTTTCTGTATATACTATACATGTCTTTTATATATATATATATATATATATATATATATATATACATTCTTCTTGTTTTTAAGTGCAATTTTTTATTTAGATATACTAATGTAATTGTACTAACTAAATGACAATTCCAATACATGTAAACTATGTCGAAAAAATGGAAATAAATATTGATTGATTGATTGATTGAATGCAAGCTAATCAACCTTATAAAGCGACGCTTCGCTCCGCTCGCGAACATTCCTATCCAATTGAGCATATAAATTTATTGAGTTTTGAAGCACCTGTGATAATTTTGTGATTATTTCGTGAACATTTTGCGAAAATCCGGATTGGCCTAATTTACTTGAATAGATGGTAACGTGGCATGTCCATAAAACGCCAAGATTAAAGCACAATGCGACCACCAATATTTGATTTTTGACATTTCATGTGAAAAATTAAATTAAATGTAATCGGAGTTTTTTCACGACTTTATCGAACATTAAGTGGTTTTAATATTACTTAAACGTTAAATGAGTCTACAGTTGATATTTTAGTGTAAAAAGCTATTCTTTAAATCAGTTTGCAGTTTTCAAAAGTGATATTCCAAAACCTCTCTTTATGGACCTTCGGGGGCACATATCTCCTAAAATTATCTTTTCCGCGCTAAATTTTCGATTGTTATACTGTTTTTATCGTCTTCTGAAGCGTCTGTGAAAATTTCGGGAAGATACTGGGTGATCTCATTTGCTTAATCTTTACCCCCTATTTGTCTACCCATAGGGGTGGATCATTTGATCCCAAATTGAAATATGATCAACTAGGAGGTATACCCTATCTAATATAAAGCGAATAATCCAAATCGGAAAACCCACTACAAAGTTATGCCTGATAGAATCGGTTAACGCACCAAAATTCAGAGGGTGAAGGATCAATATCCTCCATTTTGCTACCGTTGGGGATGGATTTTTCTGATCGAATTCAAATGGGACAAACTTTGAAGTACAGTCTATCCAATGAAAGAAGAATTATCGGAATCGAACCTCTCTGTGAAAAGTTATGCGTGATCATACATAAAAAATATATACACGTCGACTTGATAACCTCCTCCTTTTTGAATTCGTCGGTTAAAAATGCCCCGTTTCTGTCAGTAGATTTGAAAAACAAACTAAAACTTCACCAATAATAATATTTAAAGAGTTTTTTCCATCAATCCTTACTTCTATGGCGCTAATATTTGTTAGACCTCGAACGAAACCAGTAGTTACAAAAAATCTGTATTATCTTTCTTGAGCATGATCTCAATGTCAAAGTTTTTCCCTTGGTTGCCGGTAATTTCATGCACCAATAACTCCAATAACTATATTATTTTCAAAGAAACCACAGTAGTAAGTTATCTATTGATCGAGTCGAAGTATGTATTATCTTTTCATAAAGAGGAATTGATGATATTGAACATTTCAAACTTCAAAGGTGTAGTATATATGCCTTTAGAATGTCTGATTAACAAGTTAAAAAACGGGTTAATTCTTGTTCCCGGTCCTAAAAATATGTGCGACAGCTCATTCGATTCCGAATGACGGCTAGGAAAATGCATTTCGAGCATTTATTAGCACATAATAAATTGCAATTGTTATTAACAAAATAAGATGAAAAAAAAGATATTCAGTTTTTCGTGAATAACTCAAAAACCATTGATATTTAAGAACCTTTGGAAAAAGATCCTTAAAGAGAAGGAAATTTCCAATAAAAAAGTTTGATTACCGGATTTCTATCTCCATTATTTATAATTTTTATTCAACGCCGAAAATAGGTCTACGCGCGACCGTTACGGCATGAGCACAACACCGCAGGAGACAGAATATCACACAAAATAATTTTTTTATAGTATTAAATATTAATTAAAAAAAAGTCCCGTTGAAAAAAAAAAATATGTCGATTTTTCAAAAAGTTATGCGATTGTTATTTATTTTGTTTGTTATATATTTTTTAAATGAACAAAAAGTGGAATATTAAAAAAATCTTAACAACATTTTTGTTGACAAATGTTATTATACAGCTGTTTTTGCATCTAACAATGCCATTAATTGACGTAGGAAAAAATTGTTTACAGCATTTGTTAAGAAATTGTTTATGAACAAATAGACAAGTATAATATAAAAAAAATCTCACCATTTTATTGTCAAGACAAAATGATGATTTAAAAAAAAACCTTATATAAATTATAGCTTGGAGTTTGGTTGGGAAAAGGTCAATTAACTGAAACCACTATGGATCTGTTGCCGACGTTTCAACTTTTATAAAGTCATCCTCAGGGCACTACAATAGGGATTGTGAATATTACGAGGGTGAATAGTAGAGTAGCTTAGTACATGATAAATTACATGATAAAAACCTCAATAGTGACGAAATTGAAGCTGTAAATAGGTCAAATTTTTGAAAATATGTATATATAAAATTGACATGGATAAAAATTATTGCAAAATTGTAAAACAAAGCATGTAGTAAAACAACAGGATACTTACAAGAAAAATAGGTTCCTTGTCGTGATAAAATGTGTATTAAAAAGGACATTTACATATATTTGGATTCCTCTTGTTATAATATAAATAGAAATTGTCAACATATGTCGAAATCAACGGAGAGTTTGCTTCTGAATGAAGGCATTCAGTGGAGATGCCTTCATTCAGAAGCAAACTCTCCGTTGATTTCGACATATGTTGACAATTTCTATTTATATTATAACAAGAGGAATCCAAATATATGTAAATGTCCTTTTTAATACACATTTTATCACGACAAGGAACCTATTTTTCTTGTAAGTATCCTGTTGTTTTACTACATGCTTTGTTTTACAATTTTGCAATTGCTTTGTTTTATCATGTACTAAGCTACTCTACTATTCACCCTCGTAATATTCACAATCCCTATTGTAGTGCCCTGAGGATGACTTTATAAAAGTTGAAACGTCGGCAACAGATCCATAGTGGTTTCAGTTAATTGACCTTTTCCCAACCAAACTCCAAGCTATAATAACCAGTGAGGTCACAAAACACTATAAGAAAACTTATATAAATTGTTTATTTGTTTATAATCGTTTTCTTTATATTTCGTTTGTTTAAATAATTCATTAAGAAATTTTTTCCTCTTCGAAAATAATTTTTCTAAAGGTTGACAAAAAAAATTTTTTTTTATCAATAATTTCATTGTTTATTGAGTTAACAATTTGTTCTAAACAATTTGTGACCCTCGAGTAATTTTTTTCCTGGAAGTAAAAAAATTAAAACAGCCATATATAACAAAGTACTGAAAAAAATTGTAATATTTGAAAATGTTATTAAAAATTAAAAATTTTTTTTAACTTTTATATATGGCAGTTTTTTATTTTTTTTTAATTCCAGGAAAAAATTTACACGAGGGTCACAAATTGTTTATAACAAATTGTTAACTTAATAAATAAAATTATTGATAAAAAAAAAATTTTGTTAACCTATAGAGAAATGCCAATTATGATTTTTCAAGGGAAAAAAAATCTTAATTAATTATTTAAAGAAACGAAATTAAAAAAACTATTATAAACAATAATAAAACATTTATTTAAGTTTTTTGTTTTTTAAATCATAATTTTGACTTGACAATAAAATTGTAATAAATATTTTTTTAAATATACTTGTCAATTTGTTTATAAACAATTTCTTAACAAATGACGTAAAAAACTTTGTTCCCAAGTCAATTAATGCCATTGTTAGATGCAAAAACATACAACATATGTCAACAAAATTTTTTTAACAACATATTTTTAATATTTTTTATTTTTTGTTCATTTAAAAAAAAATTAACAAACAAAATATATAACTTTCGAAAACTTTTATCACGTGATCTTGTCAAGTATGTATATAAGAAGGGCTACAAGAAGCAAAAAATTTATAGGTCAAGTATTTAAACTTTTATGTCGACTTTTGTAAAAACAGAGATGGGATAAAAATTAGTTAATTAACAATCGTTTAACTTTTTGAAAAATCGACATACATTTTTTTTTCCAACGGGGCTTCATTCTTCCAAGTGTTCTGATGACACCATGATTTTTTCAATTAACTAAGGGTGGTCTGGGTATACGACAAGCATCTTCACTTGCTTTACCAGCTTTTCTTTCTTCGTTGAACAGCATTCAACATCTGGTTGAACAAATTTTACCTGATTATTTTTCCAGTGTGTCCGATGTTTACTACATAGAGTGTGTATCTGTATGGTGTTCTGAAACTGGAACCTCTGCACCTGATAATAAAATTTCCCAAAAATCCTGGGATATTCCTCTCATCGAATTGTCATCTAAACAACTCCTTAACTCGGCTGTTTGTTCTCCTTTTGAAAAGGCTCGACTGAAGGCAGTTAGTACGAATGAATCTGGAGCTTGGCTCAACGCTCTTCCAGTTGCATTCCTTGGAACTTTATCAGATGATGAATCTTTCAGGATTTCTGGGGGTTTACGTTTGGGCTGTTCTATCTGTGTGAGTCATAAATGCAGATGTGGATTTATCGTCAACGAAAATGAGACGCATGGATTGAGTTGTAGATTCAGTTCCGGGCGTTCGTCTCGTCATTCAACTGTAAATGACTTAATCAAGCGAGCTTTATCAACTGCTGATATTCCTGCTTTCTTAGAACCTTTGGGAATCATTCGTGATGATGGTAGGCGTCCAGATGGGATGTCTCTCATCCCATAGAGTCATGAAAAACCTTTAGTCTGGGACTGAGATACCGTTGCAGCATCACATATTGATTCAACATCCAGAAATGCTGGTGGGGCTGCAGATTCTGCTGAAAAATCAAAATTGAAAAAATATTCTACTTTAAAAGATCAATACATTTTTTATCCGGTAGCAATTGAAACCTCCGGTTCATTTGGTAGTTATGCCACCGAATTAATTAATCATATTGGACAAAAATTGATCAATAAAACAGATGATCGAAGAGCAAGGACTTTTTTGATACAACATATCAGTATCGCCATCCAAAGAGGAAACACAATGTCAATTATGGGTTCTATTCCTGCTACTCAACGTTTGGATGATATATTTATTCGTCCACAAAGAATAAATATGTCAAGTAGTATCAACAAGTCTATAATTCGGAGCCAAATACCTGAAAAGTATCATTTGGATTCATCCACTTCCAAAAAAATAACGCGATCTGCCATATCTTTATCCAACTAGATTTCAAGCAGCCTCCAATCGCGTTCCTTATCACGGCGCTCCAATGATAGAGAAAATCATCGCATAAGAGACTATTCCTTTGAAGATAGCAGTTGCGGTGAGCGCATCTCCCTCAGTTATGATTCCATCAAACCACTTGCGCTTGGAAGCTCCAAAACTCTTGGCCTTAATGGTTTGAAACACATTGGCAATACCTGCTTTATGAATAGCGCAATACAATGTTTATCGAATACCAGATGGTTGCTCGAGTATCTGAGAAAATACGAACATTTGAAGGATATCAATACAAGCATATCAAGTATGAAGGGTGCTTTGATAAAAGCATTTGAAGAAGTGGTAAAAGAACTTTGGTCAGAAGATTCGTCTGATGTGGTGGTTAACACTGTTTGTTTGAAGAGCCAGATACAAAGATTTGCACCTCGTTTTATGGGTAACGCTCAACAGGATGCCAAGGAATTTTTCAGGTATTTATTGGAAGGTCTTCATGAAGATGTAAACAGAGTAAGAGAAAGGCCTATGTTCATAGAAATCGATGAAAATTTTAGCGATAATGAAAAGGCGAAAGAGTCTTGGTCAAGATATCTTAGAATGGACAACTCGAAAATTGTCGATAACTTTGTTGGTCAACTGAAATCATCGTTGAAATGTACTTTCTGTGGCCATTGTTCTGTCACTTTTGACCCATTTTGGGACCTTTCACTCCCTATTCCAAAGAGTACTGGCAAACTCAGACTGTCGCAATATTTAGACTTGTTTACTAGGGAAGAAATTTTGGATGATGACGAAAAACCCACTTGTTCAAAATGCAAGGAAAGGAGAAAATGCACGAAGTCTTTATCTATACTTAAATTCCCCAAAATTTTAGTAATTCACTTGAAAAGGTTTTCGCAGATGGAGAGATTCAGAGGAAAACTAAATGTCTTCATTGACTTTCCTCTCGATGGATTAGATATGAATAATTATGCAGTAGATAACGCAGCTCCGTGTCGCTACAACTTGTATGCTGTATCCAACCATAGCGGAACAATATTTAACGGACACTACACGGAGGCACCCTTATGCAGGCACATGGCACGAGTACAATGACTCGAGAGTATCACCGCTATCACCAAAATCTATTGTGAGTGGAAAAGCATACGTCCTCTTCTACTCAACTGGTCGACATACGGAAGATTAAAGGCCGATTACAGAAACTCTATCTTATCCTCAAAAAAAATATCCTACGAAAATTTCTTACTTGCCTCAAATAACATATCAAGGGATAGCTGGCGAATCGTTAATTTCGAATACAACAAAAAACCTAAAATTAATGACAATTCATATTTCAGTCCTGACGACTTCAACATATTTTTTAGTACTGTTGCTGAAAATATTATCAAAACATTACCAAGTTCCTCCTTTACTACTTCTGATCTCATGAAAAAATTACCATCTTAGCCCCAACTACTGCAGAAGAAGTTGTATCAGCCATAAGTAAACTTAAAAAAACCAGCTCAGAAGACGCTTTTGAAATAAATGCTCTACTTATTAAAGAAACATTGGACATTCTCCTCGAACCATTGGTTGCTCTCATAAATACGTGTTTTTTAGATGGCATTTTTCCCGATGTATTTAAAATCTCAAGAGTTATGCCTTTACTCAAAAAAAATAACAGTGAAACTCTGGACAACTTTCGTCCAATTTCTATAATCAATACGTTCTCTAAAATTATAGAAATCTTACTGAAAAACAGATTAACATACTATTTTGAATCTAACAACTTCCTTGCCAACACTCAATTTGGTTTCCGCCAAAACAAATCCACAATAAGGGCACTGCTGAAGGTCGTGGAAGATATTGTTGAAGGCCTTGAGAACAGGCAACATTCCATTCTCTCCATGTGTGATTTGTCCAAGGCTTTCGAATGTGTCTCTCCGACCT